>CANUEX010049189.1:0-316638 GCA_948099535.1 Jatropha multifida
AGTCGACAAAGGTGGGCGTTGCGTAAAGTCGGCGTGAATACATCCCTGTAGCCTCGGACGCCGCATCCCTGCGGCGTACGCTTTACTCCACTGCCCACCTTTGTCTCCTTTATGCAGGCTTGCCGCGATGTTTTTTAATCCTGGACTGAACAGAACTTTCAAGTTTGCGCGGACTACAGCAATGACAGTCTCAATTGCCCCATAAAGGCCAGCCCGAAGAGCAAAGCGTTTGCGCCAGGGATGGCGCGGCCGATCTGCAAGGATGCGGGGTTCCTTTGCGATCGGGCTGGCCTTTATGGGGCTGATCACCGAAACATCAGCAACTCCACCTAACTTTCCCTGAATCTGAGCACTATGGTCATACTTGCACTGACTACGCGATGATCATCTTAAACGCCTCATAAAGGCCAGCCCGAAGAGCAAAGCGTTCGCGCCAGGGATGGCGCGGCCGATCTGCATGGATGCGGGGTTTCTTTGCGATCGGGCTGGCCTTTATGGGGCCGGGCACCGAACCATCAGCAACTTCACCTAACATTCGAAATATGAGCGTTAAAACCTGCAACCCCTACCCAACATCCACAAATCTGAACACCAAAAACCGCATCCCCTAATCTAAGCCCCAAAACAAAAAAGGTGCGCAAATTTGCGCACCTCTCAAAACAAACATGACGCTCACAACTACGAAGTTAAACGCTTAACCGGCGCATTCTTCTGGCGATCCCACATTACCGTTAGCAGACGTTGCAAAGCGATAAATGCGAACAACAGAATACCGATGGCGATCTTTGTCCACCAGGAACTCAGCGTGCCATCGAAGTTAATCCATGTCTGAATCAGACCCTGGATTAACACTCCAAACAACGTGCCGAGCACCGTGCCCACACCGCCGGACAACAAGGTGCCGCCGATCACCACCGAGGCAATCGCGTCCAGTTCCACGCCCAATCCCGCCAGGGCATAACCTGCCGAGGTATAAATCGAGAACACAATCCCCGCCAGTGTCGCCAGTGTGGTGGAAAGCATATAAATCTTGATGGTCGTGGCGCGAGTAGAAACACCCATCAACTGTGCCGACGTCAGATTGCCGCCGATGGCATACACCTGATTACCAAAACGCGTGCGATGCGCGAGGATAATCCCGCCGATCACTACCACCAGCATAATCACCGCCAGCAGGCTAAGACGCCCGTCACCGGGAATCTTCCACGCCAGACTCGACAGTGTGGAATAGAGCGGATGATCAATGGGAATCGAGTTTTCGGAAACCAGATAGCTGCAGCCGCGCAAGAAAAACATCCCCGCCAGTGTGATAATGAAGGCCGGGATCTTCAGTGCATCAATCAGCCAACCCATCATGGCACCAAATAGTGCCCCCATCGCCAGCACTATCGCAAAGGCAAGAATCGGATCGACGTGATAATCACCGATGATTTTCGCCAAAAATACGCCGCTAAAGGCGATAACGGCCCCCACTGACAGATCGATACCGCCTGACAAAATCACAAACGTCATGCCCACGGCGATAATGCCGAGAAACGCGTTATCAGTCAGGATATTGCAGATCACGCGTGTCGAGGCAAAGCCAGGGAACTGACTCAGACAGAACAGATAACCGGCGACAAACACCAGCAACGTAATCATCAAGGGCAGATGGCGTTTAATCATTTTGGACGTCTCCCTTTCAGCATGGCGATAAAGCGCGGCGATTGCAGCAACAGCACACACATCACCACCACCGCTTTCACCACCTGATTCAGCTCCGGCGGGAAGCCAGACAACAAAATACCGGTATTCATCGACTGAATAATCAGCGCGCCAACCAGCGACAACACCAGATTAAAACGCCCGCCCATCAGCGATGCGCCGCCAATCACGACGGCAAGAATGGCATCCAACTCCAGCCACAAACCGGCATTGTTGGCATCGGCGCCACGTATATCCGCCGCCACGATCAGACCTGCAACTGCTGCACACACACCGCTGATCGCATAGGTGGACATCACCACTAACCAGCCATTTACACCGGCATTACGTGCGGCGCGCAGGTTAATCCCCACCGCTTCGATAAACAGGCCCAGCGCGGTTTTGCGCGTCAGTAGCCACACTAACAGTGCCACCAGCAGCGTGATCCACACCGGAACCGGCAGCATCCACAGCGAGCCGCTGCCAAACCAACCGAGGCTGTCGCTGTTAAAAGTCACAATCTGACCCTGAGTAATCAGCTGTGCAATACCGCGCCCGGCCACCATCAATATCAACGTGGCAACAAACGGCTGAATCTTCAGTAGCGCCACCAGCACGCCATTCCATAAGCCGCAGGCAAGGCCGGTGCCAAGGGTGGCGAGGATAATAAAACTCAGGCTGTGCCCCGCAACGGTCAACGTGGCCGCCGTCGCCCCCGCAATCGCCATCACCGCACCCACCGACAAATCAATCCCGCCGGTGGCAATCACCAGCGTCATACCGATTGCCAGTAGGGCAACGGGGGCAGCGCGGTTGAGGATATCAATCGGGCTGCCAAACAGGCGACCGTCCTGGATATGCACCGCAAAAAAATTGTTTGCGACCAGGCTATCCACCAACAGCACCAGAATCAGCGCAACGATTTGCGGCATGCCTGGCGGTAACTTCGGCTTACGCCGTTCAGGTTTTGGATGTGTCATAGGGGATTCAAGCATGTTGTGCTCCTCCATCGGCGATGGCATTCACAATCGACGCCACCGACAGCTGCTCCAGCGGGATTTCAGCTACCTGCTTCAGATCGCGCATGATCAACACGCGATCGGCATAGCCCACCAGTTCTTCGAGTTCAGAGGAGATAACCAGTAACGCCAGTCCATCGGCGCACAGGGTTTCAATCAAACGAATGATCTCGGCATGTGCACCCACATCAATGCCGCGCGTCGGTTCGTCGAGAATTAAGAATTGCGGCTTCGTCACCAGCCAGCGTGACAGCAGCACCTTTTGCTGATTACCGCCGGAGAGTAATTCCACTGGCTGATCGGCATGTGGCGTGCGAATTCCCAGGCTTTTGATAAAGCGTTCTGCGATTGCCTGTTGTTCACGCCGTTTAATCGGACGCAGCCAGCCGCGTTGTGCCTGCAGCGCTAAAATAATATTTTCACGCACCGAAGCCGCACCGATGATGCCGTCGGTTTTACGATCCTCCGGGCAGAACCCCATCCCCAGATGGGAGGCTTTGGCCGGTGTCCGAATATGCTGCACTTTGCCTTTGATGGTGGCAGTGCCCCGATCCGCACGACGGATACCAAACAGCACCTCGGCGGTTTCGGTGCGCCCCGATCCCAGCAACCCGGCTAAGCCCACCACTTCACCCGGACGCACCTCGAGGTCGAAAGGTTCAATGGTGCCCTTCTTGCCGTAATCTTTAAATGACACAACCGGTTGATTGCTCTTCAGCGTACTGCCCTGACGCTGCAAGGCGGTCTCCAGCAGTTCGCGCCCCAGCATCAGTTTGATCAATTCGATTTGCGGCAATGATGCCGTATCACGTGTGGCAATAAACTGGCCGTTGCGCAAAACGGTAATACGATCGGTGATGCGATACACCTGGTCGAGAAAATGAGTGACAAAAATCAGGCTCATTCCTCTGGCTTTCAACTGCGCCATCAGGGTGAACAGCATTTCAACTTCGCTGGCATCGAGGCTGGCGGTAGGTTCGTCGAGGATTAACACCTGAGCGGAGAGATCCACGGCGCGACAAATCGCAATGATCTGCTGCATCGCGACTGAGTAATGGCCCAGGGGACGCGTCACGTCGAGCGCAAAACCGTAGTTGCGCATCAGCGCATCGGCATCACGCACCATACGCTTGCGGTCGATCATGCCAAAGCGGCGCGGCTCGCGGCCGATGTAGAGATTATCTGCCACCGACATATTTGGCAGGAGATTCACCTCCTGATAAACCGTACCGATGCCCATTTGCTGCGCATCGGCAGTACTGTGCGGTGAAATAGTACTGCCATTCAGGGTGATGGTGCCGGCATCCCGGGTGTAAACACCAGTCAGCACTTTAATCAGCGTGGATTTTCCGGCACCGTTTTCGCCCAGCAGCGCCATGATCTCGCCTTTGCGAATGCTGAATGAGACATTATCCAGCGCTTTCACGCCGGGGAAACCTTTGCTGATACCGTTGAGTGTCAGGAGTGCGGATGCATCTGCGGTGCTCATCAGGTTCTACCTCGCCTTACGTCATGAAAAACCGCCCCGAAGGGCGGTTGCGGGGATCAGTAACCCATGCCTTTTTTGGTGTCGAGCTGTGCCTGCGCGGAATCTGGCAGATACAGTTTCGATTCGGTTTTGATGATTTTTGGTGGCATCGTGCCGTCTTTTTTGAATTTCTCCAGCGCATCAAAAGCCGGACCCGCCATATTTGGCGTCAGCTCGACGTTGGCATTGGCTTCACCCGCCAGCATCGCTTTATAAATATCCGGCACACCGTCGATGGAGCCGGTCAGAATATCTTTGCCTGGCTTCAGACCCGCTTCTTTAATGGCCTGAATAGCACCGATTGCCATATCATCGTTATGCGCATATACCATGCAGATGTTCTTGCCGTTGTTTTCCGCTTTGATAAAGCTCTCCATCACCTCTTTACCTTTACTGCGCGTAAAGTCGCCGGACTGAGAACGGATCACTTTAATGTTGTTATGGCCCGCGATGGCGTCGGCAAATCCTTTCTTACGATCGATGGCTACGCTGGCACCCACGGTGCCTTGTAACTCAACCACGTTGCACTTCTTATCACCGACAGTTTTCACCAGCCAGTCACCGATCAACTTGCCTTCCAGCACGTTGTCTGCGGTCACCACCGCCATGTACAGCGACTTATCTTTCACCACAATGGCGCGGTCTAACAGGAACACCGGAATTTTGGCGTCTTTGGCTTCTTCCAGCACCGGTTCCCAACCAGTCTGCACTACCGGCGCGATGAAGATGGCGTCAACGCCCTGCGCGATAAACGATCTCACCGCTTTGATTTGGTTTTCCTGCTTCTGCTGACCATCGGCGATTTTCAATGTGATACCGCGCTTTTGCGCTTCGCTTTTCGCCACGTTGGTTTCCGCTGAACGCCAGCCTGATTCCGAGCCAACCTGTGAGAAGCCCACCGTCATATCTGCGGCAAGTACCGAAGTACTGAGCGCTGAACTGACCATGGCGGTTAAGAGTAAACGTTTCCACATAATTTCATTCCTCTGAAGGGAGTGTGCTGTAGGGGTACAAAACGCAGATTAAGCCTGGCGTAAAAGTAAAAAAACAAGCGCGACATACCTCACAAAACAGAATGAATTAAAGGAGTTACGAAATTAACTCGCGAAGAAGTCGTACCAGCAATATGGACAATTTGCCTGATATTTATTTCAATGGCGGTTAAATAAATGTAATAAACAGAATCGGTTAGGATGGTGGCTACTGGAAGCGATTACAGACGTTGCGTAAAGAATGGTTATCGAGTGCAAGCAGCAGCAATGATCAGTTTTGTGATTATTCGCACACTATGTGATTTGCAGTTTCAAAGCGTGTACATGAAATTGCTGAACTGTCCGAGATAAATTGACCTGAAAAAGGTTTTATAAGAATGAAAATCAGCACATTAAGCATAAAAAAGAATGACCACTTTCATTTGCGTTTGAGGTGTGAGCTTTTTTCACATCCTGCCGCCTGCCAGGGCTAAATTTGCCTTAATCTCAGCCTGAAATGCGCGTTTAAAATAATGAAATGAAGAAAAAGTGTCTTTTCATGAGCGAATTAGCTCACGTTGTCTGATTTTTGATTTTTTTTAACGCGGGTGTATGGACTCTGGCCGCGTGCTCCCTATACTTGGGCACTTCCCAGTTTTCTATTTTTTAATGGCAATCATGACTGCGCTAGATTACCTGTTGAAATTCCGCAAAGTGAATAATCTTGAGAGTCTGGAAAAACTCTATGACCATCTCAATTATTCGCTGACCGATGATAATGACATCATCAATATGTATCGCGCTGCCGATCACCGTCGTGCTGAACTGGTTTCCGGCGGCCGCCTCTTCGATATGGGCCGCGTGCCAAAATCGGTCTGGCGCTACGTAATGTAATGGGTTTTCCCCACCTTTTTCTGCACTATAGCGTTGTCCATGTCGGGCGTGCCCCGTTTGGACATTCAACGCCTTCTTAATTTCGCTACAGGATCCGCAAGATGACCGAATCGGTAAACCCGCCGCGTATTGCTGGCTGGCTGTTATTGCCGCTGGCCTGGTTGATTATGACGATGCTGACCAGTGCGCTGGTTGTGGCCATGTATCTGAGCCCGTTGTTTGATACTGAATTGCGTACCACGTTGTTCACTCATGCCAGCCAATTGTTCACGCAATGGGCGATTTCCCTGCTCACCGCAGGCGTGGTTTGGATCTACAGCATCTGGGTTTGCTGGATGTTCTGTAAACGTTCGCGCCGTTTACCGCGTCATTACATCCTGTGGTTACTGATGACGGTGTTACTGGCGTTGAAAACCTTCGCGTTCACCCCGGTGGCGGATAACAAAGCCATTCAAACGCTGCTGTTGTCACTGCTGGCGGCGGCGGTATTTGTGCCCTACTTCAAACGCTCTCAACGTGTGAAAGAGACGTTTATCCAGCCATAACGGCGCGAGTTTCGTCAGGAATTTAATTCTGAGTGCTCTCAACACCCACACATTTTGTGTAGAGGTTGAGATGCACCTCTCAATTCCGGATAATAGACGCCTTTCGGCTTCCCAGGTTAAAAAATGACCGATTACTTACTTCTCTTTATTGGCACTGTGCTGGTGAACAACTTCGTGTTAGTGAAGTTTCTCGGCCTATGCCCCTTTATGGGCGTGTCAAAAAAATTGGAAACGGCCATCGGCATGGGACTCGCCACCACTTTCGTGATCACCCTGGCGTCGATTTGCGCCTGGCTGGTGAACCATCTGATTCTGGTGCCGCTCGATCTGGTGTACCTGCGTACCCTGGCGTATATCCTGGTGATCGCCGTGGTGGTGCAATTCACCGAAATGGTGGTGCGCAAAACCAGTCCGTCACTCTATCGCCTGCTGGGCATTTTCCTGCCGCTGATTACCACTAACTGTGCGGTGCTGGGTGTCCCTTTACTGAGCGTCAATCTCAACCATACCTTTATGCAGGCTGCGGTCTATGGCTTCAGTGCCTCGCTCGGCTTCTCCCTGGTGATGGTGCTGTTCGCCGGTATGCGTGAACGTCTGGTATTGGCCAACGTCCCTGCGCCGTTCAAGGGCAACTCAATTGCATTAGTCACCGCAGGTTTGATGGCGCTGGCCTTTATGGGCTTTACCGGGCTGGTGAAATTCTAATGACCGCGATTTGGATTGCTATTGTGGCTATTGCTGCGCTGGGCCTGGTTTTTGGCGCCCTGCTCGGCTACGCCTCGCGCCGATTCGAGGTAGAAGAAGATCCGATCGTTGAACAGATCGACAGTATTCTGCCGCAGAGTCAGTGCGGCCAATGTGGTTATCCCGGCTGCCGCCCGTACGCCGATGCCGTGGGGAATAATGGTGAAGCCATTAATAAATGCGCCCCCGGTGGCGAGCAAACCATGCTCAAGCTGGCCGCGCTGCTTAACGTTGAACCGCAACCGCTGGATGGCGGTGAGGAAGTGCAGGAACCGATCCGCACCGTGGCCTGGATTGATGAAGCCAATTGCATCGGCTGCACCAAATGTATTCAGGCTTGCCCAGTGGATGCCATTGTCGGCGCCACCCGCGCCATGCATACCGTGTTGAGCGATGTCTGTACCGGCTGCGATTTGTGTGTCGCTCCCTGCCCGACTGACTGTATTGAAATGCGTCCGGTTGCCACGACCACGGCCAACTGGAAATGGGATCTCGAAACCATTCCTGTACGGGTGATCCCGGTAGAAACTCATGCTTAATCTGCTAAAACTGTTCCGCAAAGAAAAACTGTGGGATTTTCAGGGCGGTATTCATCCACCTGAGATGAAAACCCAGTCAAACGGCACGCCGCTAAGCCAGTTACCGCTGCCTGAACAATTCATCATTCCGTTAAAACAGCATATCGGCCATGAAGGCGAAATTTGTGTGTCGCCTGGCGATCACGTTCTACGTGGTCAACCGCTGACGTTTGGCAGCGGACGCATGCTGCCGGTGCACGCGCCGACTTCCGGCACCATCGAAGCGATTGCGCCACATATGACCGCGCACCCTTCGGGTCTTTCCGAGCTGTGTATTTTTCTGCGCGCCGATGGTGAAGACCGCTGGACTACGCTCGATCCGCAACCTGACTTCCGCGCGCTGCCGCGTGAAGAGGTCGTCAAGCGTATCCATGAGGCCGGCGTGGCCGGTTTAGGTGGTGCAGGCTTCCCGACCGCCACTAAACTGCGCGGCGGATTGCGCGGGGTCAAAACCCTGATTATCAACGCCGCCGAGTGTGAACCTTACATCACTGCCGATGACCGTCTGATGCAGGACTGCGCGGCTGAAGTGCTGGAGGGATGTCGCATCCTCGCCTGGGTATTGCAGGCAGAGCGCGTGCTGATTGGCATCGAAGATAATAAACCCGAAGCGATTGCGGCGCTGAAGCAGGCCTTGGGCGGTGATCGCGAGTTGCAACTGCGCGTGATACCGACCAAATATCCGTCTGGTGGCGCCAAACAGCTGACGCAGATTCTTACCGGTGTCGAAGTGCCGCACGGCGGCCGTTCCACCGATATAGGCGTGCTGATGCAGAACGTGGGTACCGCATGGGCGGTAAAGCGCGCCATTATTGATGGCGAGCCGATTACCGAACGTGTCGTCACGCTGACCGGCGAAGCCATTGCGCAACCACGTAACGTTTGGGGACGTCTGGGCACGCCGGTGAGCCATCTTCTGCATCATGTGGGTTTTGCGCCAGGTTCGCGGCAGATGGTGATTATGGGCGGCCCGCTGATGGGCTTTACACTGCCATCACTTAATGTGCCGCTGGTGAAAATCTCCAACTGTATTCTGGCACCGTCTGCCAGTGAGATGGGCAATAACGAAGAAGAACAGTCCTGTATTCGTTGCAGTGCCTGTGCGGATGCCTGCCCGGCGAAGCTGTTGCCGCAACAGTTGTTCTGGTATAGCCAGGGCGGCGATCATGAGAAAGCGCGCGCCCATAACATCGATGACTGTATTGAGTGCGGTGCCTGTGCGTACGTTTGCCCCAGCAATATCCCGCTGGTGCAATATTACCGCCAGGAGAAGGCCGAGTTGCGCGCCATCGATCTCGAAGCGAAGCGCACCGCTGAAGCGAAGGCTCGTTTTGAAGCGCGTCAGGCGCGTTTAGAGCGGGAAAAACTGGCGCGTGAAGCGCGTCATGAAGAAGCTAAACAGCGGGTGGCACGTAGCGATCAGGGTGAACGTGACGCGGCGATTGCTCGCGTGAAGGCGCGTGCCGCCAAAACACCAGAACAGGAAACTGCCGAGCGTGAGGCTCGCCATGCGCAGGCGTTAGCTCAGCAGGCGGAAAAACAGTCAGAGACGCAGGCGCTGAGCCGCCAGTCTGGCGATCCGCGTAAAGCGGCGGTTGAAGCCGCGATTGCGCGTGCTAAAGCGAAGAAGTCTGGTGTGACTGATCAACCGGTAGCCGACGTTGCTGAAACACCTGTTGCTGAGGCTGATCCCCGTAAAGCGGCGGTTGAAGCCGCCATTGCGCGTGCTAAAGCGAAGAAAGCGGCTGCGGCTGGTGAACAAGTATCTGAGCTTGCTGATGCAGCCACAGCCGCTGAAGTTGATCCTCGTAAAGCGGCGGTTGAAGCCGCCATTGCGCGCGCTAAGGCGAAAAAAGCGGCTGCAGCAGCTGAGCCGACTTCTGAGTCTGCTAACGCACCACAAGCACCTGAGCCTTCTGATGCAGCAACTGCTGCAGAAGTGGACCCGCGTAAAGCGGCAGTTGAAGCGGCCATTGCCCGGGCCAAAGCGAAGAAGGCTGCGGCGGCAGCTGAGCAGATTTCTGAATCTGCTGATGCAGCACCTGCCGCTGAAGTCGATCCCCGTAAAGCGGCGGTTGAAGCCGCCATTGCCCGAGCCAAAGCAAAGAAAGCGGCTGCGGCAGCTGAGTCGACTTCTGAACCTGCTGACGCAGCACCTGCCGCTGAAGTCGATCCCCGTAAAGCAGCGGTTGAAGCAGCCATTGCTCGTGCCAAAGCGAAGAAAGCGGCTGCGGCAGCTGAGTCGACTTCTGAATCTACTGACGCACCACAAGCACCGGAGCCTTCTGATACAGCATCAGCTGCAGAAGTGGACCCACGTAAAGCAGCGGTTGAAGCGGCCATTACTCGTGCCAAAGCGAAGAAAGCGGCTGCGGCAGCTGAGCCGACTTCTGAATCTACTGACGCACCACAAGCACCTGAGCCTGCTGATGCAGCCCCGGCCGCTGAAATCGATCCTCGCAAAGCCGCGGTTGAAGCCGCCATTGCCCGAGCCAAAGCGAAGAAGGCTGCGGCGGCTGAGCAAATTTCTGAACCAGCTGACGCAGCTCAAGCGCCTGAACGTACTCACGCAGCACCTGCTGCTGAAATCGATCCACGTAAAGCAGCGGTTGAAGCCGCCATTGCGCGCGCTAAAGCGAAGAAAGCTGCGGCAGCTACCGAGCAAGCTTCTGCATCTGCTGAAGACGCGCCTGAATCATCTTCTGAAGTGGAGGCTGCTGCCTCTCCTGACTCCGCCGACCCACGTAAAGCGGCAATTGCTGCCGCGGTCGCCCGTGCCAAAGCGCGTAAAGCGCAGCAGCAGCCTTCGACGACTGAGGAATAAATGGCTTTTCGTATTGCAAGTTCTCCTTATACCCACAACCGCCGCAGCACTGGCAACATCATGCTGCTGGTGGTGCTGGCTGCGCTGCCGGGCATGGCCGCGCAGTGGTATTTCTTTGGCGTGGGTTTTCTGATTCAGGTATTGCTCGCCACCGCCACTGCGTGGATCACTGAAGGCGCCATTTTGCGTTTGCGCAAAACGCCAGTGGTGCCGACCCTCTCAGATAACTCCGCCCTGCTTACCGCGCTACTGCTCGGCATCAGCCTGCCGCCGCTGGCGCCATGGTGGCTGGTGGTGATTGGCACCGTATTTGCCATTGTCATCGCGAAACAACTGTATGGCGGTCTGGGTCAAAACCCTTTCAACCCAGCGATGGTCGGTTATGTGGTCTTACTGATCTCCTTCCCGGTGCAGATGACCAGTTGGTTGCCACCGGATTCCTTGCAGTCCATCAAACCCGGTTTGCTCGATTCTCTGAGCATGATCTTCACCAACCATACGCTGGCCGGTGAGACCATGCAGCAGCTACAAATCGGCGTGGATGGCATCAGTCAGGCCACACCGTTGGATACCTTTAAAACCGGCCTGCGTGCCGGGCACAGTGCTGAGCAGTTACTGGCTGAGCCGATTTATACCGGCGTGCTGGCGGGATTAGGCTGGCAGTGGATTAACCTCGGCTATCTGCTGGGTGGCATGCTGCTACTGGCGAAGAATGCCATTCGCTGGCACATCCCCGTCAGTTTCCTCGTATCGCTGGCGTTCTGCGCCACTCTTGGCTGGTTGTTCTCGCCGGAATCGCTCAACTCGCCACTGATTCATTTGTTCTCCGGGGCGACCATGCTCGGCGCGTTCTTTATCGCCACCGATCCGGTCACCGCGTCGACGACTAACCGTGGTCGTCTGGTTTATGGCGCACTGATTGGTTTGCTGGTGTGGCTGATTCGCAGTTTTGGTGGTTATCCGGACGGTGTGGCCTTCGCGGTTCTGTTGGCGAACATTTGCGTACCGCTGATTGATTACTACACCCAGCCGCGCGTTTACGGCCATCGCAAGGATTAAAGATGTTCGATGCTATTCGAAAAAATGCTGTAACGCTGGCGGCGTTTGCGGTAATCACCACCGGTGTGACTGCTGTGGTGAACTATGTCACCAAGCCCACGGTGGAGCATCAGACGGCACTGCAGCAAAAGAACCTGCTCGATCAGGTGGTGCCCACCGATATGTATGACAATCATATTCAGCAAGAGTGTTTTCTGGTCACCGACGCGGCGGCGTTAGGCAATAACAAGCCGCATCATCTCTATCTGGCACGTAAAGGTGATCAGCCTGTCGCGGCGGCGCTTGAGACCACCGCGCCAGACGGCTATTCTGGTGCAATTCAGATGCTGGTCGGTGCCGATTTTCACGGCAAAGTATTAGGCGTCCGTGTGGTGGAACACCATGAAACACCTGGCTTGGGCGATAAGATCGAACTGCGTATTTCCGACTGGATCAATAGCTTTAACGGCAAAGTGGTGCACGGTGCCGACGACAAGAACTTTGCGGTGAAAAAAGATGGCGGTGAATTTGATCAATTTACCGGTGCCACCATTACTCCGCGCGCGGTGGTCAATGCCACCAAACGCACCGCACTACTGATTGAAACGTTGCCAGCGAAGCTCTCTTCGCTGCCTGAATGTGGAGATGCACCATGAGTGAAGCGAAAAACCTGCTGGTTGGTGGCCTGTGGAAAAATAACTCCGCCTTAGTGCAGTTGCTGGGTCTGTGCCCATTGCTGGCCGTGACCTCAACCGCCACTAACGCCCTCGGCCTTGGCTTGGCCACCACCTTGGTGCTGACCATCACCAATAGCGCTATTTCGGCTTCGCGTCGTTGGGTGCCGGCTGAAATCCGCATCCCCATTTACGTGATGATCATCGCTTCGGTGGTGAGCTGCGTACAAATGCTGATTAATGCTTACGCTTATGGTCTGTATCAGTCATTGGGCATCTTTATTCCTCTGATCGTGACCAACTGTATTGTGGTGGGCCGCGCTGAAGCGGTGGCGTCGAAAAGCAGCATCCCGCTCTCCGCGCTGGATGGATTTGCCATTGGCATGGGCGCGACCTGCGCGATGGTGACGTTAGGCTCGATTCGTGAGTTGATCGGCAGTGGCACGCTGTTTAATGGCGCGGACCAACTGCTGGGGCCGTGGGCCAAAGCACTGCGCATTGAAGTCTTTCATTTTGATTCACCGATGTTGCTGGCGATGTTGCCGCCAGGTGCGTTTATCGGTTTAGGTATGCTGCTGGCGGGTAAATACCTGATCGATCAGAAAATGAAGCAGCGCGCCGCCCTGCGAGTATCGGAACCTGAAATCGCGCCGCAAGGCGAAACCGGGAAGGTCGTGTGAACAAGGACAAGCGGCTGCAAATTCTCACGCGCCTGCGTGATGATAACCCCCATCCCACCACGGAACTGAATTTCAGTTCACCGTTTGAGCTGTTGATTGCGGTCCTGCTCTCGGCACAAGCGACGGATGTCAGCGTCAATAAGGCCACCGCAAAGCTCTATCCTGTGGCCAACACCCCTGCTGCGGTGCTGGCGTTAGGCGTGGATGGCGTAAAGGAATACATCAAAACTATCGGCCTGTTTAACAGCAAAGCGGAGAATGTGATCAAAACCTGCCGCATACTCATCGAACAGCATGCTGGTGAAGTCCCGGAAGATCGCGCGGCATTAGAAGCCCTGCCTGGCGTCGGTCGTAAAACCGCTAACGTGGTGCTGAATACCGCCTTTGGCTGGCCAACCATTGCGGTGGATACCCATATTTTCCGCGTCAGCAATCGCACCCGTTTTGCGCCCGGCAAAAATGTCGAAGAAGTCGAAGACAAGCTGATTAAAGTGGTCCCATCCGCTTTTAAAGTCGATTGCCACCATTGGTTGATCCTGCACGGCCGCTACACCTGCGTGGCACGCAAACCGCGCTGTGGATCTTGCCTGATCGAAGATTTGTGTGAGTTTGACGCCAAAACCCAAGTCTGAGCCTATGCCGATGACCGATCGCAATCTTGCGCTGTGGTATCGGCAGTTTGGCGATCCTATTGATGTACTGACGCTGGAATCTTCCCCTTTAGCCCCACGTCCCGCTGACTTGTTGCGCGTACAAATGCACTATGCGCCGATTAACGCGTCTGACCTGATCCCTATAACCGGTGCTTATCGTCACCGTGTCGCGCCGCCACAGGTGGCCGGTTACGAAGGTGTGGGTACGGTGATCGCCGCGCCCCCCTCTTTTCAACATCGGGTTGGCCAACGTGTGCTGCCGCTGCGCGGCGTCGGCTGCTGGCAACATTATGTGGATATCGATCCGCAGCTCGCTATTCCGGTGCCAGAGGACATCCCCAGCACGCTGGCGGCTCGCGCCTATATCAATCCGCTTGCCGCTTTGCTGATGTTGCGGCAATGGCCGGTCAGCGGTAAAAACGTACTGATCACGGCGGGTGGATCCGCCTGCGCACTTTTGCTGGCTCAGTGGGCTCAACTGCACGGTGCACATCAGGTTGTGGTGGTGTATCGCGCTTCTGCACATGCAGAAAGGTTGCATGCCCTGGGCCTGACTGCGTTGCAGGATACTGCGCAGGAAACACTGAAAGCGGTGAGTGCACAAACAGATATCGTTTTTGATGCGGTGGGTGGCGATGTGGGACAGCTCATCTGGCAAGCACTACCTGAGCACGCACACTTTGTGGCTTACGGTGTGTTAAGCGGCACGCCGGTAAAAGTGAATGCCAACCGTCCAGCGCTGCACTGGTTTCATGTGCGGCACACCCTGGGCGATATTGGCGCGGCGCAGTGGCAGCAGCTTTTCTTCGCGCTCTGGCCGCTGCTGCGCAACAGCGAATGTGGCGAAGTGGAGATTTTCCCGTTGAGCGAGTGGCGCGCGGCCGTCGAGAGTTATCACCAGTCAGGGCGGTCACGCAAGCCTATGCTGTGTCTGGACAGGTGAAGAGAGGCTGTCCAGCCTCTCTGTTCAGTCGATTATTTTGCCGCAGCCTGCAGCCAGGCAACCACCAGCGGTGATAGTCGATTTTGCAGCGCCGCCCGTTCTGACTGGAACAGCGTTGCGACAAAGAACGGGTGATCGGTCAGTTCAACACCGCGCACGTCCCGATCCAAATCCCACGACGTAATCTTCAGATTATGGGTCGCCAGCGCGTCACTGAATTCCGGGTTCACGCCGAAATTACAGTGATACCCCTCATCACTTTCCAGCGCGCCGTAAGCTTGCGCAATCCTTGAGCCGGGTTCGAAAGTCACCGTGCCGCGCTGTTCTACCAGCGAACAGGCCAGCGGGGCAATCACCCAGCGTCCACCCTCATCGGTTTCCGCATGCCCTGCATCTTCCCAGCCCAGCACGTTACGGGCGTACTCCACCACCGCATACTGAAAACCGCCACACGAACCGAGGAACGGTTTGTGGTTTTCACGCGCCCAGCGGATCGTTGCAAAGACACCTTCGTCGTTGAGATACGGGCTGCCCGGCACCACCCAAATGGCATCGTAATCGTTCCAGTGATGTTGATTGATGTCAGGAGTGGCGATCCAGTCGGCGGTGACGTCGAGCGAGAGAGATTTTGCGGCAAACTGAACAGCAGGAGGAATGGCTTGATGTGCAACGGCATTGGCACGGTAATCGCCAACAAGGGCGACACGAACTGACTGCGTCATGGTTACGTCCTTTCAGGGAAAAAACGAGGTTACAGCAAACCTCCAGAGCTGTCTAAGCGCATTTTAGCGAGATATCACTCACTTTCGTTAACGCGCATTTAGGTTAATGCCTGCTTTTTATACGGTTAAATGTTCTTCTTTATGGTGATTAACTCGTCGGATGTTGACCACGCAATCGTTTACTTCTTTTACGGTTTTAATTAAATCGTAATTTTGTGCGCAGGATCAACAAATTAGCCATTTGGAAACTTTAGCCAGCCTATTACGCTCAACAATCAAGCAATTGTGCTTAGTAAATGCGCATATGCGGTCTTTATTTTGGTATAAATTATCATCTACAGCGTTATATCCTGCAAAACAGGCCTTAAGCGGTTTATATCAGGAAAATGATCCCAAGGATCTCCAGTTAACACGTTTATTCTGATATAATGCCACACAGCAATATTTAACACTGATTTACAACTTCTTATAACGGCATTAACCCTACCTGTTACAAGTATTTCAGCGTGCAAAAAATGCTTGCCCTGTTGGTCTGATTCAGCCAAATTAGGCGCCGTTTTTCCTTTCTAATAACAATGTTGCGCGGGATTACTCAGCCCGACGCAGACTTAATTCCTGTCGCAAAACAGGCTATGTATAAACTGAGGTACAAGTGTCAACTGCAAACAAACACACTGACGAGGCAGTAAGCCTCAACGCGTTCAAACAGCCGAAAGCGTTTTATCTAATCTTCTCCATCGAACTGTGGGAGCGTTTCGGCTACTACGGTCTGCAAGCCATCATGGCCGTTTACCTGGTGAAACAGTTGGGGATGTCCGAAGCGGACTCTATTACCCTGTTTACCTCGTTCAGCGCCCTGGTTTACGGCATGGTCGCGATTGGCGGCTGGCTGGGCGATAAAGTCTTGGGCACCAAACGTGTGATTGTGCTCGGCGTTATCGTGCTGGCACTCGGCTATGCGCTGATCGCCTTCTCAGGCCATGATACCGCGATGGTGTATGTAGGTATGGCGACCATTGCCGTGGGTAGTGGCTTGTTCAAAGCCAACCCTTCTTCTTTGCTGTCTACCTGCTACGAGAAAGATGATCCGCGCATCGACGGTGCATTCACCATGTTCTATATGTCGATCAACATCGGTTCTCTGTTCTCGATGATGCTGACACCGTGGTTGGCTGCACATTACGGCTGGGGCGCTGCGTTCTCGCTCTCCGTGGTGGGTCTGGTGATTACCTTACTGAACTTCCTGTTCTGCCAGCGCCTGGTGAAAAACTACGGTTCTAAACCGGACTTTGCTCCACTGAACGTCAGCAAACTGCTGATGACGCTGGTGGGTGTGGTGGCGCTGGTTGCCATTGCGGCCTGGCTGTTGCATCACCAAAGCATTGCACGTATGGCGCTAGGCGTGATTGCCATTGGCATCGTGCTGGTGTTCGCGAAAGAAGCCTTTGCGTTGCAGGGTGCGGCTCGCCGTAAGATGATCGTCGCCTTCCTGTTAATGCTCGAAGCGATTGTGTTCTTCGTGCTGTACATGCAGATGCCAACTTCACTCAACTTCTTCGCCATTCGTAACGTTGAGCATGCCATTCTGGGCATTACCTTCGAACCTGAACAGTTCCAGGCGCTGAACCCGTTCTGGATCATGCTGGCCAGCCCGATTCTGGCGGCGGTATACAACAAGCTGGGCGACAAACTGCCGATGCCGCATAAGTTCGCGATTGGTATGGTGCTCTGCTCTGCAGCCTTCCTGGTGCTGCCGTTTGGTGCCAAATTCGCTAACGATGCCGGTATTGTTTCGGTGAACTGGTTGATCATCAGCTATGCACTGCAGAGCGTGGGCGAATTGATGATTTCCGGTCTCGGCCTGGCGATGGTGGCACAGTTAGTCCCACAGCGTCTGATGGGCTTCATCATGGGCTCATGGTTCCTGACCACGGCGGGTGCCGCAATGATTGCCGGTAAAGTGGCTAATCTGATGGCCGTGCCAAATGATGTGACCGATCCGCATGCTTCGCTGGAGGTTTACAGCCATGTGTTCCAGCAGATTGGTATTGCTACCGGTGTGATCGCCATCCTGATGCTGATCACCGCGCCACTGCTCAACCGCATGACGCAGAATGATGCTACACAGCCTGAACTGAAAAGCGCCAACGCGAATCAGTAATGGATGTGATGTCACGAAGCCGGGCCAACGCCCGGCTTTTTTATTTCCTGTAACGCATTTCTTTCCCTCGCTTTAACGTTTCCTGCGGTCAGTGCTTCGCTTTTCATCCCATAACCCGCATGATGACGGCTTCTTGTTAAGCAAGCGGTCATCGTCATGGATCGATTCGAAGAACTTCAGGTGTTTGTCGCAGTAATTCAGCAAGGCAGCCTGGCGGGCGCCGCACGTCTGTTACAACGATCCCCACCGGTGATTACCCGCACATTAAGCGCACTTGAATCCCGTCTCGGCACCACCCTGATAGAGCGCACGACACGACAGCTGGCACCCACAGAAGCGGGCTGGCGTCTGTTCGAACAGGCGCGACAGTTATTAAGTGATTACCACAGCGCACTGGACAGCGCGCATCACAGCGGCTTACAAGGACTCCTGCGCATTACCGCCCCCGTGCCATTCGGCCGCCTTCACATCATGCCGCTGGTGAATGCCTTCTTACAGCAACACCCCGAGATGCAGATTGAAGTGGTGTTGAGCGACAGCTATCAGGATTTAATTGAAAATGGCCTGGATATCGCCCTGCGCATCGGCGAACTGCAGGACTCCTCGATGGTGGCACGTAAGGTGGGCAGCGTACGTTCTACCCTGGTGGCCAGTCCCGATTATTTACAACGCGCCGGGGCCCCCTCGCATCCCAGTGAACTCACTCAGCATGCAGTGATCACCAGCCTGCGGCACACGCGAGAATGGCGCTTTGCCCAGGACTTGCGCGTGCGGATCCTGCCGCGATTGCGCGTCAACGACATTGAAAGCCAGCTGGAAACGCTGCGCGGCGGCCAGGGGATTGGCCGTTTGCTGTCATATCAGGTGCTGGGTGATCTACGCGAAGGCAGACTGATCCACTTATTACCCGAGTGGGAACCTGCGCCGCTACCGGTGCAACTGGTGACTCAGCGGGTGAAAAATATGACGCCGAAAGTACGACAGTTCTGGGAATTTGCGCTTGAACAGCTGCCTTCGCTACCCTGCTTCGTTGCAGAAAAGCCAAAGGCAGCGCCGGATTCCTGATCACTGTCACTGGTATTTTTATTTAGCAGTTTTATGCTGTTTCGATCACAACCACACTTCCAGGAGAAGCCATGATGAAACTCTATTGCAAGCCCGGTGCCTGTTCGCTGTCACCGCATATTGTTGCGCGTGAATGCGGGTTGGACTTTACCCAGGTCAATGTTGACCTGCAGAAAAAGGTCACCGAGCAGGGAGACGATTACTGGCAGATTAACCCCAAAGGACAGGTTCCTGCGCTGCAATTTGATGACGGCAGTTTGTTAACCGAAGGCGTTGCTATTGTGCAGTATCTGGCGGATCTGAAGCCAGACCGCAATCTGCTGGCACCCACCGGCAGCCTGACGCGCTACCACACCATTGAATGGCTGAGCTTTGTCAGCAGTGAACTGCATAAAACTTTCTCACCGCTGTTCCGTCCGGATACCCCGGAAGAGTACAAAGCCATTGTGCGGGCGCAGTTAGAGAAGAAATATCAGGTTGTGAATGAAGCGCTGCAAGACAAGCAGTGGTTGATGGGTCTGCGTTATACCGTGGCCGATGTCTATCTGTTTGTGGTTACACGTTGGGCCAAAGCCATCAAGCTGGATCTGAGCGGGTTAGCCGCGCTGGAAGCCTGGTTCAACCGTGTGGCAGAACGTCCAGCGGTGCAAGCGGCGTTGAAAGCGGAAGGTTTGGTTTAACAATAGACAGGCGCACCCTGTGCGCCTGTTATTCATGCTGTCAGCAGGCAACCGGAGGGTCGCCCGCTTGATCTGCGCGGTGTACGCTTTACAGCTTCTCGGCGGTAAAGTGCTGAGTCGGTTGCGCAATCGCGTCCTGTGCCGCGACCAGTTGCAACTCGTACTCGCCCATCTCATGGGTTTTCAGCATCACTTCATAAACCGCTGCAGTAACGTGCTCCAGCGCATCCTGCAACGATTTGCCGTGCAACAGATCGACCAGCAGTAAACCACTGGTCAAATCGCCCACGCCCACCGGCTGACGGACGCCAAAGTCCACCAGCGGACGGCTGATGTGCCAGCACTCATCAGCGGTGACCAGCAGCATTTCAAACCGATCGCTGCGACGACCAGCACGCGCCAGATGCTTCACCAGCACCACTTTCGGCCCTTGCGCCACTAACGCGCGTGCCGCCACTACCGCCTGCTCAACATTTGCCACTTCATGGCCACTGAGCATTTCCAGCTCCAGCAGATTCGGTGCGATGATATCGCTGGCCGGCATCGCCATCTTGCAATGGAATTCCGCGACGCCAGGCGCCACGATGCAGCCCTTCTCGGGATGGCCCATCACCGGATCGCAGAAGAACCAGGCGTTCGGGTTGGCGGCTTTCACCTGACGCACGATCTCCAGAATCTGCTCGCCCTGCTCCGCAGACCCTAAATAACCGCTCAGCACTGCATCACAGGTCTTCAGACGGTCAATCGCCGCAATGCCTTTGACGATGTCGGTGAGATGCGTGGCAGGCATCACAGTGCCGGTCCAGTGACCATATTGCGTGTGATTGGAGAACTGTACGGTGTTCAACGGCCAAACGTTTGCGCCCATACGACGCATCGGGAATTCGGCGGCGCTGTTACCGGCGTGGCCGTAAACCACATGTGATTGGATTGCGAGGATATTTTTCATTATTGCCCTGTACTGCCTTGCCATAAAAAAGGGCCGGAAACCGGCCCTCGAACCTTACTGCCAGTTAATCAGGCAGTAGTGTTTTTTACCGCGACGCAACAGCGTGAAGCGACCAAACAGTTTGTCGCTGTCGCTGAAACGATACTCGGCGTCAGATTGTTTTTCACCGTTGAGAGAAACGGCGTTGGAACCGATCATGGTGCGAGCCTGACCGCGCGAAGGCACCAGCTCTGCCGCCACCAACGCCTGTTGCAGGTCATCTTCTGCATTCAGATTGATCACCGGCATACCGTCCTGCGCCAGCTGCTCGAAGTCCGCTTCAGTCATCTCAGTCAGGCTGCCTGAGAACAGGCTGTCGGTGATACGCTTAGCGGCCGTCAGACCGGCTTCACCGTGCACCAGACGCGTCACCTGCTCTGCCAGCACATACTGCGCGCGTGGCGCTTTACCGCTGTTCTTGTCTTCTTCTTCCAGCGCATTGATCTCTTCAATGCTCATAAAGGTGAAGAACTTCAGGAAGCGATAGACGTCAGCATCGGCGGTGTTGATCCAGAACTGGTAGAACTTGTATGGGCTGGTTTTCTTCGCATCGAGCCACACTGCGCCACCTTCGGTTTTACCGAATTTGGTGCCATCAGATTTGGTGATCAGCGGAACGGTCAAGCCCCATGCCTGCTGCTGATGCAGACGGCGCGTCAGATCGATACCTGACGTGATGTTGCCCCACTGGTCGGAACCGCCAATCTGCAGCACCACATCGTGACGCTTGTTCAGTTCCGCAAAGTCGTAACCCTGCAGCAGGTTGTAGGAGAACTCGGTGTAAGAAATGCCCTGATCTTCACGGTTCAGACGCTGTTTCACCGCTTCGCGGTTGATCATCTGGTTCACCGAGAAGTGCTTACCGATGTCACGCAGGAAGGTCAGCACGTTCATGCCGCCAAACCAGTCGTAGTTGTTCGCTGCGATAGCACTATTATCGCCGCAGTCGAAGCTGAGGAAAGGCGCAACCTGGTTGCGGATCTTCTCAACCCATTCGCCCACGGTATCAGCGGTGTTGAGTTTACGTTCTGCTGCTTTAAAGCTGGGATCGCCAATCAGACCGGTGGCACCACCCACCAGCGCGACCGGCTTGTGTCCGGCGTCCTGAAAACGTTTCAGGCAGAGCAGCGGCACCAGATGGCCCAAATGCAAGCTATCAGCGGTCGGATCGAAGCCGCAATAGAGTGCAATTGGCCCTTGCGCCAGTCGCTCTGCTAACGCTTCCTCGTCCGTTACCTGGGCGACTAAGCCCCTTTCTTGCAATTGTTGTATCAGGTTACTGCTGGTCATCACTGACTCCAAATTGATCAGACTGCACCTAGGCTGGTACACAGCTTTCCGCTGAGATGCGGATACGAAAAAAATGAGGGCTATAGCATAAAGCGCTGACGCCAACTGCGCCAGCGTTGAAAGGGGGTAAAACGCAGTTTTACGGGGCTAAACGGTCAATAGTCCAGCCATCGGCTTCACGCTGGTAAAGGAAGCGATCGTGCAGGCGATGTTCGCCGCCCTGCCAGAACTCCACGGTGTGGAATTTAACGCGATATCCGCCCCAGAAACTGGGTAAAGGCACCTCACCCTGCTGGAATTTCTGCTTCAGCTCGAGGAATTTGCCTTCCAGCACGCCGCGCGCCGAAATTCGGCTCGACTGCTTCGACACCCAGGCGCCGATCTGGCTGTCACGCGGACGGCTGCTAAAGTATTTCAGCACTTCCAGTGGCGACAGTTTTTCCACTTCCCCTAACACCATCACCTGGCGTTCAAGGAAGTGCCATGGGAAATGCAGCGAGATGCGCGGATTGTCCGCCAGCTGCAGCGCTTTGCGGCTGCCCAGATTGGTGTAAAACACCATGCCTTGTTCATCGTAATGTTTCAGCAACACAATACGCTGATAAGGCTGGCCGCTGCTGTCAACGGTGGCGACGGTCATTGCTGTTGGATCGGGCAGTTGGGCATCGCACGCCTGCTTGAGCCAATGTTCAAACAACGCCAGCGGATTGTCTGGCAGATCGTTACGTCTAAGCCCGCCGCGCGTGTACTCACGACGTAAATGGGCAATGTTTTGCAAGCTGTCACTGTCGCTCATGCTGATTCTCTTCGTTACTGGGCGGACGCATCCGCATTTTGCAATTCACAGTCATTAATCACGATTTTGTCATTACGCTCAACAAAAGCGCCATTGCCTTTAGACCAGAAGACATAAGTGCCGTCGCTGTAACGCGCGCCCGAGGCCGATACGGTTTGGGTTAAGGTGAGCGGTTTACCATCCAGAATAAAGCTAACCTGCTGCTTCGGATTGTCCAGTGTCACCGTTAACGGTAACGTGCCGCACTGATAGCGCAATGTCTGTGGTGTCGGCTGCTCTTTGTGCATCATGCCGCAGCCACTCATCGTGACGACACAGCTCAACAGGATAACGATTTTTTTCATCTTTCACTCCTTAACGTGTCAATCGGGCATTCGCCGGATAAATGGCACCCAATACACTCATTTCCCGTGCACCGGTGACGGCAGGCAAATTGCCTGGCAAACCGGACAAGGTGCGAAACGCCAGCCAGGCGAAGGCCAACGCTTCCATATCATCACCACTGATCCCGGCGTCATCCGTCGTCCCCACTTCTGTTCCCGGCAAATGGGCCGCCAGCCGTGCCATCAGCAATGGGTTGCGACTGCCGCCACCACACACCAGCAGGCGATCGCAGCCATCATTGAGCTGAACTTGCTGAGCAATGGTCAGGGCGGTGAGTTCACTGAGTGTGGCCTGCACATCCTGCGGTGCCAGCGCCGGGAAACGCTGCAATTGACGTTCAACCCAGCCGAGATTGAAATATTCACGACCGGTACTTTTCGGTGGCGGCAGCGCGAACCAGGGATCGTTAAGCATTTCATCCAGCAGTGCAGGCACGATCTGACCACTGCGCGCCCAACTGGCATCTTTATCATAGGGCAAGCCCTGATGGCGCCAAATCCAGGCATCAATCAGCATATTGCCAGGCCCGGTATCAAACCCACGCACCGGCTGGCCGGGAATCAACAATGACAGATTGGCAATACCGCCAATGTTGAGCACCATACGCCGTTCAACGCTGTCCATCAGTAGCGCCTGATGGAATGCGGGAACCAGTGGCGCGCCTTGTCCGCCTAAGGCCATGTCGCGACGACGAAAATCGGCCACCACGGTAATCCCCGTGGCTGCGGCGATTTGATTGCTGTCCCCAATCTGTAGCGTATTCGGGGCGTCGCTTTGCGGCTCATGCCACACGGTCTGCCCATGGCAACCGATGGCCATGATGTCATTGGCTTCCAGCGATTGCTGCTGCATCAGCGTTAACACCGCTTCTGCAAACAGTTTACCTAGCCGGGTATCCAACTGACCCAGTTGCGACAGGGTCAGCGATTGACCCTGACAGATCGCCAGCACCTGTTGACGAATTTCCTGCGGCATCGGGTGGCAATAGCTGGCCTGCTGCGCCACCATATGCTCATCAATGACCGCCAGTACGACATCTACCCCGTCGAGGCTGGTGCCGGACATCACACCAATATAGCGTCCTGATTTCATAGCGGTTCCTTACCCACGCGCGAGTCTGCAATATGATTCTGTTTAGCCTGGCAAATATCAGCGGCTAATTCTATGATAAAATTCCGCTTTTCAACCGCTCAGCACACGGCATTTCAGCGATAAAATATTTTCAGCACGAAATTGAATTTTTGTTGAGGGGCAATGGTCTATCCTTCGCCTCAGCCGCGTATTATTTGGACATAGAGTCAATTGCCAGCTTTCTGTCTTATACTCTTGCTGTAGAGGACGAGAACATGGCGTTTTTTTGCATTAAGGAGCTTTCTGATGATTAAGCGTTTTGTAGCCGTGGCACTGACCGGCCTAACGCTGGCAGGTTGTGTCAGCAATGACACCCTTTCCGGTGATGTGTATAGCGCCAATGAAGCCAAACAAGTACAAAGTGTCTCATACGGTACTCTGGTGTCGGTTCGCCCGGTTAAAATCCAGGGTGGCGATGAAAATAACGTGATTGGCGCGATTGGTGGTGCGGTACTGGGTGGTTTCCTCGGTAACACCATTGGTGGCGGTACCGGTCGTAGTCTGGCTACGGCAGGTGGTGCAGTACTCGGCGGCGTAGCAGGCCAGGGCGTGCAGGGTGCGGTCAACAAGTCTGACGGTGTTGAGCTGGAAATCCGTAAAGACGATGGCAACACCATCATGGTGGTGCAGAAGCAGGCCGCAACCCGTTACTCAGTGGGTCAGCGCGTCGTCATGGCGTCGAATGGCAGCCAGGTGACCGTTTCACCACGCTAAGCGAACAGATAAAAAAAACCGACGCCAGCGCGTCGGTTTTTTTATTTCTCGCGGTTCTGGAACTCGAGAATGTTTTTTTCCAGTCGAGCAATCAGCGTGACCATTTGATTAATCTCTTCGAGGCTGATGCCCGAAAGGATGTCATCGCGGGTAGCATCAATCACATTTTCAACCTGCTCGATAATCGGCTCGGCCTGCTTCGTCAGCTTAATGCGTTTGGCACGACGGTCGTTAGCGCAGGTGGCACGCGTAATTAATCCCTTCTCTTCCAACTGATCCAGCGTACGCACTAATGAAGGTTGTTCAATACCAATGGCTTTTGCCAGCTGGATTTGCGACTGCTCTGGCGGAAGTTGATGAATATTGTGTAACGTCACCCAATGCGTTTGTGTCAACTCAAGCGGCTTCAAACGCTGGTCAATCAAGGCACGCCAGATGCGTACCAGCCGAGACAGGTCTGTACCGAGGGGCGTATCCATTTCATCTCCTTATAATTAGCTTGCTAGCTATCAAGCCAGATTTTACACTATTCTGCGAGTTTACAGGACAAATTACAAATCCCAGGCCAGACGGCACGCTCTCTTCTACGCTAGTTTGAGAGAGAACCTGGGACAATGAAGGATGAAGACACGTGTCCATTACCGCACTTTCCGCCACTGCTCCGCTAACCGACCTGGTATTCGGTGCCTCGCTGTTCTTTCCGCCGCTGTTTAAAGCTGTGCTGCTGGGATTCTTTTTCTGGTTACTGATTCACCCCTTGCTGCGCGGCTGGATGTATTCCGGCGACATCTGGCATCCCACCTTGATGGATCTTTCCCTGTTTGTTTTGTGCGTCACGGGCGCACTGTGGATACTGAGCCTCGGATAAATCACCATGAAATTCAACCCTTTTAAGTATTTTTCAACGTTGGTGGTGTTTGCCCTGGCCCTGATTGCCGGCTGGTGGATGTGGAACTACTACATGCAATCACCGTGGACGCGTGATGGCAAAGTACGCGCGGAGCTGGTGGATATCACTCCTGAAGTCTCAGGACGCATCATTGATCTGAAGGTACAAGACAACCAGTTTGTACATAAAGGTGACACCTTACTGAAGATTGATCCCGTTCCCTGGCAAATCGCCCTCGATAATGCGGATGCCCAGTTGGCGAAGGCCCAATCCGATTTGGCTAAAGCTCAACATGAGGCCAATCGCCGTGCCAGCCTGCCACGTAATGTGATCTCAGCAGAAGATATGGACGCGGCGCGACTGACGGCGAACGCCGCCGCAGCCACCGCTAAAGCTGCGCAGGCGAGTCTGGATCAGGCGCGCTGGAATCTGCAACAAACCACCCTGACCGCGCCCACCGACGGTTGGATCAGCAACCTGACGCTGCGTCCCGGTAACTACGCCACCGCCGGAACGCCGCTGTTCGCACTGGTGGATAGTCACTCCTACTATGTGATGGGCTACTTCGAAGAGACCAAACTGCGTCACATTCAGCCCGGCGCAGACGCGCAAATCGTGCTTTACAGCAACGGTGCTCGCTTGCAGGGCAAAGTCGAGAGCATCGGGCGCGCCATCTACGATCAGAGCGTTGCGACGGACAGCGGATTAGTACCGGACATTAAACCCAATGTGCCGTGGGTGCGTCTGGCCCAGCGCGTGCCGGTGCGCATTCGATTAGCGGCCATACCGGATGATGTTCCGCTGGTGGCGGGTACCACCTGCACGATTTCCATCGCGCATTGAGGCCGTCATGAATTTGCAATGGCTGGCCTGGCAAAATCTGCCGTGGATTAAAGCAACCGGCGGCCAATGGCGTTATGCCTTGCGTAATGCGATTGCGATGTGCCTGGCGCTGACGATCGCGTACGCGCTGCAACTGGATGAACCTTATTGGGCGATGACATCCGCTGCCGTGGTGAGTTTCCCGACCGTGGGCGGGGCGATCAGTAAAAGCCTGGGCCGAATTGTGGGCAGCCTGCTCGGTGCCACTGCCGCACTGCTGATTGCCGGGCATACGCTCAACGAGCCCTGGTTGTTTGCCTTTTTCATGGCCGGCTGGCTGGCGTTTTGTACCTGGATCGCCAACCACTATCAAAACAACGTCGCGTACGCCTTCTCACTGGCCGGGTACACGGCTGCAATTATCGCCTTCAGCAGCGTGAACATTACCGATGTCACCCAGTTGTGGGATATCACTCAGGCGCGCGTTTGCGAGGTGATTTCAGGGATTCTTTGTGCCGGGCTGATGATGATGGTGTTGCCCAGTACATCAGATGGCAACACCTTGATGACTTCACTGCGGCAAATGCACGCCCGTCTGCTCGATCATGCGGTATTACTGTTGCAGCAAAGCAGTACTGACAACGTACGCACCGCACATGAGAATGTTATCAGCCAGATTCTTACCATGAACCTATTGCGTATTCAGGCATTCTGGAGCCACTACCGCTATCGCCGTCAGAACAACGTGCTTAATTACGTTTTGCACCAGCAGTTACGGTTGACCAGTGTCCTCTCCAGTCTGCGCCGCATGCTGCTTAACTGGCCGGACGCGCCCCCGGAACTCTACACCGCCATTCAGCAGTTGTTACATGAACTGGCATTGCCGCAGTGTGATAAATATCGCCTGGCGCGGATATTGCGCAGCGTGACACCAGAAGCCACCGGCGATTATCGCCAGCGCGCCTTTGTTCAGCGTCTGCGCTACTTCTGTTGGGTTTACCTCAACGTCAATCGCTGGATACGATTGATTGAACGCGCTGATGCCGATACACGCTTTCAACCCCCGAAAGTGCCCTCACTGGCACGTGAAAGTGACAGCGCCGAAGCCGGCTGGAGTGCGTTACGCACTTTCAGCGTTATCATGCTGGGCTGCGCATTCTGGATTGGCACGCAATGGGATGCAGGCGCGGCAGCATTAACGCTGACGGCCATTGCCTGCGTGCTTTATTCTTCCGCACCCTCTCCCAGCGGCAGCGTATCACTGCTGCTGAAAACCCTGTTGTGGCTGTCGCTGTTCAGTTTTTTATTACAATACGGGTTGATGGTGCAGATCAGCGCTCTGTGGCAATTTCTGCTGGTGCTGTTTCCGCTGCTGATGACCTTGCAACTGTTTAAGCTACAGCAGAAAAAACGCGCGGGAATGTGGGGGCAATTTATTGTTTTTATGGGTTCCTTTATTGCCGTCACCAATCCGCCAGACTGGGATTATCAAAGCTTCCTCAATGATAACCTGGCAAAAGTGTGTGGCGTACTGCTGGCATGGATGGCTTTTCAGATACTGCGTCCCAGCTCCGATGCACGCCGCAGCCGTCGGCACATTCGCGCATTACGTGATGCGTTTCTGGACCAGTTGCGACGGCATCCCCGCCGGAGCGAAAGCCACTTTGAATCGCAGATTTATCATCACATCAGTCAGTTGAGCAATAGTCGTGATGAACAGGCGCGTGTCTGGCTGCTGCGCTGGGGCGTGGTACTGCTCAACTGTTCTCACATCGTTTGGCAATTACGCGAATGGCGACCCGCTTCAGGCACTCTGGCGCAAATGCGCGATAGTAGCTTGCAGGATTTACAACGGATTATGAGCCTGCGCGGCGTGCGCCACACCTCGTTGCAGGCCACGCTCGATGAGCTGGAGGGTATGATTGCGCAACTTGAGCAGCAGCCTGATAGCGAGGCCAATACACTGGCGGGCATTTTATGGCGTCTGCGCTGCTCATTGGCGCAACTGAGTCAGGCGGTGCCGGATTGATTACTGGCAATACTGCGTGGTCTGACGGTTGAAATCATCTTGCAGCTGCTGCAAGGTTTTGTGCCCTTCAAAACGGGTTTTATCTTGCTCGGTCATCGGCTCAATCACCAGGTATCGCTCTTCATACGAATAGATAAAGCGACGATCGAGAAACGTACCGGTGAAGCTTTTGCCGCGGATTGAGCCACACACGGTGGTTAACGAACGATGAAAAAATTCGGTGTGCAGGAAATTGGTTTCAGTGGCACTGCGCAACACATTCTGACAACCCTGCGCCTGTAAACGCTCAAGCGTGTGCGGGGTCAGCCATTCCCGACCGCGGGCGATATCTTCGCAACTTGCACGCAGTGGGTTGGTGTCAATGGTGCGCTGTAACTGGCGGCTGGTATCTAATCTCAACTGCGTTTCGTTGGGTTGATCACATCCCGCGAGTAATACACATAACAGCAAAATCCCACGCGTTTTCATTCCTGCCCCTGAGAGGTTCTATTCCTGAATCAACATCCTAGGACGGATATCGCGCGGAGTGAAGCGGGAAAGTGGGTCAGAATTTTTCCGGCATTGAAAAGAGGCAGACGGCAGATGGCCTGCCGTCCAGAACGTTAAATCACACCGCAGGCAAATCGAGCACCGCCTCCGCCTAACGGTTGTGGATGGTCAGCATGATTATCGCCACCCACATGGACCATTAATGCCTTACCTTTGACTTCGCTCAGCGATTTAATTCGTGGCGCAACCACGGGATAATCGGCCTTGCCATCGTCAGTGACATACAGGGCAGGCAGATCGCCCAAATGGCCATCGGCGTAAGGTCCAAGATGTTTACCGGTATTTTGTGGATCCAGATGCCCACCCGCTGCGCCGGCCGCAACGGTTTTGCCATCCGACTGCCCGGGCTCACAGCTGCCTTTGGCATGCACATGGAAACCGTGGATACCCGGTTTAAGGCCCGCCAGCGCGGGAGCAAACTGCAAACCATACGGCGTTTCACTGATAGTGACTTTACCAATGGCTGCCCCGATACCCTGTGCGGTGACCTCATGCAAGGTCACCTCTTCAGAGGCGGCCTGTGCCCCAGCAGCACAAACCAACGCCAGCGTGGCGATGAGGATTTTCTTCATAACGTCTCCTTACGGTTGAAATGCTTTGTAAGCCTGGACCGGAATGGACCAGGCTGCCGTAATTTGACGTAGTTTTACGCTTCAGGGCACATCAAAACCGAGCGCCGCTTTGCGAATGCGGAACCACTGCTGACGGTCAAGCGTGAGTTGGCAAGCACCTGCCGCTTCGCTGACGCGCGTGGTTTTACCGGATCCGATGATGGGCAATGGCCGGCTTGGCAATTTCATCACCCACGCATACACCACCTGTTCAATGCTACTCGCGCCGATTTCCTGTTTTACCCGCTCAAGCTCATCACGCAGCGGCTGATATTGCGCATCGTTAAACAGGCGCCCGCCCCCTAAACATGACCAGGCCATTGGGCGGATACGCACCTGCTGGCACTGATCGAGCGTGCCATCGAGCAACGTTGATTGCTCCAATGGCGAGATTTCCAGTTGGTTGGTGACCAGGCTGAACGGCAAACGTGATTGCAACAGCGTAAACTGGGAGGCGGTAAAGTTCGATACCCCAAAATGACGCACTTTGCCGCTCTGATGCAGTGCCATAAAGGCTTCGGCAATTTCATCTGCATCCATTAATGGGTCCGGACGATGGATCAGCAGCAGATCGAGATAATCGGTGTTGAAGTAACGCAGCGAATTTTCTGCGCTGTGCAAGATGTGGCTGGCCTCGGTGATGTAATGGCCGATTTTATGTTCAGGCTTAGCACGCGTCGCAATGCCGCACTTGGTGACAATCTGCAGTTTTTCACGCAGCCCGGGCGCCAGGCGCAGCGCATCACCAAAGGCGGCTTCACAACCATAGTTACCATAGATATCAGCGTGATCGACCGTGGTGATGCCCAACGACAGATGATGCTCAATAAAAGCGACCAACTGCTGCGGCGTCATGCCCCACTCCAGCAGACGCCAGTATCCGACGATCAACGGTGAGAATTGAGGTCCCTGCGGGGCGATAGTTTGCGGTTGTAACATCGGTTAACTCCCTTGAACACGAAAGCGAATCTGGGAGTATAACGGAAAGGCAAATCATCGTTTTCTTAAAACAGGGAGGGTTGTTCCGGATCATGATTTTCATCGACTTTTTGTTGTCGGTGCAGGCGTAACCAACGCTGGCGACAAAGCCGTAGCACATCGCGTTTTTGCGCATCGGTAAACTTCATCCAGTTAAAACGCTCCTCACGGCTTCGCAGGCAGCCACGACAGTAGCCCCGTGCGTCACTCTGGCAAATGCCGCGACACGGGCTGGGAACAGGGAAGAACTCTAATTGCTCGGCCACATCCACTCCGGTTTAACAACAAGCTTCATATTGATAACAGCATAGTGACATTGTGCAAAGCGTATACGCAGTTCGCCCACATTTCATCCAGCTATTGCCACGGAAACGGATATTTACCATTGAAGCCAGCGCAGAAACCTTTGGTTGGGTACTGTTTAATAAGCGTTAAGGTTTTCCTCATGTTGTATTCATACGATTGTCACATTCCATCCAGCCATTGAGTTTTCATGAAATTCCCTAACAAGTTACAGTGCCACACCAGCAGCTTTAATCTGATTGCCGCCCTGTTTTTTACCTTCGTGCTCAACGCCCTGTTTCTGCTACGCGCATGGGAAATTATCCCTTACGATCGCCTGCACGATTATCTGTTTGCGGCCAGCATTCCGGTGGTTTTGGCCTCGGCTTTCTATCTGATTTTCTCACTGCTGGCATGGCCCTATGCGCGCAAGCCGCTGCTGATTCTATTGGTGCTGGTCAGCGCCGCCGCTAACTACTTTATGCACAGTTTCGGCACGGTGATCGACACCAACATGATTGAAAACGTATTTGAATCGGATGCTCAGGAGGCCGGTGCGCTGATCAGCAGCAGCTACGTGGTGTGGATGATTTTGATGGGGTTGGTGCCCGTCGCCGCCATCTGCATGGTGCGGATTAAAACCGGACAACGCTGGTGGTGGAGCCTGCTGCAACGTTTGGCCGGGGCGTTGGGCGCCATTCTGCTGATTCTGCTGATGGCGGTGCTGTTCTACAAAGATTACGCCTCGCTCATTCGTAACAATAAAGGGCTGGTGAAGATGATCACCCCAGCCAATATCGTCAGCGGAACCGGTCATTACGTCGATCAGCGTTATCTGCAAGGCAGCCAGGCGCTGGTCAAAATTGGCCAGGATGCCAAAAAAGGCCCGCTGATCGCGGCTGAACCGAAGAAAACGCTGGTGGTATTGGTGGTAGGCGAAACCGGACGTGCTGAGAACTTTTCTCTTGGCGGCTATGCACGTGAAACCAACCCTGAGCTGAAAAAGCAGCAGGTTATCTACTATCCCGATGCCAGTTCGTGTGGCACGGAAACGGCCATCTCCGTACCCTGCATGTTCTCTAATATGCCGCGTGAACATTATGATGCCAATCTGGCCCATCACCAGGAAGGCGTACTCGATATTCTGGCACATGCCGGGGTGAGCGTGCTGTGGCGTGAAAACGATGGCGGTTGTAAAGGTGCCTGCGATCGCGTGCCGCACACGGATATGACGCAGTGGAATCTGTCGCAATATTGTCACGATGGTTTCTGTCTGGATGATGTTCTGCTGCATCGTTTTGATCACTACGTGGACAGCCTGCACAATGACGGGATTATCGTTTTGCATCAAATGGGCAGCCATGGCCCGGCCTATTATCAGCGCTATCCGGCAGAATTTCGTCGCTTCACGCCTACCTGCGATAGCAACCAGATTCAGGATTGCGATCATCAGGCGCTGGTAAACACCTATGACAACTCTTTGCTGTATACCGACGATATGGTGAGTCGCACCATTGATAAACTCAAAGCATTAAGCGACCGCTTTAACGTCGCATTGGTGTATCTCTCGGATCACGGTGAATCATTGGGTGAACATGGTATGTATCTACACGGTGCGCCCTATCTGTTTGCCCCTTCACAGCAGACGCACATCCCACTGCTGATGTGGATGTCACCTGGCTATGCGTCGGCGTTCCACATTAATGAGTCCTGTTTACGCCAGCAGGCTGCGAGTGAGAAAGTGTCGCAAGACAATCTTTTCCATACGGTTTTGGGCATGTTCAACATCCAGACACAAGAGTACCAACCGCAACTGGACATGATCAGATCGTGCCAAAATGCCGGATAAGGTTTGCATTAGACCGACTGGTCTAATACTGTGTGGTCCATGAACAAGACTGTGCAACGCAACGAAACCCGTGAACATCTGCTCGCTACTGGCGAGCAGGTTTGTCTGCAACGCGGTTTTACCGGAATGGGGCTAAGCGAAATGCTGGCGCTGGCGGAAGTGCCGAAAGGCTCGTTTTATCACTACTTCCGCTCCAAAGAAGCTTTTGGCGTCGCGTTGCTGGAGCGCTATTTCGTTCACTATCTGCAACAGATTGAACAGCAGTTAAGTCAGCCGGGGTTATCGGCACGGGAACGTTTGCTGGCGCACTTCCGCTATGGCGCAACGCTGTTTATCGAGCAGGGTCATATAGTAGGCTGCCTCGGCGTCAAGTTATCAGCGGAAGTGTGTGATTTGTCAGAGCCGATGCGCGATGCGTTACAACACGGTGCCAGCGCAACTATCGCAATTTACGCCCGCTGTCTGAGTGAGGTCGCTGCTGAACAGGCGCTACCTTATGGACAAACGCCTGAGCAACTGGCCCAGCGCTGTTATTTATTATGGCTAGGTGCCAGTTTACAAAGCAAAATTTCACGAGAGCCAGGGCCGATAAGCCTGGCACTTGAAACCATTGAACAGTGGCTGAATGGCCACTGATTTTTAAAAACCGCAGTTTCTAGACGACCGGTCTACTTACAGGAGTCATCATGGCGAGTAAACAGCTGTTCTCCCCACTTAAAGTGGGCGCGATTACCGTACCTAACCGTGTCTTCATGGCACCGCTGACGCGTCTGCGCAGCATCGAGCCCGGCGACATTCCTACTCCGCTGATGGCGGAATATTATCAGCAGCGCGCCAGCGCCGGTCTGATCATTACTGAAGCAACGCAGATCTCTTTCCAGGCGAAAGGTTATGCTGGCGCACCGGGTTTGCATACTCAGCAGCAAATCGCCGCGTGGAAAGTGATCAACGAAAGCATTCACGCCGCGAAGGGGCACAGCGCGGTGCAACTGTGGCACACCGGCCGCATTTCGCACAACAGCGTTCAGCCTGAAGGCAAAGCGCCCGTAGCGCCTTCAGCTATTGCTGCCGGTACTCGTACTTCACTGCGTGCTGAAGATGGCACCGTTTACCGTGAAGACACCTCACTACCACGTGAACTGAGCGTGGCGGAAATTCAGCAGATCGTTAAAGATTTCGGCCAGGCGGCAGCGAACGCGCGTGAAGCTGATTTCGACCTGCTGGAACTGCATTCTGCCCACGGCTACCTGATGCATCAGTTCCTGGCGCCGGGTTCTAACCAGCGTACCGATGAATACGGCGGGTCGATCGAAAAGCGTGGTCGTTTTGCGCTGGAAGTGGTGGATGCGGCGATTGCGAACTGGTCTGCCGACCGTATCGGCATCCGTATTTCGCCAATTGGTGCCTTCCAGAATCTGGAAAATGGTGCAGACGAAGAAGCAGCAGCGCTGTGGTACATCTCCGAACTGGGGCAGCGTGGCCTGGCGTATCTGCACCTTTCCGAACCAGACTGGGCCGGTGGCCAGCCTTACAGCGATGCTTTCCGTGCTAAAGTTCGTGCGCTGTTCCCGGGCGTGATCATCGGTGCGGGTGCATACACCGTTGAAAAAGCCGACGACCTGATTGCGCGCGGCTTGATCGATGCTGTGGCCTTTGGTCGCGACTTTATTGCTAACCCGGATTTGGTTGAGCGTCTGCAGCAAGACGCACCGCTGAATCCACAGCGCCCGGAAAGCTTCTACGGCGGCGGCGCTGAGGGCTATACGGATTACCCAACCCTGTAAGAACCAGGCTGCCGCACCGGATGTGCGGCAGTGCTGTTTCTTCAGGGCATTAACTGGCTATACTTGCTAGTCTTTGTCATTCCCTGATGACTTTTCAAAAGAGGATGTTATGCGTTTACTTCACACCATGTTACGCGTTGGCGATCTGCAACGTTCTATCGATTTTTATACTCGTGTACTGGGCATGCGCGTCCTGCGTCAAAGCGAAAACACCGAATACAAATACACCCTGGCTTTCGTGGGTTACACCGAAGAGAGTGAAGGCGCGGTGATCGAACTGACCTACAACTGGGGCGTTGATAAATATGACCTCGGCAATGCTTATGGCCATATTGCGCTGGGCGTCGATAACGTTGCAGAGACCTGTGAACGCATCCGCAGTGTTGGTGGCAACGTAACGCGTGAAGCCGGTCCGGTTAAAGGCGGCACCACCATCATTGCTTTTGTTGAAGATCCCGATGGTTACAAAATCGAGCTGATCGAAAACAAACACGCTGGTCACGGCCTCGGTCATTGATGCCGTTAGTCAGTCTGCTAATTTGCAGGCTGACTTCCCTCTCCTGCTGCACCCTCCCGTAATTTTTGCCATAATGCGCGCTGCCCCATTTCTTGCTATGAGATCCTGATGTCTGAATCGAACGCCTTAAACGCTCTTCATCAACGCTTCCGTGGTTTTTATCCTGTGGTTATTGACGTCGAAACTGCCGGCTTTAACGCGCAAACCGATGCGCTGCTGGAAATTGCAGCGACCACGCTTAAGATGGATGAGGACGGTTGGTTACACCGTGATGAAACCCTGCACTTTCACGTTGAGCCGTTCGAAGGCGCGATCCTCAATCCTGCGGCGCTGGCGTTTACGGGCATCGATCCCTCCAACCCTTTACGTGGTGCGGTAAGCGAGTACGAGGCGCTGCATGCCATTTTCAAGATGGTACGTAAAGGCACCAAAGATCATGGCTGCAATCGCGCGATTATCGTGGCGCACAATGCCACCTTCGATTTGAATTTTGTGATGGCAGCGGCCGAACGCGCCAGCCTGAAGCGCAATCCCTTCCACCCTTTTGCGACCTTTGATACTGCAGCACTGAGCGGTTTAGTATTGGGACAGACCGTGCTGGCGAAAGCCTGTAAAGCGGCGGGGATGGAGTTTGACAGCACACAGGCGCACTCGGCGCTCTACGACACTGAACAAACGGCCACGCTGTTCTGTGAGCTGGTCAATCGCTGGAAACGTTTGGGAGGTTGGCCACTGGCTTTCAGTGAAGAACAGACGGAAGACGACGCCTCTGCCTGATGGGCTGATTGGCTGATTGGCTGATTGGCTGATTGGCTGATTGAACGATTGAACGATTGAACGATTGAACGATTGAACGATTGATTTTCAAAGAAAAGGCCGACATTTGTCGGCCTTCGCAATTATTCCGCTTCTTTATACTTCTCAGCGGTTTCTTTTACCAGCGGCTGCAATTCGCCACGCTGGAACATCTCAACGATGATGTCGCAACCGCCAACCAGCTCACCATCGACCCACAGCTGCGGGAAGGTTGGCCAGTTAGCGAATTTCGGCATTTCAGCGCGGATATCCGGGTTCTGCAGGATATCAACATACGCGAAGCGCTCACCACAGGCAGAAAGCGCCTGCACAGCCTGTGCAGAGAAACCGCAGCTTGGCAGTTTCGGGGAACCTTTCATGTATAACAGAATCGGGTTTTCTGCGATCTGGCGCTGAATTTTTTCAACAGTACTCATTATTGCCTTCCTTAATCCTTCACTTCGTGTTTGTTTATTGTAGCGACTTCAGCCCCACACTGAAAACGGGATTTTGCGTTACCGACCGGCTGATCGCCATGTTTGTTAAGTGCAAACAGGATAGATAACATTTTCCTATCATTAATAAGCATGAACAAATTAATAATTAGCAATAATTTCGCTGCGTTAAACAGCTGAAATCGCTCAATTTAGCGACATTATCTGCCTGGTAACAGATTAATGGAAAAAGGCCTTACCTTTTGGAAAAAAAGTGGATTAGAATTGCTTCGGCGCTGATCGTTGATCAGATTTCTCTTACTCTGCCGCAGCCTGCTTTTTGCCAGACTGCTTAACCTGTAACCGGACTATGCGTTTACTGATTACGCTTTTCATACTGGCTTTTGCCCAACTGTTCTTTAATGTGGCTTCTGCTTCCCAGCATGCCCCGATTAATGCCAGTTTGCATAACGCCGAGAAAAAAAGTGCGCGCGAAGATGAGCGCCGCAAGCGACGCCCGGTTAAAACAACGGCTAAAAAGTCTCGCCTGACTACCGTGCAGAAGCTCAAGCTGAAAAAGCAGAGTAAAACCGAAACCGCCTTAAACAAATCCAGCCGCAAAAAATCCCTGCTGAAGTCGCCATTGAAAAAGTATGGCCATCAACGTCTCGCGAAAAAGTCCCCTGATGTGGACGATGAAGTTCAGGGACTCACCGGTATCAAGATGAGCAAATCCCACCGCCTGCGCTACCAAAAGGCACGCGAAACCGCGATGACGAAGTTGATGGGACAACTGGGCAAGCCTTACCAGTGGGGGGGCACCTCACCTCATACCGGTTTCGATTGCAGTGGTTTAGTGTGGTACGCGTATAAAGATTTGGTGAAATACAAATTCCCGCGCACGGCGAATGAGATGTATCACCTGCACGATGCCGCACCTATTAAGCGTGAGATGCTGGAGAAAGGGGATTTGGTATTCTTCCGCATCAATAATCGCGGGACTGCCGATCATGTGGGCGTTTACCTCGGCAACGGTAAATTCATCCAGTCTCCACGCACCGGTAAAGACATTCAAATTAGTGCATTAGGCGAAGACTACTGGCAGAAACACTATGTGGGTGCGCGCCGTATGATGACACCAAAAACTATTCGCTGATTGTTGCGCAACAACATCCTGTGGCTCTCGCCACAAAAAAAGCCGGACGCTTAATCAGTGCCGGCTTTTTTTATTGATGCGTTTTGAATCAATGAAGAATGGCAGTGAAGCTAAACGCAATAATCATCAACAGTGCGCCAACCGTGGTCATTAGCGCCAGCTTTAAATCTGTACTCATCACTACTCCTTAGTCACACATTTATTAGGGTTAAAACAATTTTCGCACAGCGGTGGGCAAAAATCTCGTCTTATCCGCGTTGGCTTGCTAGAATCGCCGCCTTTCGTTGCGCAACTGATTTTGCGCATGCTGTATTTACAGCCTGCTGAAGTGATTTTCCCTGCCTGAAACGGCAGATTTGCCCCCTTTTTAGGGCGTAAAACCCTTCGCAGACGCAAACGTTTAACAATATACTTATCAGTAAGTTGCGATAAGCCGGGGAGTACCTTTTTCATGGCAACAATTAAAGATGTAGCGAAACGCGCCGGTGTATCAACTACCACCGTTTCGCATGTCATCAACAAAACGCGTTTTGTCGCAGAGGAAACGCGTAACGCCGTATGGGAAGCGATCAAAGAGCTGCACTATTCGCCGAGCGCCGTTGCGCGCAGTTTGAAGGTGAATCACACCAAAACGCTGGGACTGTTGGCCACCTCCAGTGAAGCGCCCTATTTTGCCGAAATTATTGAAGCCGTTGAGAACCACTGTTTCGAACGCGGCTATACCTTGATTCTGGGCAACGCACACAACGATTTGCAAAAGCAGCGCGCTTATCTGTCGATGATGGCGCAAAAGCGTGTGGATGGGCTGTTAGTCATGTGCTCCGAGTATCCTGACGATTTGCTGCAGATGCTGGAAGAGAACCGCAATATCCCGATGGTGGTCATGGACTGGGGCGCCTCACGCGGCGACTTCACCGATACCGTGCAGGATAACGCCTTCCACGGCGGTTATCTGGCGGGTCGTTACCTGATTGAGCGCGGTCACCGTGATATTGGTGCCATTCCGGGCCAAATGGAGCGCAACACCGGCGGGGGGCGCCATGCGGGCTTCCTGCAGGCGATGAGCGAAGCCGGTGTGACCGTGCGGCCGGAATGGGTAGTTCAGGGCGACTTCGAGCCAGAATCGGGTTATCAGGCGATGCAGCAGATCCTTAATCAGAAACAGCGTCCGACCGCCGTGTTCTGTGGTGGCGATATTATGGCGATGGGCGCGATTTGTGCCGCCGATGAGATGGGGCTGCGCGTGCCGCAGGATATCTCCGTTATTGGCTATGATAACGTGCGCAACGCGCGCTATTTCACCCCGGCGCTGACCACGGTCCACCAGCCGAAGGCTCAGTTGGGCGAGAAAGCACTGGAAATGTTACTGGATCGTATCACCAGCAAACGCGAAGAGCCGCAAACCATAGAAGTGCAACCAACATTGATTGAGCGGCGCTCTGTGGCGGACGGTCCATTCCGCGATTACCGCCGTTAATGCTGATTTTCGCTGAGCCATTCGTGGTTCAGCGTTTCAGCATCGCCGAGATAGGCGAGTAACCACTCCAGCGCGGGTGACGCACGCTGTTCTGACCAGCTGACGCAGCAGGGGCTTTCCGGAAACGGCTGCGGCAGTGATAGCTCCACCAGCGCGCCATTGTCGAGTAAAGGTCGCGCGAGGTGGCCTGGCACCATGCCCACGCACAATCCCGCCTGCAAACAGTCCATTCCCGTTTCCCACTCTGGCACCACCAAACGCCGCTGATTATCCAATGTCCAGGTCATGCGTCGTGGTAATGCGCGAGAGGTATCTTCCAATACCAGCGATGGCCAGGCACGCAGCGCTTCTTCATTGAGTTCAGCATGCGCGGCCAGAGGATGGTCGGGACTGACCACACAACGCCAGTTAAGGGCACCCATGTCCTGAAACGCAAAACGTCCGCCTACAGGGATCGCCTGAGTGGCGCCAATCGCCACATCGACCCGCCCGTCCGCTAAGGCATCCCAAACACCGTTAAATACCTCGTAGCTGATAATCAATTCCATATCAGGGAAATGACGGTAAAAGTCCTTTACCAGTTGCCGGGTACGCTGTGGTTTTACAATGCAATCCACGGCAATACTGAGCTGTCCGCGCCAGCCATTCGCCAGTTGCTGGCACTGCCTGCGGGTTGCCAGCATTTTTTTGATAACAGATCGCCCTTCCCGCACAAAATGCTCGCCTGCAGGGGTTAAAACCACCTCACGGTGCTGACGCTCAAACAACGGCACGGCCAACCAGGTTTCCAGCTGACGCACCGTGTAGCTGACGGCAGAGGGCACGCGATGCAACTCCTGGGCCGCAGCACTAAAACTGCCATTGCGCGCGACAGCGTCCACCACTTCCAGCGCATATTCAGACCACATATTTTTGCCTTCAAAAATTTTAACAGCACTGCGCAAATATTAGCGTTTCACAAAGAATGACGCACTCTTTTACACTCCCCGGCGTTCAATCTGCCAATGAGAATCACTATGTTGTCGTCAAAAGGATTTATTCCCTACCTTGCCGTGCTCAGTATGCTCGGTTTCCTCGCTACGGATATGTATCTGCCCGCTTTTGGGGACATGCAACGCGACTTCGCCACCGCACCGGGCACCATCAGCGCCAGCCTCAGTCTGTTTCTCGGTGGATTTGCCTGCGCGCAGGTATTCTGGGGACCGCTGTCAGACCGTTTTGGACGTAAACCGATTTTACTGGCAGGTTTGACGATTTTTGCCCTGGGTTGCCTGGGGATGTTATGGGTGACGGACGTCAACATGATGCTGGCACTGCGCTTTGTGCAGGCTGTTGGTGTGTGCGCCGCTGCAGTCAGTTGGCAGGCACTGGTGGTCGATCGCTATCCCAAAGCCCAGGCTAACAAAGTGTTCGCCACCATTATGCCGCTGGTTGCCCTTTCCCCCGCGCTGGCCCCTTTACTGGGAGCGTGGCTGATGGGCCATTTCCACTGGCGCAGCATCTTTATCGCGCTGACGATCATCACCGTGCTGCTGATCATCGGAACCTTGCAACTTACCGCGCCTAAAAAAACCAAAGCCGATCATACCCCGCAACCCGGCTGGCTGAATCTGCTCACCACGCGTGTTTACAGCGGCAACGTGCTGATTTACTCAGCGTGTTCTGCCAGTTTCTTTGCCTGGTTAACCGGTTCGCCCTTTATCCTGGCGTCAGCGGGTTTAACCCCCGCCGATATTGGTCTGAGCTATATTCCGCAGACCATTGCGTTTCTGATTGGTGGCTTTGGTTGCCGTGCGATGCTGAGCCGTTATCAAGGGTCACAACTGCTGCCATGGCTGTTGGTGCTCTACAGCCTGAGCATTTTGAGTCTGTTTGTCGTCGCGATGATGCCCGCGCCCTCTTTGATTGCACTGCTGCTGCCCTTCTGCGGCATGGCACTGGCGAATGGCGCCATCTATCCGATTGTGGTGGCCAGTGCATTAGCGCCCTTCCCACATGCCACAGGCAAGGCGGCAGGACTCCAAAACCTGCTGCAACTGGGCTTGTGCTTTATTGCCAGCCTGCTGGTCTCGGCCGGATTACAACAAGCGCTTTACAACACCACACTGGTGATGGTCGCCACGGTAGTTCTGGCATGGGCCGGTTTCATCTGGCAACGCAGCCTAAACGCACAAAGTGATATTGCTCACACCTCCCGTCCCTGCGAAGATAATCACTGATGCAACGATTATCGTTAGCAAACTAACGATAACTCGTTGAATATTGACCCACGTGAGCATATACTCAGTGGGTCAGCATTTCTGCAACAAATCAATAACATAATTGCATTAATTTTAAGCGACTCTGTCGCTGGGATGGCGTCTGCACGATCTTCCTCTCCTGATTGGTGCCAGACATTTCTATTCAGATTCATACCTCTGTAAAACGTCGGATATCTGGCGCACGGATTTTCCGTGAGTTCTCTCACAGGCCTTAGGAAATTGACTATTATTTCCACAGGTTCAAATCGGAAGGGTGATGGAGAAGCTATGAGTTCATCGTGTATAGAAGAAGTGAGCCTTGAAGAAAACCACTGGTTTCGCATCGTCAACGAATTACTGGAACGCGCTGATGTTGCAGTCAATGGCACACGCCCCTGGGATATTCAGGTCAAGCATCCGGATTTTTTCAAACGTGTTTTGCAGGAAGGATCGCTAGGTCTGGGCGAAAGTTATATGGATGGCTGGTGGGAATGCGAACAATTAGATGTCTTTTTCCATCGCGTTCTGCAACACCATCTGGATAAACAACTCCCGCGTCATTTTAAAGATACCTTGCGTATTGCGGCCGCGCGTTTAACCAATTTACAGTCGAAAAAACGTGCCTGGATTGTCGGGAAAGAGCATTACGACCTCGGTAACGATCTTTTTTCACTGATGCTCGATCCCTTTATGCAGTACTCCTGCGGTTACTGGAAAGACGCAGAGACACTGGAACAGGCTCAGTCTGCCAAGCTGGATATGATCTGCCGTAAATTGCAGCTTGAACCTGGCATGACGCTGCTGGATATCGGCTGCGGCTGGGGCGGATTGGCGGAATTTGCCGCACGCAACTACGGTGTTAAAGTGCAGGGTGTGACCATTTCCGCAGAACAGCAGAAGTTGGCACAGCAACGCTGCGAAGGGTTGGACGTCACCATCTTGCTGCAGGATTACCGCGATTTGAATTTGCAGTTTGATCGCATTGTATCAGTCGGTATGTTCGAACACGTGGGGCCGAAAAACTATGCCACTTATTTTGATGTTGCCGATCGCAATCTCAAACCAGACGGCATATTTTTACTGCATACCATTGGTGCCATCACCACCGACATGAATGTGGATCCCTGGATTGATAAATATATCTTCCCCAATGGATGTTTACCCTCTGTGCGCCAGATTGCGGATGCCAGCGAAAAACATTTTATTATGGAAGACTGGCATAATTTTGGTGCGGATTATGACACCACATTAATGGCATGGCATGAACGGTTCCTGGCGTCCTGGCCGCAGCTTGAAGAAAAATACGGCGATCGCTTCAAACGGATGTTCAGTTATTACCTCAATGCTTGCGCCGGCGCTTTCCGCGCGCGTGACATCCAATTGTGGCAGGTGGTCTTTAGTCGCGGTAAAGAAGGGGGTTTACGCGTTGCGCGTTAATCAATGACAGCAAGAGAAAAGGCGCCGCGGCGCCTTTTTTATTGGATTACTCTGCGTCTGCGGCTTGCGCCAGCGCAATGGCCGCAGCTTCGCGCTGAGCCAGCACGCGCTCCACCGTCTCGACAATCGCCTGAGTATGGGGATCGATCTCAATATTCACCTTATGTCCCAGTTTTTTCGCACCCAGCGTGGTGCGCTCCAGGGTTTCTGGAATCAGATGCACGCAGAATTTACTCTTGGTGACGTCACCCACGGTCAGGCTGATGCCATCGATACCGACGAAACCTTTATGCAGGATATATTTGATCTGAGAAGCATCCTGCAATTTAAACCACACTTCACGGTTATTTTCTGACTGAATGATTTTGCAGATTTCTGCAGTGGTCATAATATGGCCAGACATTAAATGTCCGCCAATTTCATCACTGAACTTCGCCGCGCGCTCGATATTCACTACATCGCCAACCGCTAATTCTCCCAGGTTGGTAATGCGCAGGGTTTCTTTGATCAGGTCGAAGCTCACGCGATCGCCCTCAATCGCCGTCACCGTCAGGCAGCAACCGTTGTGCGCCACCGATGCCCCCAACGCTAATCCCGGTAAGAGCTCTTCCGGCAGACGAACGATATGGGTACGAAACAACTCTTTTTCTTCCACGGCGATAATTTCGGCCGTGCCCTGCACAATTCCAGTAAACATACTTTCAGCCTCTGCGAAGTTTGCGCCAGTTTATCACAGCTTGGGTTGCGCGGTTTAATTTGCCGGAGTTCAAACTTTACACAATTAACTTAACAAAATGCGATCAAAGTTTGGTGGAACGCAGCGCTACCGCTACACTATGCCGCGCATTCTTTGGGGATATCCCCCTCTTCTCTTCTTAATTTAAGCAGGTGTTACGTGCAGAAGTATTTAACAGAAGCGCGTCAATTGCTGGCCCTCGCGATCCCGGTCATCCTTGCTCAGGTGGCTCAGACGGCGATGGGTTTTGTGGATACCATTATGGCCGGTGCGGTGAGCGCCACGGATATGGCCGCCGTTGCTGTCGGCACCTCTATCTGGCTTCCCGCCATTCTGTTTGGTCATGGTCTTCTGCTGGCGTTGACGCCCACCGTTGCACAATTCAACGGTTCAGGACGGCGCGAACGCATCGCGGAACAAGTGCGTCAGGGTTACTGGCTGGCGCTGGCAGTCGCCTTGCTGATTATGCTGGTGCTGTGGAATGCAGGGTATCTGATTCATGCCATGCACGATATCGATCCGCAACTGGCCGCAAAAGCCGAAGGCTACCTGCATGCATTATTGTGGGGTGCACCCGGTTACCTGTTCTTCCAGGTGGCACGTAATCAATGCGATGGATTATCAAAAACCAAGCCAGCCATGCTGCTGGGCTTTTTAGGCTTGCTGGTTAACATTCCGCTGAACTACGTGTTCATTTATGGTCATTTCGGTATGCCCGCTCTCGGGGGCGTAGGCTGTGGTGTCGCCACCGCCTCGGTTTACTGGGTGATGTTTATTGTGATGCGTTTCTGGGTTAAACGCATGGCGAGCATGCGCGATATTCGCATGAACAGCCGCTGGTCTCCGCCCTCACGTGTCATTTTGTCACGGCTGTTTAACCTCGGGTTACCGATTGCGCTGGCTCTGTTCTTTGAAGTCACTTTGTTTGCGGTGGTCGCGCTGCTGGTCTCTCCGCTGGGGATTGTCAAAGTTGCGGGTCATCAGATTGCGCTGAACTTCAGTTCGCTGATGTTCGTTCTGCCACTGTCGCTCGGTGTCGCGACCACCATCCGCGTGGGATATCGGCTTGGGCAGGGCTCAACTGAACAGGCGCGCGTAGCGGCATGGACGGGACAAGGTGTCGGTATCAGCATGGCCGCTATCACAGCGATCTTCACCGTCACCTTCCGTGAACATATCGCCGCACTTTACACCGCCAATCCAGAAGTGATTACGCTGGCCGCCCAGCTTATGCTGCTCGCTGCCATCTATCAGTTCTCGGATTCCATTCAGGTCATAGGTAGCGGGATTCTGCGCGGCTACAAAGATACGCGCTCAATCTTCTTTATCACCCTGATTGCCTATTGGGTGCTGGGTTTGCCGGTGGGTTATATTCTGGCGCTCACCGACTGGGTGGTACCGCAACTCGGTCCAGCAGGATTCTGGTGCGGATTTATTGTCGGCCTGACGTCTGCTGCCGTGATGATGATTTGGCGTATTCTTCGGTTGCAACGTTTGCCGGCGCAGATAATTTTGGCGCGCGCGGCCCGCTAAGTGGCTGAACAGGCCGTTATTTGCTCCTGCAATGCCTAAAAAAACAGCGGGTCGCACAGATGCTGGTCAGTCGTCATGGAAAATCATTTTTTCCCTTGCCAGCATCGCGGCCTGCCGTTAATATTCGTCCCCGCTGTCGCCCTGACAGCATGTTGCGCTCTTAGCTCAGTTGGTTAGAGCACCACCTTGACATGGTGGGGGTCGATGGTTCGAGTCCATTAGAGCGCACCAAGTGCGTCCGTAGCTCAGTTGGTTAGAGCACCACCTTGACATGGTGGGGGTCGGTGGTTCGAGTCCACTCGGACGCACCAAATTTCTAAAATGCGCTCTTAGCTCAGTTGGTTAGAGCACCACCTTGACATGGTGGGGGTCGATGGTTCGAGTCCATTAGAGCGCACCACTCTTTGTTTTCTCTCTCTTTGCGCAACACCCCTTTCCTTGATCTGTATCGTTTTCTCTCTCAGCTTTTATATTGGTTTTCGCATACTTAGCGTCTATACTATGCCGCGTTGTCCACCTGAAAGGTTTCAGCGCTAACGTGCCTATGCAAACAACTCAAATGATTTGCGCAACACTGCTCTGCCAGTTCCCTCGCGTACTGCATAACTTCTCTGCACGCTTAGCCTCTGTCACCTATTCTTACTCCTGTACGATCCAAACCAACACCATACACATTTTCACTTCGCTGCCTTGCGCGGCGAATCCCGACCTCTATCATCCATCACAACTTACAGAAAACCTGACATGAAAAAGACCAAGATTGTTTGTACTATCGGTCCGAAAACCGAATCTGAAGAGATGCTGACTCAACTGCTGGAAGCGGGCATGAACGTCATGCGCCTGAACTTCTCTCACGGGGATTATGCCGAACATGGTCAGCGCATCACTAACATGCGTGCCGTCATGGAAAAAACCGGTCGTCAGGCCGCGATTCTGCTGGACACCAAAGGTCCTGAAATTCGTACCATGAAGCTGGAAGGCGGCAACGATGTTGCATTGAAAGCCGGCCAGACTTTCACTTTCACCACCGATCAGTCAGTGATTGGTAACAGCGAACGTGTTGCTGTGACCTATGCAGGCTTCACCGAAGACCTGAAAATCGGCAACACCGTGTTGGTCGATGATGGCCTGATTGGTATGCAGGTAACTGAAGTGACAGAAAACACTGTCGTCTGTCATGTGCTGAACAACGGTGACCTCGGTGAAAACAAAGGCGTTAACCTGCCAGGTGTTTCTATCCAGCTGCCAGCATTGGCTGAAAAAGACAAACGTGACTTGATCTTCGGCTGTGAGCAAGGCGTTGACTTCGTGGCGGCTTCCTTTATCCGTAAACGTTCGGATGTACTGGAAATTCGCGAGCACCTGAAAGCCCACGGCGGCGAGCATATCCAGATCATCTCTAAAATCGAAAACCAGGAAGGCCTGAACAACTTCGACGAGATTCTGGAAGCCTCTGACGGCATCATGGTTGCACGTGGTGACCTGGGTGTTGAGATCCCGGTTGAAGAAGTGATCTTCGCCCAGAAGATGATGATCAAGAAATGTAATAAAGCACGCAAAGTGGTCATCACCGCGACGCAGATGCTGGATTCTATGATCAAGAACCCACGCCCTACCCGCGCGGAAGCAGGCGACGTGGCGAACGCCATCCTTGATGGTACTGATGCGGTAATGCTGTCGGGCGAAAGTGCTAAGGGTCGTTACCCGCTGGAATCCGTGACTATCATGGCAACCATCTGTGAGCGTACCGACCGCGTAATGAAATCACGCATCGGTGAGCTGCAGGATTCACGCAAAATGCGCATCACTGAAGCGGTTTGTCGCGGCGCAGTGGAAACAGCAGAAAAGCTGGAAGCCCCTGTTATTGTGGTGGCGACCGAAGGCGGTAAGTCTGCCAAAGCGATTCGTAAATACTTCCCGGATGCCACCATTCTGGCGCTGACCACTAATGCGACCACCGCACGTCAGCTGATTCTGAGCAAAGGCGTAGAGACGCGTCTGGTGACTGAGATTGCCTCAACGGATGATTTCTACCGTATTGGCAAGGAAATGGCGCTGGAAAGTGGCTATGCACAGAAAGGCGACGTTGTGGTGATGGTATCAGGTGCGCTGGTTCCAAGTGGCACGACCAACACCGCTTCAGTCCACGTACTCTGATTTTTGCCTGAAGTTTTATTTAAAAGCGCCTTTTTGGGGCGCTTTTTTTATTCTTGCGCTAATACAAAATCCAGATTTTTCCAATCGATAATAACTATTCAATATCCCGCACAATTAAGGTTAGTCCGATTAAATCTCTCTGTTTTAGCTAAATATTTTCATCATCTTCTGCGAAACGCTGCTTCTTTGAGCGAACGATCAAATTTAAGCATGTTCTCATCAAAAATTTATTCTCAACTCAAAAAGCTTTGTGTAATACTTGTAACGCTACATGGAGATTAACTCAATTCTAGAGGGTATTAATAATGAATCGTACTAAACTGGTACTGGGCGCGGTAATTCTGGGTTCAACTCTGCTGGCTGGTTGCTCAAGCAACGCTAAAATCGACCAGCTGTCTTCAGACGTTCAGACTCTGAACGCTAAAGTTGACCAGCTGAGCAACGACGTGAACGCAATCCGTTCTGACGTTCAGGCTGCTAAAGATGACGCAGCTCGCGCTAACCAGCGTCTGGACAACCAGGCTCACTCTTACCGTAAGTAAGAGTTCTGGTTTGAAAAATGGTGCCCATGTGGCACCATTTTTTTTGTCCTGATTTTGGTTCGGAATCAGGGTTTCGCGCCGCTCTCACCCATCGCCTGACTGATGGTCGCTTGTCCTGCCCCAGCGCCATTCTGCTGCGTTTGCAGCACATCTGGTAACGCCGTGTCCTGCGTAACGGGTTCGCCACTGCTCACCAGTACGGGCATCCCTGAACGACGCGCCATCGCCTCTTTGATCAGTGCCGTGTCACTCTTCTGGCTATTGATAAACGCCTTAGATTTTGCGGTCAACGCAATCGGCATCGTTTGCGGATCGTCCTTCTCATTGCGCGACAACGGCTGATGCACCTCTACGTAACGCTTGCCATCCGGTTCCACCGCATACTTGATCGGCTCGTTAACGATCTGCACCCTCGTTCCCTTCGGCACGCTGTTGAACAGCGCTTCGATATCATCCGGACGCAAACGAATACAGCCCGAGCTCACGCGCATCCCAATACCGAAATCGGCGTTGGTGCCGTGGATCAAGTACTGGCCGGTCCCGCGCGCCAGACGCATCGCAAACAGACCCATCGGGTTGTCTGGCCCGGCCGGAACGACACCCGGTAAAGTGATGCCCTCTTTCGCGTAACGTTTGCGGATATTGACGGTAGGCGTCCAGGTGGGATTGGGGATTTTCTGGCTGATGCTGGTGACCATGCTGGGTGTTGCAGCGCCCAACTGGCCGATTCCGATCGGATACACCACCACGCGATTCTCCCCTTTCGGATAGTAGTAGAGACGCAGCTCCGCAAGGTTGATGACGATGCCTTCACGGGGTGCATCAGGCAGCAGCATTTGTAATGGAACAGTCAGTTGCGTCCCCGCTTTGGGCAGCCAGGGATCGACACCAGGATTGGCCTCCAGCATGCCGAGCATCCCAATCTTATAATGCGCTGCGATGCTCTCTAAGGGCCGTTTGTCGTCAGGGACAGTGGTCAGGGTATTCTCGCCAATTAAACGGCTGTTATCGGCTGGCAGGGGATATTCCGTTGCAAATGCAGGTGCAGAAAATCCGAAGCAGGACAACAGCAATGCACCGGCTAAACGTAACGCTGGTTTCATGCAATTTTCTCTTTGTCGGATGGAACAGACCCCGGTCATGCCGGGGTCTGGAGAGTGTAACTTAGCTGAGGCTTTGAGCGTTATGACGGATCGCGCGAATCATCGCTTCCAATCCTTGAGAACGTGTAGGAGTGAGGTGTTGAGTCAACTCTAATTCTGCGAACCAATGACCGACATCCAGCGCGAGAATCTCCTGCGCTTGCAAGCCCTGATAGAGGCTAAATACCACCGCAATCAAGCCCTTAACGATGGCGGCATCACTGTCCCCTTCAAAGGCGATGGTGCCATCAACTTGTGGGGTCATGCGGATCCACACCTGGCTCTGGCAACCGGAAATCACATACTCTGGCTGCTGTAAGCTTTCAGAAGATTCTGGTAATTTCGCACCGAGTTCAATGATGTAGAGATACTTCTCTTCCCAATTAGCGCAACGGTTAAAGTTGCGCACCAGCTTCTCTTTCTCTGGCAAATTCGCCATGGATAACTCCTGAAATCTGCTCAACCGCCCAGCAGACGATGAATACGCGTCAAACCTGCTGCCAGGCGATCGGCTTCTTCTTCACTGTTATACAGTGCAAACGAGGCACGACACATCGCGGGCACCGCATAATGGCGCATCAGAGGCATAGCGCAATGATGTCCGGTGCGAATCGCAATGCCGTATTGATCGAGGAAACTCCCGACGTCGAATGCATGATGCTTACCAAGGTTGAATGCCACCACGCCACTGCGCTGTGCAGGACCGTAGATAATCAGGTCTGGCACCGACGCGAGCTTATCTAATGCATAACGCATCAGTGACGTCTCACGTTCGTTGATGACATCTAAACCCAGCTCACTGATCCAGTTCAGCGCCGCGCCTAAGCCGATAATGCCACCGGTATTCGGTGTGCCGGCTTCAAAACGCCATGGCGTGCTGTTCCAGGTGGTGCCAGTTGGCAGCATCACCTGATCGATCATTGAACCGCCGCCTTCCCACGGTGGCATGATCTCCTGCAGTGCTTTACGCGCATACAGTACGCCGATGCCGGTCGGGCCATAAATTTTATGGCCAGAGAAGACGTAGAAATCGCAATCGATATCCTGCACATCCACCTTGTGATGCATCACCGCCTGAGCACCGTCTACCAGCGTGATCACGCCAGCGGCTTTCGCCTGTGCGACGATGGCTTTTACCGGGTTTACGGTACCGAGCACGTTGGAAACATGCGTCACCGCCAGCAGGCGTGTGCGGCTGTCGATCAACCCACTCAGTTGCTCAAGGGCTAATCCACCTTGCTCGTTAAGCGGCAGAACGCGAATCTCTGCACCGGTACGCTGCGCCACCATCTGCCACGGCACGATATTAGCGTGGTGCTCCATCTCCGTGATGATGATGTTATCGCCCGATTGCAGCTGACTGCCGCCCCAACTGTTGGCCACCAGATTGATGCCTTCAGTGGTGCCTTTAACGAAGATAATCTCTTCTGGCGATGCCGCATTGAGAAAACGCGAGGCTTGTGTACGCACGTTTTCCATATCGGTGGTGGCTTGCGCACTGAGCGAGTGGATGCCACGGTGCACGGCGGCATAGCCGTGCTGGTAAAAATAACTTTCCGCATTGATAACCGCGAGCGGGCGCTGAGCGCTGGCCGCGCTATCAAGGTAGGCCAGCGGATGTCCGTTGACCTCACGTTTCAGAATCGGAAATTCCGCTCTGATTCGTTCGAGATCGAAAGTCATAACTCAACTCCAGGGAAACGCGCACTAATGCGTTCCAGCACCAGCTGGCGCAGCGGTTCTTCTTCCAGCAGTTCGGTCAATTCAGCTGCGAACGCATGGATAATCATCTGCTGTGCGGCATCTTCAGGGATACCACGCGAGCGCAGATAGAACATTTGCTCATCGTCGATACGACCAATCGTTGCGCCATGGCTGCACTTCACATCATCCGCATAGATTTCCAGCTGCGGCTTGGTGTCCACTTCCGCCAGGCGACCGAGCAACAGGTTGTTGTTGGTCATCTGTCCGTCAGTTTTCAGTGCATGCTTCGCCACTTTAATGTGACCGTTGAAAATCGAACGGCCCTTATCGCGCGAAATGGTTTTGTGCAGCTGACGACTCAGGCAGTAGCCTTTGTTGTGTTCCAGATAGCTGCGGGTATCCGCCACTTCTGCGTTGATCGGCAGCACCAGACTGTTCAGTGACAGCTGGGTGTTTTCACCGTTGAGCTGCACGCTGGTGTTGTGACGAGACAAGCCGGCCCCCAGCAGGAAGCTGGTGCTGCTGACCTGCGCATCACGACCAATCACGATGTCATTGTGTGCAAAGTGATAGCTACTGCTCTCTTCAAACGCCAGCTTAATGTGTTTCAGTTGGGCATTGTCGGCGACAGCAAAGGTAAAGCGAGCACCAGTAAAGTGTGCCGCACCGTTCAGCGTCACGTAATGCTCAATCACTTCAGCTTCGGCGCTCTGCTCCAGCTCAAGATGATGGCGGTGATGAACGGTGTTCAACGCATCGGCTTTGCCGCTGGTGATGTGCAGTAAATACAGCGGACGTGCCGCCGACTTGCCGCGCGCCAGACGAATGGAAGTCACTTCTTCCGCCAGGCTTTCGGTCAGATGCAGAAACACTTCTGGCTGCACCGCAGCCGGCAACGGGCGGCGTTCAGCCGCACGGCTGTGCTGCACGTCAAACAGATCGGTGTCGCGCGCGCTCAGCTCAGGCTGGAAGCGGCCATCAACAAACACCAGACGCACCGCATCCACCGGCAGCGCCAATTCAGCAACCTGCTCCGCCGTAACGGTCTGCGCTTCTGGCAGCACGAACTGGTTGGCGAACAGGCCATCCAGCGCGGTGTATTTCCAGTTTTCATGCTTACGGGTCGGCAAGCCGACACGCATTAATTGCTGCCAGTGCTGCTGAGCCTGCAGAGAACGCACCTCACCGCGCGATTCAAACAGGTGATGCCACTGTTGCAGGGCGTTATCACTCTTCGTCGGTAAGCCAGCCATAGCCTTGCTCCTCCAGCTGTTTAACCAGCGAGAAATCGCCAGACTTAACGATTTTGCCCTGATACAGCACGTGCACGTGATCTGGCTTGATGTAATCCAGGATGCGCTGGTAGTGGGTCACGATAATGAATGAACGCTTACCGTCACGCAGGCTGTTAACGCCTTCAGCGACGATTTTCAGCGCATCGATATCCAGACCGGAGTCGGTTTCATCCAGGATGCACAGTTCTGGCTCAAGAGCGGCCATCTGCAGAATGTCGTTACGCTTCTTCTCACCACCGGAGAAGCCAACGTTCACTGAACGGGTCAGCAGATCTTCAGGCATCTTCAGCAGTTTAATTTTGTCTTCGATGAAGTCCTGGAAATCAAAACGATCCAGCTCTTCCTGCTCACGGTATTTGCGCACCGCATTCACAGAAGTCTGCAGGAAGAATTGGTTGCTGACGCCCGGAATCTCGACCGGATACTGGAACGCCATGAAGATGCCTTCGCCCGCGCGCTCTTCTGGCTCAAGCTCCAGCAGATCTTTGCCATGGAAGCTGACCGAACCGCCGGTCACTTCGTAATCTTCACGACCTGCCAGCGTTGCAGACAGGGTACTTTTGCCCGAGCCGTTAGGGCCCATGATGGCGTGGACTTCGCCCGGCTTCACTTCAAGGTTCAGACCGCGCAAAATCTCTTTGTCTTCAACGCTAACCTGTAAATCTTTAATGCTTAACATACTCTTTCCTTCACATTGCTTCCGGCAACGCGTGTGGCATCAGCCCACACTGTGCTCAAGGCTGATAGCCAACAGTTTTTGCGCTTCCACGGCGAATTCCAGTGGCAGCTCGGAGAAAACATCTTTGCAGAAGCCGTTGACGATCATCGAGATCGCATCTTCTTCGCTAATGCCGCGCTGCAGGCAGTAGAACATCTGGTCTTCGCCAATACGCGAGGTGGTGGCTTCATGTTCCAGCTGTGCTGTGTTGTTGCGCGTTTCCACATAAGGGAAGGTGTGCGCACCGCACTCGGCACCAATCAGCATCGAGTCACACTGGGTGAAGTTACGCGCGTTGGTCGCGGTTGGCATGATTTTTACCAGACCACGATAAGTGTTCTCACTCTTACCGGCAGAGATCCCTTTCGAGATGATGGTCGACTTGGTGTTTTTACCAATGTGGATCATCTTGGTACCGGTATCCGCCTGCTGACGGCCGCTGGTCAGTGCGACAGAGTAGAATTCACCCACAGAGTAATCACCACGCAGGATACAGCTTGGGTATTTCCAGGTGATGGCTGATCCCGTCTCTGACTGTGTCCAGGACATCTTGCTGTGGTCGCCTTCACACAGCGCACGCTTGGTCACGAAGTTGAGGATACCGCCCTCGCCTTCACCGCCCGGGAACCAGTTCTGTACGGTGGAATATTTCACTTCGGCGTTTTTGTGGATGATCACTTCAACCACTGCGGCGTGCAACTGGTAGGTGTCACGCACCGGCGCGGAGCAGCCTTCGATGTAGCTGACATAGCTGTCTTCATCGGCGATCAGAATGGTACGTTCGAACTGACCGGTTTTCGCCGCGTTGATACGGAAATAAGTCGACAGCTCCATCGGGCAACGCACGCCTTTAGGGATGTAAACAAAAGTACCGTCTGAAGCCACAGCAGAGTTCAATGCTGCGAAGAAGTTATCGTTGTGGGGAACCACAGTACCGAGATACTTCTGCACCAGCTCTGGATGATCGTGAATCGCTTCACCGAATGAGCAGAAGATAATGCCTTGCTCAGCCAGTTTGTCACGATAGGTGGTGGATACGGAAACAGAGTCAAAAATCGCATCAACGGCGACTTCACGTCCTTCACGTACCGGAACACCCAACTGATTGAAAGCGTCTTCCACTTCTTTCGTCAGGTAATCGCTTGACGCTACGCTGCCAGAGGTTTGCTTCGCACCCGGTTCAGACGCGCAGCTATCATCGCAATTGCCGCAAGACGGCGCGGAATAGTAGCTGTAGTCCTGATAATCGAGTGAGGCGTAGTTGGCTTTCAACCAATGTGGTTCTTCCATCTCTAACCAGGCACGGAAGGCCTTGAGGCGGAATTCCAGCATCCACTCAGGTTCGTTACGTTTGGCCGAAATGGCACGCACCACATCTTCATTGATGCCGTGTGCCAATTCGTCGGTTTGCAACTGGGTAAAGAAGCCTTCTTTATAATTCAGGCTACCTTCCCACGTTTGTACATCGTCAGATGCTTCGCTGTGTCGTGACATTTTACTTACTCGACGCCAAAACTCTCACCGCACCCGCAGGCGTGCTGAGCTTTAGGGTTGTTGAATTTAAAAATCTGGTTCAGGCCTTCACGGACATAATCCAGTTCGGTACCGTCAACAAACGGCATAGCCTGAAGAGGCACAAATAATTTTGCGCCGAATTGCTCAAACGTCAGGTCGTCATCGGCTGGCTCTTTTGTCAGATCCATAACGTACCCAAAACCGGCACAGCCGGACTGCTTCACACCCAATCTAAGGCCCTTAACTTCAGGATCCGCCTCAACCAGGTTAAGAATCTGTTTCGCTGCCGATTCGGTCAGCGTAAGCCCTTTCCAGACGAAATCGTCGGGTGAAAAGGAAGCTGCATTTACTGATGACATAGTGCTACCTCGTAAGTCTGGGCCTTTTCAGGCTATCCCCCTATGGTAGTGATATCAGATACCACTTCAACCTCTTGTTTTGCAGGGATAATCATCTCGTGCTGTTTTTTACTGTTGCTTTATTAAGCATAGTCTCTTCAATCGAGCTTGTGAGCGGCATTCCCGTGCGCGCCACGCCAGCGTAACCCGTTAAAATGACGTAAAATTTAGAAATTCAACTTTACGACATCGTCATGATTGATAGGTTACGCCTTTCTTCAATGTAAAGAGATTGTTATTGCCGATTTTAGTAACAGGCAAAGGAAATCAATAAAATTTCATTGCGGGAATTGCATTCCTGACGCGGTTGAATATGATAATGATTATCATTAACCCATTTAGGGTAGCGACATGACGCTTACCGTCTCAGCCTGGTTACAACACAAAATCGATGAATATAAGTTTTCAGTGCGTGATATCACCGTCGACTTCTACATGGCTCAGGCTAAGCTCAACCGCACCGATTGTACTATTGACCAACTGCGTCGCTTTAACGACACCTGTCTCGACATGGCAGAAATCTGCGAGCTTAACGGCGACGACCAAAGCTATCTGCATGCCATGGGCAAGCTCCATCACCGCTTAGTGCAGGAGATGGGCAATGCCGATCGCGACCGTTTATTCCGTATTCAGGCCTATCAACTGGCGCGCCTGTCGTTGACTCGTTTGTGTCATCAACTGGCGCTCAGCGGCGAGTGGGATAAAGCCACCAGCCTGCAGAGTGATTTCGTCCGTCACGCAGGCTGGATATTCTAATCCAGCTTTGTGACGACTCCTACAATTTGTTTACATCATTTCCAGTAATGCCTGCAGCGGATGGCGCATGCCGTTGCCCTCGGCGCGTTTAACCTGGCTGCGACAGGAGAAACCTGTCGCCAGACAACGCTGACGTGGCAGTTTCTGTAATTGCGGATGCCACGAGAGTTCGTAGATACCCAGCGAATTTTCGAGGTTCTTGCTCTCATGTCCGTACGTCCCCGCCATACCGCAACACCCGACGTTGACGTTCTCCAGCTTCGCACCGAAACGCGCAAAGATCTCCTGCCACTGATTCGGCGTGGAGGGCAGCGCAGTGACTTCAGTGCAGTGCGCAAACAGATACCATGCCTCGCCACTGGCAGTTTGCACCGCGCGCGCATTCAGGGCCTGCTGCAACCATTCGTGGACCAGTTGCACCTTGAACTCACCGCGCTGCTCACCCAGCACTTCCTGATATTCATCGCGATAACACAGCACCGTTGCAGGATCGACCCCAACCATCGGCATCCCCAATTGGGCGACACGATTCAAAAACTCGGCGGTTTTACCGGCAGTGCGCGCAAATCGCTGCAGGAAGCCTTTCACATGCTGCGCTTTACCGTTCGGGGAGAAGGGTAATAACACCGGACGATAGCCCAGCTTTTCAATCAATTTGACAAAATCGGTCACCAGTTGTGCTTCGTAATAGCTGGTGAACGGATCCTGCACCACCAGCACACAGTTTTCACGCTGCGCGATATCCATCGCTTCCAGTTGTTCCAGCGTCAGGCTCATGGCTGGATGCCCACCGAGTTGCTGTTTCAGACTTGGCGATGAAAGCAACGGCAGATCGACCATGCCAATGTGGGTTTTACTGAGATCGCGTACCCACGGTTGCTTAAGGAAGAAGTTGAACACTTTAGGCGCTTTGGCCATCAAAGGCGCATAACTCTCAACGGTGGCCACCAAATGATCGCTCACTGGACGCAAATAGCGCGTGTGATAAAGCTGCAGGAAACGCGAGCGGAAGCCCGGGACATCAATCTTAATCGGGCACTGCGTCGAACAAGCTTTGCAGGCTAAACAGCCTGACATCGCTTCTTTCACTTCATGAGAAAAGTCATACTCGCCTTGCTTCGCGTGCCAGGAGTTACGCGTGCGTTGGATCAGTGTGCGCAGGCTGGCCCCCTGTTTCGGCAGCGCCTGTTCCAGCTGAGAGGGATCAACGCCCTGCTCTGACAGCAAACGCAACCATTCACGCGTTAACGTCGCGCGTCCTTTCGGCGAATGGATACGGTTGCGGGTAATCTTCATCGATGGGCACATAGGGCTACGCGCATCAAAGTTGAAGCATAAGCCGTTGCCGTTGCACTCCATGGCGCCGCGCCAGTCAGTTCGCACCGTGACCGGAATCTGACGATCGTAAGTGCCGCGTTTCACCGCATCCACCTGCATCATCGGCTCGTTGCTGCCCAGCGGGGTGCAAATCTTGCCGGGGTTCAGGCGATTATCAGGATCGAAGGCCGCTTTAATCGCGCGCAGTTCGTTGAACAGCGTCTCGCCAAAAAATTCCGGGCTGTACTGCGCGCGGAATCCTTTACCGTGTTCACCCCACAGTAACCCGCCGTAGCGCGCGGTCAGCGCCACCACTTCGTCGGAGATTTGCTTCATCAGCATCTCTTGCTGCGGATCGCACATGTCGAGCGCAGGACGCACGTGCAGAACACCGGCGTCCACATGACCAAACATGCCGTAACTCAGGCCATGGCTATCGAGCAAAGCACGGAAATCGACAATGTAATCTGCCAGTTGTTCTGGCGGTACTGCCGTGTCTTCCACAAACGGAATCGGCTTAGCGCGCCCTTTGGCGTTGCCCAGCAAGCCCACCGCTTTTTTGCGCATATTATAGATGCGCTCGATACCGCCTAAATCATTACACAGCTGATAGCCAATCACACCGCCCTGCTGCTGCGCCATCAACTCATCCAGCCGAGCACACAAGCTGTTGACCTGCTGTTCGATCAATTCGCCGTTGTCACCGGCAAATTCAACTATATTCAGACCGAGCATTTCCTTATCCGGCACATCGGTAATCAGCTCTTTTACCGAGTGCCAGACAATATCCTCTCGTGCCAGATTCAACACTTTAGAGTCCACGGTTTCCACTGACAGCGCTTTGGCTTCCACCATGAAAGGGGCATTACGCAACGCAGAGTCAAAGGAGTCATACTTGATGTTCACCAGACGACGCACTTTAGGGATCGGCGTGATGTCCAGACGTGCTTCCGTAATAAAGGCCAGCGTCCCTTCTGCACCGCATAACAAGCGCGTCAGATCGAAGGTTTGCATGTCATCGCTGAACACATGACGCAAGTCATAACCGGTCAGGAAGCGGTTAAGCTTAGGGAATTTATCCAGAATCAGGTCACGCTGATCACGACAGCGGTTTAACACCTGTTGATAGATGCGCCCTTCGGCTGTCGGTGTTGTTGCTAATTGCTCAGCCAGTTCGGTGGGCATCGCGCGGGTATCCAGGATATCGCCGCCGAGCAGAACCGCCCGCAATCCCTCCACGTGATCCGAGGTTTTACCATACACCAGCGAACCCTGCCCGGATGCATCGGTATTGATCATGCCACCTAAGGTAGCGCGATTACTGGTGGAGAGCTCCGGCGAAAAGAAGAATCCATAAGGCTTCAGCCAGGCATTGAGCTGATCTTTCACCACGCCCGCTTCCACACGCACCCAACCCTGTTCAGGATTGATTTCAAGGATGCGATTCATGTAGCGCGACATGTCGACCACAATGCCCTGATTGAGTGACTGACCGTTGGTACCCGTTCCGCCGCCGCGTGGGGTAAACACCAGGCTGTTAAACCGCGTTTCGCCTGCCAGACGCGCGATTAACGCCACGTCCGCCGTCGAACGCGGAAACAGCGCGGCATCGGGTAACAGCTGATAAATGCTGTTATCGGTAGAAAGCGAGAGACGATCGGCATAACTGGTGGCGGTATCGCCGGTGAAGCCTTGTTCTTTTAATGACTGCAGGAATGTCAGCACCAGTTGAACGAGGCCTGGCGCCTGGGAAATCTGTGGGATCATTATTGCGTGACCGAGATGTTGTAAACGTTTGCGTGGTTATTTTTTTCAACCATTGGTTTTATCATATTTTTTTATCGCCTGCTGTTTTTTCAGGAAAGACCTTCGCGCGCCCTGCTTTTTTCTGTTTAATTTTCAGGAAATAGCTCATCATTGATCAGGGCCCCCGCGGTCCACCACGAAGGATTAATTGAGGTCAAAACGTTGTGATGAAAAGCCTGCAACGCGGTATGGATCTACCGCAACTGCTGTTCTCGTTGATGTTCATTCTCATCATGATCATCGCCTGCCTGTGGGTGGTACAACCCTTTATTCTGGGCTTTGCCTGGGCCAGCATGGTGGTGATTGCGACCTGGCCATTAATGATCCGTTTGCAGCATCTGCTGTGGGGACGACGATCGCTGGCGGTGATCGCCATGACCATTCTATTACTGCTGCTGTTTATTATTCCGATTGCCCTGCTGGTGAGTAGCCTGATCGACAACAGCGCGCCGGTCATTGCCTGGGCAACGCAACGCCATCTGGTTTTCCCGGACTTTGTCTGGCTGCGTGAGATTCCTTATGTCGGCAACAAAACCTACTCCAGCTACCACAAAATGGTCGATGGCGGCGGCACAGCGATTTTAAATCAGCTGCAACCTTACATTGGTCGCACCACAGGCTTCTTTGTGGCACAGGCCGGCCACTTCGGCCGCTTTATGATTCACCTCGCCGTCATGCTGCTATTTAGCGTGTTGCTCTATTGGCGCGGTGAGCAGGTCGGCCACGGCATTCGCCACTTTGCTTATCGCATGGGCGGACGTCGCGGCGATGCGGCGGTGCTGCTGGCCGGGCAAGCGATTCGTGCCGTGGCGCTGGGCGTGGTGGTGACGGCGCTGGTGCAGGGTGTGCTGGGCGGTATTGGCCTGGCAATCTCCGGCATCCCTTACGCCACTCTGCTCACCGTGCTGATGATTCTGACATGCCTGGTGCAGTTGGGGCCGTTAGTGGTGCTGGTACCGGCCATCATCTGGCTCTATTGGAGTGGCGATACCACCTGGGGCACGATATTACTGGTGTGGAGTTGTGTAGTCGGTACGCTCGATAGCGTGTTACGTCCGATGCTGATTCGCATGGGTGCAGATCTGCCGATGATTCTGATCCTTTCCGGTGTTATCGGTGGATTGATCGCCTTCGGCATGATTGGGCTGTTTATTGGTCCTGTGGTATTAGCCGTGTCCTATCGTCTGGTTTCCGTGTGGATGCATGAAGCGCCTGCTCCGGATGATGACCCGCAAACGGCCATCGAAGCTCTTGCCGAACACGAGGAAGAGCAACCTTAAAGCAGACCTTTTCCGCGAGCGGTGCAGATAAATGCACCGCCTTCTTCTCCCACTCCTGATTTGCCTTACTTGGCGCGCTGAAAGCAACTTAATCGCTGTCACATAATTGCCTGCAACACCCTTTATTTTTCATAAGCGATTTTTAAGAAAAAACGCAGATTTAGGCGCTTTAGGTGGATTTTGCTAACGGAATGATTATTTTTCGAACTGAATCATCAGGCGCAACCGTTAAAAAAGCACAGAAAAGATTATCAGCTTTAAACTAATAAGAGGATTCTTAAAGACGCCAGCAAGCCTGATGAATAACATGAATCCTATGTTTGAGATCAAACCACTGATTTTTAAACAACCTTTTTCCCCTGAGTAAAGTGAAGAATTGCTGTGTGTAGTCTTTGCCCATCCCCTGTGATGGGCTTTTTTTTTGTATTTTTTATGGATAAAGAAAAGGCCAGCAGCGCTGGCCTTAATGATTTCATCAAGGACGCTTCAGATTTACCCCGAACGCGTCCTAATTGATGTCTGATTACTGCTTAGCAGCATCCAATTCCGCCAGATTTAACCAGGTTTGCACCACGGTATCCGGGTTCAATGACAGGCTATCAATCCCCTGCTCCATCAACCATGCTGCAAAGTCTTCATGGTCTGAAGGGCCCTGCCCGCAAATTCCCACGTACTTACCCTGTTTCTTCGCGGCCTGAATTGACATCGACAGCAGCGCCTTCACGGCATCGTTGCGCTCATCAAACAGCGCCGAGACCACACCAGAATCGCGATCCAGGCCCAGCGCCAGTTGCGTCATATCGTTCGAACCGATAGAGAAGCCATCGAAGTACTGCAGGAACTGCTCAGCCAACAAGGCGTTTGATGGGATTTCACACATCATGATCACCTTCAAGCCGTTCTCACCGCGCTTCAGACCTTGCTTACCGAGTTCCTCCACCACGGCCGCCGCCTGGTCAACGGTGCGCACAAATGGAATCATAATCTCGACGTTAGTCAGACCCATTTCATTACGCACACGTTTCACGGCTTCACACTCCAGCGCGAAACAGTCGCGGAAGCTGTCCGCCACATAGCGCCCCGCGCCACGGAAGCCCAGCATCGGGTTCTCTTCTTCTGGCTCGTAACGCTCGCCACCCACCAGGTTGGCGTATTCGTTCGATTTGAAGTCTGAGAGGCGCACAATGACGCGCTTCGGCGCAAAGGCCGCACCCAGGGTCGCGATCCCTTCAGTCAGACGGGCGATGTAGAACTCAACCGGATCATCGAAACCTTTCATCATTTGACGAATCTGCTGCTGCAATTCCGGTGTCTGCTGGTCAAATTCCAGCAGGGCTTTCGGATGCACGCCGATCATACGGTTGATGATGAATTCCAGACGTGCCAGACCGACACCCTCGTTCGGCAAACAGGCGAAGTCAAAGGCGCGATCCGGGTTGCCGACGTTCATCATGATTTTCAGTGGCAGGTCCGGCATGGTATCCACTTGCGAGCTGGTCACTTCAAAGTCCAGCAGATCCTGATACACATAACCGGTGTCGCCTTCAGCACAGGAAACGGTCACCTTATGCCCATCTTTCAGATGATCGGTGGCATCGCCGCAGCCAACGACAGCAGGAATGCCCAGCTCACGCGCGATGATCGCCGCATGGCAGGTACGGCCGCCACGATTGGTGACAATCGCGGAGGCTTTCTTCATGATCGGTTCCCAATCCGGGTCAGTCATGTCAGTGACCAGCACATCACCTTTTTCGATGCGGTGCATTTCGCTGATGTCATGAATCACTTTCACTTCACCCGCGCCAATGCGATGGCCGATGGCACGGCCTTCGACCAGCACCTTGCCTTTCCCTTGCAGGTTATAGCGCTCCATCACCTGTCCGTTTGACCGCACGGTTTCCGGACGCGCCTGCACAATGAACAATTTGCCGGTGTGACCATCTTTGGCCCACTCGATATCCATGGGGCGTTTGTAGTGCTGCTCAATCAACACCGCCTGACGCGCCAGATCCTGCACTTCTTCATCGGTCAGACTAAAGCGGTCTCGCTGCTCCTGATCGACATCTTCAATGCGCACCTGCTCACCGTGTTCCTGAGAATCGGCATATACCATGCGAATCTTTTTGGAGCCCATGGTGCGGCGAACGATGGCCGGGCGATTGGCTGCCAGCGTCGGTTTATGCACATAGAACTCATCCGGGTTGACCGCCCCCTGCACCACCATTTCTCCGAGGCCAAACGCCGAGGTGATGAAGACCACCTGGTCGAAACCGGATTCAGTATCAATAGTGAACATCACGCCGGAAGAGGCAAGATCGGATCGCACCATGCGCTGAATACCGGCTGACAGGGCAACGCCACGATGGTCGTAACCTTGATGCACACGATAGGAGATCGCACGATCGTTAAATAAGGAAGCGTACACGTGCTTCACGGCCACCAGCACCGCATCGAAGCCCTGCACGTTAAGGAACGTCTCCTGCTGCCCCGCAAACGAGGCATCGGGCATGTCCTCCGCGGTGGCGGATGATCGCACCGCAAAGGAAGCGTCGGCATCATCAGAGGAGAGTTGCTCATAGGCAGTACGAATCGCCTCTTCCAGCTCAGGCAGGAATGGCGTGTCCACAACCCATTGACGAATTTGTTTACCGGCCTTAGCCAGCTCTTCAACATCATCAATATCCGTTTTGTCCAGCAAATCATAAATGCGCTGGTTCAGTCCGCTTTGATCGAGAAACAGATTAAAGGCGTAAGATGTCGTGGCATAGCCGTTAGGCACGGAGACGCCCAGTGACGACAAGTTAGTAATCATTTCTCCCAGGGAAGCATTCTTGCCCCCCACCCGATCAACATCATGCATGCCAAGCTGGTTGTACCAGAGCACTAGCGACTGTTGGTCTTGATTGGACATTGAGATTATCCTTCATTTAAATGATTGGAGCACATGGAACAATTTGCTATTCGCCAAAACAGCCTGGCACAATCAATTAATAAAGACTAAGTGTTGAATCGTTAAAGCAGAAAAAGAAACGCAAAATCGGACTAGTACCTGTTAGTGCTAGTGTTGCGCAACGGGCTTATTTAATGCTGAAACATGGCCGCAACGATATTTTTCCCCTTTTCAGAGGGTTAGCCATTGCTTTTTGTTGCGCAACAGATTCAGACTTTATTTTTACCTTGTGATAAAAATTGCGGGGAAATAGCCGTTTTCAAAACAGCATTTCATCTAATATTGTTCATCACACGAATCAAATTCCAGCAGAAAGCGCTAACGATATGGATATTTCATTTTATTTTTAATTAAAATGAAATATCAGCAATGACATTGTTACGCAAAAGTAAATGAGAGGGGATTTCGCCTATGAGCACTGAGCGCAGTGTGTTCTACATTTCAGACGGTACCGCCATTACCGCGGAGGTTTTGGGGCATGCCGTTCTGTCGCAATTCCCTGTGAACATCAATAGCGTGACCCTGCCCTTTGTTGAGAATGTTCAGCGAGCTCAGGCGGTGAAGGCGCAGATTAACGCGCTTTATCAGCAAAGCGGCGTACGTCCGATTGTGTTCTTTTCCATCGTCACCCCGGATGTGCGCGAAATCATTCTGGAAAGCGAAGGCTTTTGTCAGGACATCGTGCAGGCATTAGTGGGCCCGTTGCAAAGTGAACTGGGCGTTGCTTCAATGCCAGTGGCGCACCGAACCCATGGTCTGACGGCGAGCAATCTCGGCAAATATGATGCGCGTATTGCCGCCATTGATTACACCCTGGCGCACGATGATGGTATTTCACTGCGTGGTCTGGAGGATGCGCAGGTCATTTTGCTCGGCGTCTCTCGCTGTGGCAAAACCCCCACCAGCCTCTATCTGGCCATGCAGTTTGGTGTACGTGCGGCAAACTATCCCTTTATCGCCGATGACATGGATAACCTGAAATTGCCGCCAGCGTTACGCGCCCATCAACATAAGCTGTTTGGATTAACCATCGATCCTGAACGTCTGGCGGCGATTCGACAGGAGCGTGCAGAGAATACCCGTTATGCCTCAATGCGCCAGTGCCGGCTCGAAGTGGGAGAAGTGGAAGCGCTCTTTCGCACGCATCAGATTCGTTACCTTAACAGTACCAACTATTCGGTCGAGGAGATTGCCACCAAAATCCTCGACATTATGGGTCTGCGCCGCAGCATGTATTAATCTGTACGCCAGGCCGTAAAGCCTGGCTTCCGTCTTGTTTCGCTCACCTTTCTTTTTAGCGGGTTGAATTCGCGGCCTATTGGTTTATTGTGACCACCATCACTTCCCGGTATTTCACCGTTGCGAAGAACAGATTTTGAGAATCCCAATGAACAAGACTGATGAACTGCGTACTGCGCGCATCGGCAGCCTGCTAACGCCCGCTGCGCTTGCGCAAGAACACCCCATTTCACCGGAGGTGGCGGCCACCGTCACCGCTGCGCGCCAGCGTATTGCACGCATTTTAACCGGCGAAGATCCACGCCTGTTGGTGATTATCGGCCCGTGCTCGCTACACGACCCTAAAGCCGCGCTGGAATATGCCGAACGCCTCAACGTGTTACGCGAACGTTATCAGGACCGTCTGGAAATCGTGATGCGCGCTTACTTCGAAAAACCGCGCACGGTAGTCGGCTGGAAAGGATTGATCTCAGATCCGGATCTGGATGGCAGTTTCGACGTTAATCGCGGCATCGCCATTGCCCGTAAACTGTTGCTGGATATCAACGCCACCGGTATGCCGACCGCCACCGAGTTCCTCGATATGGTGATCGGCCAGTTTATTGCAGACCTGATCAGCTGGGGCGCCATTGGTGCACGCACCACAGAGAGTCAGATCCACCGAGAAATGGCTTCGGCGCTGTCATGCCCCGTTGGTTTTAAAAACGGTACGGACGGCAATGTGCAAATCGCGGTGGATGCCATTCGCGCCTCACGCGTCAGCCATATGTTCCTTTCGCCGGATAAGCACGGTCAGATGACGATTTATCAGACCAGCGGCAATCCGCATGGTCATGTCATTCTGCGCGGTGGTCGTCAACCTAACTACCACGCCGAAGATGTCGCGGCCGCGGCCGCAAATCTGCGTGACTTTAATTTGCCGGAACAGCTGATCATCGACTTCAGCCATGGTAACTGCCTGAAACAGCATCGTCGCCAGCGCGATGTTGCGGATGATGTGGCAGCACAGATTCGTGCGGGATCCCTTGCGGTCGCAGGCGTGATGATTGAAAGCTTCCTGCAGGAAGGCAATCAGAAAGTGGTGAGCGGTGAACCGTTAAACTACGGTCAGTCCATTACCGATCCCTGCCTGAGCTGGGAAGACAGCGCCGAAGTGCTGGAAAAACTGGCTGCCGCGGTCGACAGCCGTTTTTAATCACCTTAGCTGGAGCAACTCACCTCCAGCGTTTTGCCCCACTCTGGCGGCCGTTGGCGTAACTCTGCGCTGACGGCCGCATCATCAAATGGCTGCTGTAAGGCCAGATGGAGCCGCTCCAGCGCCGCCTTCTCACCCTGCTCGACTTCTTCAATCACCTGCTGTGCCAGATAATTGCGCAACACCAGCGCCGGGTTGGCCGCTTTCATGACCTGCTGGCGTTGTTCATCTGATGCCTCATCCTGCAGCAGGCGTTGACGATAGCCGTCGTACCAGTGGTCAAACGCCTCGCGGTCGATAAATTCATCACGCAGCGGCGAACGCTGTTGATGCTGCTGCGTCTCACTCAGTAAGCGGAAGGTCAGCGTGTAATCGCTTCGCTCTTGTGTCATCAGCGACAGCAGTTGCGTCAGAATCGCGTTGTCATTGGCATCGGCAGTCAGAAGACCCAGTTTAGCGCGCATCTTCTCACCCCAGACCCGCATCAGTTCCGTTTCATACTGGCTGAGCGCCTGTTTTAACTGATCCGTGCTCATCAACCCTGACAATGCATGCGCCAGACGGTTGAGGTTCCACAAACCAATCATCGGCTGATTCTCAAAGGAATAACGCCCCTGATAATCGCTGTGATTGCAGATGAATCCGGGCTGGTAATCATCAAGGAAGCCATACGGACCATAATCCAGCGTCAGTCCGAGGATCGACATGTTGTCGGTGTTCATCACGCCATGCGCGAAGCCTACGCTCTGCCATTGGGCGATCAGGCTGGCGGTGCGTTTCACGATATCGGTAAACCACAGCACATAGCGGTCAGCGTCATCGCTTAGCTGCGGCCAGTGATGATGAATGGCGTAATCCGCCAGTTGCCGGACCTTATCCTGCTCGCCGCCATAGTAAAAATGTTCAAAGTGACCAAAACGCAGATGACTCTCAGCGATGCGCATCAGCATTGCCCCGCGTTCCTGCGTTTCACGCAGCACCGGCTCATCGCCAATCGCCAGCGCCAGCGCGCGAGTGGTGGGAATCCCCAAATGATGCAGCGCTTCCGAAGCCAGGAACTCACGCACACTGGAACGAATCACCGCCCGGCCATCCCCCATACGCGAATAGGGCGTTAATCCCGCCCCTTTCAAATGCCAGTCGAGTTTACGTCCGTTCGTCAATTGCTGTTCGCCCAGCAGAATGCCACGCCCATCACCCAGTTGGCCGGCCCACACGCCAAATTGATGTCCGCTGTAAACCTGTGCCAGCGGAGCCATACCTGGCAGTAGCTCACGACCACTCCAGACGCCGTGCCCCTGCCCAGTGAAGAGCCCGGCATCCAGTTCCATTTCTGCCGCCAGCGGCGCGTTATGATAGAACAGACGCCCGCCTTCCAACGGCGTTGGCATCAGCGCCGTATAGCATCCCGACAGCTCTTGCTGCCAGCTATTAATAAATTGCATCACCACTCCAGAAGGTGCACACGAAAAGCACCGACAGTGAGTTTAAAGAATAGGGTTCAGTGTAACGCTGGGCGTCAGCGGATGACAGTTGAAAGGATTACTGCTGTGAAGGGGTATGCGAAGTCACATCAGGATAAATAAGATCACCTAACCGTTCCGCTTTGACAACCGGGAACAAATTGCCTTGCAGTTGAGCTCCGCTCAGGGTGCTGACTTTCTCCAGCATGACGTTATCGTCAACACCACATATTATGAGCTGATCGGCATAATCTGAGAAATTATCGATGACCGTTTGGATAAAGGGTGTAAAAGATGCACGTTTAGCCAGGCCTTGTATAAAGGTTTTATCCAGTTTCAGTACACTAAAGAGATTATCGTAAACTGCGGTCGCAGGTGCTTTACCCGCACCAAATTGGGAAAGCGATAAACGGAATTCCTGCTGTAATGTGGCCAGAAGTGGCTGCGCTTTTCCGCGCGCTAATTGCGGAAACGTTTCGCTAATATCGAGAATAATAAAAGGAAGTTGTTTAAATTTCCTTAACAGAAATTCACTTTCAAGCAGCGTTAACGCCATCGAATCATCAATACGAACCAGAGCGGTAATTTGATGTAGCTCAAAAAAGTCACGGTACTTTTCCAGTAAAGAAAGCTGGCTCTGCATTAACCGTAATTGCTGCGCATCGTCTAATTGCGGCAACAGCAAATCCTGCGGCAGCGTAATAGGTGCACTGTCGTGGACGAATTGCGTCACCAGCTCGACCGCAGTCAGCTGGCCCGCCAGTGTATAAACTGGATAGAACCAGGTTTCCGACTGATAGTCGGCAGATAAATGGACTTTCATTTTAGCAGCCAGAAGCAGTGGCAATTGGCGCATCGTATATCAATGAAAACGGTCAGGCAATAGGACCAAACGTTAGAAGAGACGCAATTTTTTGCCTGATTAAACCGTTTTAAGCCATAAATAAAACTTAAGCCAAATAACCGGGGTGGTTGTCCATACTCATTAAATAAATTCAGTCTTATTTTTAGTATTAATGCGGTCGCAGGTAAAGTGCCATTTTAAATGAGAGTTAAATTCGAGGGGAATTCAATAATAAATCGGCTGAAAAACCATGAAGAGAATAGGTCATTCAGCACTGGTATGGTAATCACTCAGATACGACGTGCCTGCCAAAATACCTTGCGCCAATAGACATTATCCAGTGAAGAGCGAATCACGCCCTGGCTGGTAGAAGCGTGGATAAAGGTGTTATCGGTATCATAAATACCCACATGCAGGCCATTCTCTCCGCTGCCCGTTTTAAAGAAGACCAGATCACCGGGCAGCAAATCGCGTTTATCAATGCGTGTGCCAATATCCGTCTGGTCAACGGTAGAACGCGGCAGTTGCATATCGAATTTATCGCGGAAGGTCAGATAAACAAAACCAGAGCAGTCTACGCCGCCTCGACTTAATCCGCCGTAGCGATAAGGCGTGCCACGCCAGCGACCTAACTGATCGTTGAGTTGGGCAATCACGGTGATGGAGTCAGAAAGACGGCCATTCGGCGGCGGCGCGTGATGGCTACTACACCCAGCCAGCAGCATCATCAGAAGAAATACCGTTATTCGCATCAGAATGTCCCTAAATCCGTCGCCCGGATGACACTTTAGCGGCAAATCTGCTTAACAGGCAATGTTATTCAGGGAATAAACAGCAAAGGGCCTTGCGGCGTATCCAATTGTTCAAACTCGGTTTGGTAAAGCGGAGAGAGATTGGCGGCGGTGAGGACTTCCCGCGCACGTCCCTGCAGGACCACTTCCCCCTGATGCATCAACCCTACGCGGTCAGCATGGCGCAGACTGTGGTTAAGATCGTGGCCGCTGGCAATCACCGCGATACCGGCGCGGCACAGCTGGAGCAGTAATTTGTCCACGGCTCGCTGCTGTGCGACATCCAGCGCCGTCAGTGGCTCATCCAGAATTAAAAGCTTGCCGTGAGGATTGATCGCTGGATGGATTTGCATCACCACCGCCGCCAGCCGCACGCGCTGCCATTCGCCTCCGGAGAGCTGCGTCAGCTTACGGGTTAATTTGTCCTGTACGCTGAGTTGCGTCAGCACATCATTGAGTGTGACATCTGCCTGCGGCGACGCCGAAGAGAAATGTAATCGTAGATAGTGCCAGACGGGCATGGTCCCTAACGCGGCCTGTTGTTGCGGTAACCAGGCACGCCACTGAGCCAGCGCGGACCCGCTTAAGCGGCTCAACGACATTCCTGCAAGCTGAATCACGCCTTGAGCCGGTAATAATCCCGACAGCGCACTGAGCAAAGTACTTTTTCCCGCGCCATTCGGGCCCACCAGATGTATCCATTCACCCGCATTGACGCTGAGATCAACCGGAGCCAGACGTCCCGCGACGCTGACTCCCTGACACTGCAACAGCATTTACTCTGCCAGCGCCTGCTCAACGCGTTTCAGGATGATCGGATCATCAGGCGTCATATCCGGAGAAAAACGCGCAATCACCTTGCCCTGTTTGTTGATGAGGAATTTTTCGAAGTTCCACAAAATGTCGCCCTCAGCTTTAGGTGCACGACCTTTGCTCACCATACGCTCGAGGAAACCGCTGCCTTCAGGACGTTCGGCTTCCGGCTGCGCTGCCGTTAACTGCGCATACAGCGGATGACGATCTGCACCGTTCACATCGGTTTTATCGAACATCGGGAAGGTCACACCATAAGTGGTGCTGCAGAAGGTTTTGATCTCTTCGTTACTGCCCGGCTCCTGCTCCAGAAACTGGTTGCAGGGGAAACCCAGCACGCTAAAGTTTTTGTCCTGCCAGGCTTTCTGCAGTGATTCAAGTTGCTCATACTGCGCCGTCAGCCCACATTTTGACGCCACGTTGACCACCAGCAGTACGTTGTCCTGATACTGTGCCAGCGTCGTTTTTTCGCCGTCCAGGGTAACCAGTTCTGTCTGATAAATGCTCATTGTCGATTCCTGTTGTTGAGACCAAGATGCCAGCCATTGCTAGCGCGAAGATTTCACTAATAGCACGATAAACAGCGGTGCGCCGAGGGTGGCGGTGACCACGCCAATCGGCAGCTCTGCCGACGTCAGCACCAGCCGGGCGATAATATCTGCCCCGAGGAGCACCGCAGCCCCTGCCAGCGCCGAGGCGGGCAGCAGGTAACGATGATCGCTAAAACCGCTTAAGCGTAACAGATGAGGGATGACCAATCCGACAAACCCGATGGCACCGGCCATCGCCACGCTGGTGCCAACCAGCCAGCCCATCGCCAGCACTAACAGGTTGCGCCATAACAACAACGGCAGGCCTAGCTGACGCGCCGAGGTTTCCCCCAGTGAGAGTAAATTCAGCGTCCGCGCGGTGGCGGTAAGCAGCAGAGTAACCGGCAACAGCGCCAGCATCATCCAGCCATAGCGCCAGTCAATACCGCCAAAGCCGCCCATCATCCAGTACATTAACTGCCGCAGATCGAGGCTGGTGCTAAAGTACACGGCCCATGTCATCACTGCGCTACAGATAATGCCGAGCGCGACCCCCGTGAGCAATAAGCGGCTGGCTGAAAGCTGACGATGGGCAAAGTGCAGCAGGATCAGCGTGATCAATAATGCGCCCGCCATCGCCGCCAGCGCCAGGCTCCATAACGAGCCATTGCCCAGCATGACACCCAACACTAACCCAATGCCCGCGCCATTTGATACGCCAAGCAGGCCGGGTTCTGCCAGCGGATTGTTGAACAGCGCCTGCATCACCACACCACACACCGCCAGCGCAGCGCCCACCAGCAGCACGGCCAGCGTCCGCGGTAAGCGTAACTGCCAGACGAAGAGCTCACCCTTCGATGAAAACCATTGGGTTGGGGAAATCCAGCTGTCTCCAGCACACAGACTGAGAACAAACAGCAGTAGCAGAGTGGCACTCAGCAGCATTAGCCAGCGCTGGCTGCGACGATCGGCCTGATAAGCAAGCTGGTCCAACAGAGTCATAGATGAGATTGGCTGAGAAAACAGAGATTTGATTGTAGTGAGATTGTGGCAAAAAGAAAGCGGCACCGAGTGGGTGCCGCTGAGCAATGCTTACTGATGAGGCGGGATCGGTTGACCGTGATTATCACGCTTATCGTGGTTATCGTGGCTATCACGCGGGTCATGATGCTGGTCGCGCGGCTGAGGTTTGTTATCGTGGCGCGGCGCATTGTCCGGGTGCTGTGACTGCCAACCATTACCGTTCCAGTAACCGTGTGGGCCTTTCATGCCAACACGCTGATTGTGGTGCTGTTTCCACCAGGTTGGCGCTCGCCAGTCGTAGCCATCCCAATAGTAGCCACGTTTATCCTGATCACCGATATGAATTGAGACACCCGGTGTGTTGATGTTAACGGAAACATTGGCGCTAGCCAGCAGCGGCATGCCTAACAGGATGCCCAGTAAAAGTGCTGTCTTTTTCATCAGCAATATCCCTTGTTATGTGATGGCGCTGTTATAACAAATGGATTGCGACAGTCACTATCAGCCAGTGCCGATTTTCATCCTATTTTCCGCATACTTACGAAATCCTGACATTATGGAAAAATTGCGCAGAATGGCTATCTTGCAGCCAATAAAAAAGGCCGCTAAGCGGCCTTTTTGTCATACTGAAATTAGTCAGCGTCCTTCGGTGTCGCGTTCTCAACGCGACTTTTCAACTTCTGTCCCGGACGGAAGGTCACCACTCGGCGGGCAGTGATAGGAATATCTTCCCCCGTCTTCGGGTTACGGCCCGGACGTTGGTTTTTGTCACGTAGATCAAAATTACCAAATCCGGACAGTTTAACCTGTTCTCCGTTCTCCAACGCGCGGCGAACTTCTTCAAAGAAGAGCTCAACCAACTCTTTGGCATCGCGTTTGCTCAACCCGAGTTTTTCAAACAGGTACTCTGACATTTCAGCTTTTGTAAGCGCCATAGGTTCAATCCCTCAAGGTTGCCTGGAATCGCTCTTTTAATGCCGCAACGCATTTGGCAACGGTCGCGGCAATCTCCTCTTCTTCGAGTGTCCGGCTGGTATCCTGCAAAATCAGGCTAATCGCGAGGCTCTTTTCGCCCTCGTTCACGCCCTTACCACGGTACACGTCAAACAAGTTTACGCCAACTACCTGATTTACGCCAACTTTCTTACACTCCGCGATGATATCTGCTGCGGGCACGTTTTCAGCCACTACCACAGCGATATCACGACGGTTCGCCGGGAAGCGTGAAATCTCGCGCGCGTCAGGCAGGACGCGGTCTGCGACCTTATTCCAAAGCAGTTCAAACACTAAGGTGCGGCCGTTGAGATCCAGCTTACGTTCCAACTCCGGATGAACCACTCCGATAAATCCGATTCGTTCGCCGCGTAAATAAATTGCCGCGCTCTGTCCTGGATGCAGCGCCGGATTAGCTTCTGCACGGAAAGAAATCTCATCAAGTTTACCGGTCAAATCCAGTAGCGACTCTAAATCGCCTTTTAAATCATAGAAGTCAACTGTCTGGCGCGCCAGATCCCAATGCTCTTCGTAACGATTACCGCTCAGAACCCCCGCCAGCATAAGATCCTGGCGAATACCGAGATCGGCCTGCGTATCAGGAACAAAGCGCAAACCGCTCTCAAACAGGCGTACGCGGCCTTGCTGACGGTTCTGGTTATACACCACTGCACCAAGCAGGCCGGTCCACAGCGACAGGCGCATCGCCGACATATCGCTGGAAATTGGGCTTGGCAGAATCAGCGCTTCTTCGCCTGGATGCAGCAACTGCTGCACTTTGGGATCAACGAAGCTATAAGTAATGGCTTCCTGATAACCTTTATCGACGAGCAGGTTACGCGCCCGCTTCAGCGACAAATCCGCTTCGCGATGCTGAGTCATGATCAGGTTGGCTTTCACTGGCACGTCTGGGATGTTGTTGTAGCCGTACACGCGGGCCACTTCTTCAACCAGATCTTCCTCAATCGCCATATCGAAACGCCAGCTTGGCGCAACGGCTGTCCACTCGCCATTGCCCACGCTCACTTCGCAACCCAGACGCGTCAGGATATCGGTGACCTGCTCATCGGCGATCACATGACCAATCAGACGGTCCAGCTTTTCGCGACGCAACGTGATAGTGGCGCGCTCAGGCAATTTACTGGCGTCGGTTTGATCGATAACCGGACCTGCTTCACCCCCGCAGATGTCGAGCAGCAGCTGGGTCGCACGCTCAATGGCTTTGAATTGCAGCGCCGGATCAACACCACGCTCGTAACGGTGTGACGCATCGGTATGCAGGCCCTGACGACGTGCACGGCCGGTGATCGCCAGCGGTTCAAAGAAGGCACACTCGAACAGCACATTTTTGGTTTCTTCGTTCACACCAGAGTGTTCACCACCAAAAATACCGCCCATCGCCAGCGCTTTCTGATGGTCAGCAATCACCAGCGTGTCGCTGCTGAGTTTGGCTTCAGTGCCATCCAGCAGCGTCAACACTTCACCCTCTTCCGCCATGCGCACCACAATGCCGCCGTCAATGCGGTCGAGGTCAAAGGCGTGCATTGGCTGACCCAGTTCCAGCAGAACGTAGTTGGTGATATCTACCACCGGGTCGATAGAACGGATTCCACAGCGACGCAGTTTTTCACGCATCCACAGTGGCGTTGCCGCTTTTACGTTAATTCCTTTCACCACGCGGCCCAGATAACGTGGGCAAGCCTCTGTGGCGTCCACGCGAATCGGGAAGGTATCGGTGATTGTTGCCTTAACGGGCTCAATCGTTGGCTCTGTGAGTGGCAAACCGTTGACCACCGCCACATCGCGCGCGATGCCGATAATACCGAGGCAATCAGCACGGTTAGGCGTCACACTGATTTCAATGGTATTGTCATCCAGTTGCAGATAGCTGCGGATATCCGTGCCAATCGGCGCATCAGCGGGCAGTTCAATAATGCCGCTGTGATCGTCGGAAATACCCAGCTCAGAGAACGAGCACAGCATGCCTTCTGAAGGCTCACCGCGCAGTTTCGCGGCTTTGATTTTGAAATCGCCTGGCAGCACAGCGCCGACGGTCGCCACCGCGACTTTCAGGCCCTGGCGGCAGTTTGGCGCGCCACAGACGATATCCAGCAGGCGCTCGCCGCCCACGTTGATTTTGGTCACGCGCAGTTTGTCGGCGTTCGGGTGCTGGCCGCACTCCACCACTTCACCCACGACCACGCCATGGAACGCACCGGCGACAGGATCCACGCCGTCCACTTCCAGGCCGGCCATGGTGATTTGCTCAGACAGCGCAGCGCTGTCCAGGGCTGGATTTACCCATTCGCGTAACCAGAGTTCACTGAATTTCATTGGATAACCTGCCCTTATTTAAATTGTTTGAGGAAACGTAAATCATTTTCGAAGAAGGCGCGCAGATCGTTCACGCCATAACGCAGCATGGTGAGACGCTCCATCCCCATGCCGAAAGCGAAGCCCGAGTAAACTTCCGGATCGATGCCGACATTGCGCAGAACATTTGGATGCACCATGCCGCAGCCAAGCACTTCCAGCCACTTGCCGTTTTTACCCATCACATCCACTTCTGCGGAGGGTTCAGTGAACGGGAAGTAAGAAGGACGGAAGCGAATCTGCAGGTCTTCTTCAAAGAAGTTGTTCAGGAAATCGTGCAGCGTGCCTTTCAGATTGGTGAAGCTGATGTCTTTATCAACAATCAGGCCTTCCATCTGATGGAACATTGGGGTGTGCGTTTGATCGTAGTCGTTACGATACACGCGACCTGGCGCGATGATGCGGATCGGTGGCTGCTGGTTTTTCATGGTGCGGATCTGCACACCAGACGTCTGGGTGCGCAGCAGACGGGTGGCATCGAACCAGAAGGTATCGTGGTCAGCACGCGCCGGATGGTGGCCGGGAATGTTGAGTGCGTCGAAGTTATGATAGTCATCTTCGATTTCCGGACCCGTGACCACCGCAAAGCCCAACTCGCCGAAGAAGTTTTCGATACGGTCGATGGTGCGGGTCACCGGGTGCAATCCACCGTTCTCAACGCGACGACCAGGCAGCGAGACATCGATGGTCTCTGCGGCGAGGCGCGCATTCAGTTCAGCGCTTTCCAGGGTGTTTTTACGCTCGGTAAGGCGGTCTTGTACCTGCTGCTTCGCTTCGTTAATCACCGCGCCTGCTGCCGGACGGTCTTCCGCTGGCAGTTCACGCAGGGTGGTCATTTGCAGCGTCAGGTGCCCTTTCTTACCCAGGAATTCGACGCGCACGGCGTCCAGGGCGGCGATATCCGACGCCTCGTCGATAGCGGCCGTGGCACGGGCCACCAGGTCTGCGAGTTGGGACATGATTTCCTCTTCTTCCAGCCGGGCTGGTCAGTTCTTGTAAGGACCGTGAGATCCGATTAAGTGTCGCCAGAAACAAAAAAGCCTCCACGAGGGAGGCTTTCAGCGCGATTTTTCGTTTCTTTTCTTATGCGCAAAAGCCCCCGATTGTCAGGCGCTAAAGTAAAAAAAGAAACGGAAAATAGCAGCGTGCATGCTTGCGTTACCTTGTCTTGATAGAAACCGCACTATTGAAAAGCCCAGCGGTTAAAATGTCAATCTTTTGCGTGAGTTGCAGGCAATAAAAAAGGGAGCAAGCTCCCTTTTTCATCTGACTTACGCCAGAGCTGATTTTGCTTTTTCGACCAGTGCCGTGAAGGTCACTTTGTCGAATACAGCGATGTCAGCCAGAATCTTACGGTCGATTTCAATAGAGGCTTTTTTCAGGCCATTGATGAAACGGCTGTAAGAGATACCGTTCTGACGGGCCGCAGCGTTGATACGCGCGATCCACAGCTGACGGAACTGACGCTTACGTTGACGACGGTCACGGTAAGCATACTGACCAGCTTTGATAACAGCCTGGAAAGCAACGCGGTAAACACGTGAACGTGCACCGTAGTAGCCTTTAGCTTGTTTTAAGATTTTCTTGTGACGTGCGCGAGCAATTACACCACGTTTTACGCGAGCCATGTGAGCTCTCCTATATCATATTCTGTGATGCCCTATTCCCTGCAGTACGCAAAGTGTTCAGGCAGATTTATAAAAAAGTTTACTTATGCGTACGGCAGGCAGGCAACAACCAGACCCAGATCGCCTTTAGACACCATGCCTTTTGGACGCAGGTGACGTTTACGCTTGGTAGACTTCTTAGTCAGAATATGACGCAGGTTCGCGTGCTTACGCTTGAAGCCGCCAGAAGCGGTCTTCTTGAAGCGCTTAGCCGCGCCACGGACAGTTTTAATCTTTGGCATTTTTACAAATATCCACTTCGCATTGTTAATAAAATGAATCAGACAGGCGAATAAAATTCCGCACAGCGCGAACGCTGCGCGGCATTATTACTTGAAGGCCTACTGTTTCTTCTTCGGTGCGAGCACCATGATCATCTGGCGGCCTTCGATCTTAGTCGGGAAGGACTCGACAATGGCCAGATCCAGATCTTCACACAGGTCTTTACGGACGCGGTTAAGCACTTCCATACCGATCTGCTGGTGCGCCATTTCACGACCACGGAAACGCAGCGTGATTTTGGCTTTATCGCCCTCTTCCAGAAAGCGAATCAGGTTGCGTAGTTTGACCTGATAGTCGCCATCATCGGTACCAGGACGGAATTTGATTTCCTTAACCTGGATAACTTTCTGCTTCTTCTTCTGTTCCTTAGAAGACTTACTCTTTTCATAAAGGAACTTGCCGTAATCCATAATACGGCAAACCGGCGGTTCGGCGTTCGGGCTGATTTCAACTAAATCTACGCCAGCTTCTTCGGCTTTCTCAATTGCTTCGCGCAATGTCACAATGCCAAGTTGCTCGCCGTCTACGCCAGTTAAGCGCACTTCGGTAGCACGGATTTCGCCGTTGATACGGTTCGGACGCGTCGGTTGTACTCGTTTTCCGCCTTTAATAACCTTATTCCTCTAATTGGTGAAGATGTCGGCTGCGAATCTCTTGTTGCAGCTTCTCAACAAACACATCTACGTCCATGCTCCCGAGGTCTTTACCACGGCGGGTGCGCACGGCAACTTTGCCTGCTTCCACCTCTTTCTCACCGCAAACCAGCATATAAGGGACGCGACGTAATGTGTGCTCGCGGATTTTAAAGCCTATCTTCTCGTTTCTCAAGTCTGCTTTGACACGAATGCCAGCTTTCTGCAATTTCTTTGTCAATTCACTGACATATTCTGCCTGACTGTCGGTAATATTCATCACCACAGCCTGCACCGGGGCCAGCCAGCTCGGGAAGAAGCCCGCGAACTCTTCGGTCAGGATGCCGATAAAGCGCTCCATTGAACCGAGAATCGCACGGTGAATCATGACCGGCGTCTGACGATCGTTGTTTTCGCCCACATAAGTGGCGTCCAAACGTTTTGGCAGGGAGAAGTCTAGCTGAACGGTGCCGCACTGCCATGCGCGGTCGAGGCAATCGTACAAGGTAAACTCAATTTTCGGGCCGTAGAAGGCACCCTCTCCTGGCTGATATTCGAACGGAATTTCGTTCTCCTTCAGCGCTTCTGCTAAATCCACTTCCGCACGGTCCCACATTTCATCGGTACCGATACGTTTCTCCGGACGGGTCGACAGTTTCACCACGATTTTTTCAAAACCGAAGGTGCTGTACATGTCGTAAACCATGCGGATACAGCTGTTCACTTCATCACGAACCTGATCTTCAGTACAGAAGACGTGCGCATCATCCTGGGTAAAACCACGAACGCGCATCAGGCCGTGCAATGCGCCTGAAGGCTCATTACGGTGGCAGCTACCAAATTCCGCCATACGCAGCGGCAGGTCACGGTAGGATTTCAGACCCTGATTAAAGATCTGAACGTGGCCAGGGCAGTTCATTGGCTTGATGCAATATTCACGGTTCTCTGAAGAGGTGGTGAACATCGCTTCTTTGTAGTTTTCCCAGTGGCCGGTTTTTTCCCACAGCACACGGTCCATCATGAACGGACCTTTCACTTCCTGGTAATCGTACTCTTTCAGCTTGGTACGGACGAACACTTCCAGTTCACGGAAGATGGTCCAACCGTCGTTGTGCCAGAACACCATACCTGGCGCTTCTTCCTGCATATGGTACAGGTCAAGCTGCTTACCGATTTTACGGTGATCGCGCTTCGCCGCTTCTTCCAGACGCTGCAGATAGGCAGCCAGCTGCTTCTTGTCGCCCCACGCTGTACCGTAAATACGCTGCAGCATTTTGTTGTCGCTGTTGCCGCGCCAGTAAGCACCGGAGATTTTCTGCAGTTTGAAGTGATGGCAGAAACGCATGTTCGGCACGTGCGGACCGCGGCACATGTCGATATATTCTTCATGATGATACAAACCAGGTTGATCATCGTGGCTGATGTTTTCGTCAAGAATGGTGGTTTTGTAGCTTTCGCCACGCTCAGCAAACACGTCACGCGCTTCCTGCCAGCTCACCTTCTTCTTCACAACATCGTAATTAGTCTCAGCCAGCTGGTGCATACGCTTTTCCAGCAGCTCAAGATCTTCCTGCGTCAGGGTGTGATCCAAATCGACGTCATAATAGAAGCCGTTATCGATCACCGGACCAATCGCCATTTTGGTATTCGGCCACAGCTGTTTAATTGCATGCCCTAACAGGTGTGCACAAGAGTGACGAATAATTTCCAGACCGGCTTCATCTTTGGCGGTGATAATTGCCACCTGAGCATCTTCGGTGATCGGATCAACCGCGTCCACCAGCTCGCCATTAACACGACCGGCAATGCAGGCTTTCGCCAGACCCGGTCCAATATCCAGAGCGATGTCCATCACGCTGACCGGACGGTCAAATACGCGCTGGCTGCCATCAGGAAGAGTAATTACTGGCATTTCATATCCTTAATTGCAGTGGTAAGCCACACGAAAGCCTACATGCAACATTGAGTTCTGTTTGAGTAACCCGGCGTAATGTCAGACCCACGTTGTCGGAATGACGCCAGGAATGTAAAGCGCCGGAGATAATAGCAGCTTTCTGCCGCGATCTAAACCCGCGAAAAATGCGCTAAGCCATCGACAGATAAAAAAAAACCGCTGCGCGGCGCAGGCCGGCAACGGTTTTTTTCATCACGGCTCGCTTACATCGCGTAAGAAAGCTGGATGGTGGTTTTGGTGTCGGTACGATCTGGCGCAGACTCTGGCGGATTGTTATTCCAGGTCACGTTATACGCCAGCTTCAATGCGAAGTGATCGTTGATAGCAACCTGCAAGCCGGTTTCGGAGTTCACCGTCGTGTCATCACCGAAGCTGCTCAGCACAGATACACCCTGAATGAACTTGGTGGTATCCGTCAGCTGCCATTGATAACTCACCGCACCATAGCCCAGGGCTTTGGTTTCGTGGCCACCCGCGTGGAAGTCATCATAACGCACACCTGGACCGAATTCAGCACGCAGTGAATGCACCGGGCCGTTTAGGATCTGGCGACCGTAACCTGCGGTCAACACATCGCGGGAGTCATAACCGTTGAAACGGTCGCTCAACCAGCTTGCCTGGCCGAACAGGTAGTCAGCACTGTTCAGGTTGTAACGAGTACGACCACCCAGGCTGTAGGTCTCTGACGAACGCTCATCGTTTGAGGAGTTGTTCGCGGCATTACCCCAGAGACTATAAGCGGTGTTGGTCTGATACCAGGTCATGTTGGTCGCAGCACTCAGCGCTGAACTGGTGGTGTTACCGGTTTGAGCCAGATATCCCGCTGACGCGCTGCCTTCAAACGGTTTTTTTGCCGTTGAAGGGTCATCCATAGAGGTAAAAACAGTGTTATCAGCTAATGCCTGGTGACAAAATGCTCCAGCAGAGAGCAATACAACAGCGGACAGCTTATTAAAGGCTTTCATTAAATGTGACCCGTACGGCAGTTTAAAAAAGAGTGAGTCTGAAGAGTTTTCCCGGCCAATCAATGCAATTTACGGTAAGTTTTGTAAAAAAGTATGAAGGTGCCAGAAATGCCAGGTTCCGCGCTGGAACCGCATGGTTAATAGGAGCTTTCCCATTTCCGCTGCGCATTATAAGAGGCAATTAACCAAATAGCAGCCCAATTGATACAAGAATTTTCTGAAGCCTGTTGACGCAGATTTACGCCTCCTTCCCCCTCCCAATTGCGCAGAATTCGCTCTATTCGCAGCGCTGGTCTACGCTGGAATTTGTTCCATAACAACGAGGTGAATGATGAGTGACCACGACTTGAAACGTTACATTGTCACGCTAAGCTATTCGGATGAGAGCTTAGGCGATCTGCAATCTCTGAACAGTGTGATGGTCAATGGCGGTTACACCACGACCCTGCATGACGACGAGGGCCGTTCACATGAATTGGGGACCAACAGTTTTGGCATCATCACTGCCCTGGAACAACACGAGATTGCGGAACACGCAGCCGGGCTGGCCGATGTTGCTTTGCACCGCCAGGCAGAGGTGAAAATCAGCACGCTATCCGAATTTCTAAAGGCAAAACCCTGACGCGCCACAAATAATCGCCCCACCACTGGTTTTGCTGAAGTTTTGAGCGCTACAATCAAACTTACGCAGCGAATAAAGAGGATTACCCAATGTGGTCAGCCATTAGTCGTCTGTTAAGCGAACACGCCGGTGAAGCTGAAATCACTGAACGTTACGAACTTCCCGGTGGCGATGTGCATCCTGCCTGGCGCCTCCGCTACGGCGATCTCGACGTTTTCGTTAAATGTAATACGCGCGATATGCTCACCCTGTTTAGCTGGGAAGCGGATCAGTTGGGCTTGCTGGCGCGGACACAGACGGTCCGGGTGCCAAAAGTGTATGGCGTCGGGAATGACCGCGACAGCAGCTTTTTACTGTTGGAGTATATTCAGCCAGAGGCGCTGAACGAACACAGCGCCTTCCAGCTTGGCCAGCAGTTAGCTCATCTGCATCAATGGAGCGAGCAACCGCAGTTTGGCCTCGATTACGATAACAACATCACCACCTCCCCCCAACCCAACAGTTGGCTACGCCGCTGGTCGGTGTTCTTTGCTGAACAGCGTATTGGCTGGCAACTTCAACTGGCTGCTGAGAAAGGGGTGCAATACGGCAATACCGAACTGATCGTCGATTGCGTGCAACGCGCGCTGGCCAATCATCATCCTCAGCCTTCTCTATTACACGGCGATTTGTGGCCTGCTAACTGCGCGGATAGCAGCAGTGGGCCATGGCTGTTTGACCCCGCCTGCTATTGGGGCGATCGGGAGTGCGATCTCGCGATGTTGAATTACTACGTCGAATTGCCACGCCAGATTTACGAGGGATATCACTCGGTGTGGCCGCTGGCAGAAGGGTTTTCGCAACGACAGCCTGTGTATCAGCTCTACTATTTGCTCAACCGCGCCAACGTGTTTGCCGGTAACTGGACAAACGCCGCACAATTCGCGATTGACCAGTTGTTAAATGAAGATGCATTAGGACAACGTCAGGCCAGGCCGGCCTGACGCCTTACAACATGCCCAGTAATTTCAGGAAAAAATAACCCGCAATAGCAATCACGATTGGCAGGATATAGAGCGGGAAAACTTGCAGCAAAATAGTATGTCGCGGGACATGGATCTTCTCTTCCAGCTGCGCACGTGTGCGTCCTTCTGCTCCTTTGGCTTGTTCAAGAATCAACTGATCCTCAATACCTTCCTTGATGTGACGCGACTGACGCCACATGCGCGCGCCTGACGCCTGCAGCGCAATGCCGACGAAAATCAGGATGTAGATGATCCAGAAGCCAATATTGGCACCGCCATTAAACTCCGGTACCGGTGAATTTTGCCAAAACAGGTTCAAAAACGGCGTGTTGAACTTAATCATGTCGACCATGACATGGACAAAATCGAGCATCACGGCATCAATGCCCGGCTGCTTTTCACTGTGTTTAAACATGAAGCCGAGAATTGAAATAATGGTGGATAGCAGCGCCGGAATAAAAATTACCCAGCCAGCCACTCGCTTGAGGATGGCGATGCGGCCAGCCTGTTGGTAAGTCATGGTGTCTCCCTTCACATACAGTAGTTTTGCCCTAAGTCTACCTGCACTGCGGCTTTTTTTCCTGAAAAATGCGTAACCTGCCGTGAGTCGGATTTACCGGCTGCACATGGTAAGGTAGGGCAAATTTCAAACGGAGCTGTTGTATGTCTTATCGTCGCCCGGTGTTGGCCGCTATTTTTGATATGGACGGATTGCTGATCGATTCTGAACCCCTGTGGGATCAGGCGGAACTGGATGTGTTTGCCAGTTTGGGGGTGGATATTACCCGCCGCCATGAACTACCCGATACGCTGGGTTTGCGCATCGATCAAACCGTCCGTATGTGGTTTGAAGCCTTGCCGTGGAACGGCCCGGATCAGGCGGAAGTCACGCAACGTATCATTGCCCGCGCACTGACATTGGTTGAGGAGACGCGTCCATTACTGCCCGGCGTTGAACAGGCATTGCAACTTTGCCAGCAGCAGGGATTGAAGATCGCCCTCGCCTCAGCGTCACCGCTGTTTATGTTGGAGCGCGTGCTGGAGATGTTCGACCTGCGCAAATACTTCGACGCCATTGCTTCAGCCGAAGCCCTGCCTTACAGCAAACCTCATCCACAGGTGTATCTGGATGCGGCGGCGAAGTTGGCGGTGGATCCGCTGAACTGTGTGACGCTGGAAGATTCGTTTAATGGCATGATCGCCACCAAAGCCGCGCGCATGCGTTCGATTGTGGTGCCTGCAGCCGAGTACGCGGATGATGCGCGTTGGGCGCTGGCCAATGTGAAGCTGGCGAATTTGACCGAGCTGAAAGCTGAGCATCTGTTCAATTAATTCTGATACACCTGTGTCGGGCCAGGACGCAGCCCATCCACTCTCGTTGCCCACCTGTGGGCAACGCTTTCCATTGTTCCTCTGAGCACTCACTACGGCAATAACCGCGCGTATTTGATCGCTCACACAAATAAATAAAACAACGTTTCATTTTTATTGAATTCATATCCCATCCTGCCTAAGATGCCCAAAGACCCACTTCGGGACACTTCCTTTAACTTTGAGAGGTCTGAGATGGACGTTCGTCAAAGCATTCATACTGAGCATGCAAAAAATCTGGACACCGCCGGATTACGTCGCGAATTTTTGATCGAGAAAATTTTTGAAGCCGACAATTACACCCTCACTTACAGCCACATTGATCGCATCATCATTGGGGGTGTTATGCCAATCCAGCAGTCGGTGACGATCGGTGAGGAAGTCGGCAAGCAGCTAGGCGTGAGCTATTTTCTCGAACGCCGCGAACTGGGCGTGATCAACATTGGCGGACCGGGCTTGATTGACGTCGATGGCAAAACCTGGGAGGTGGGCCATCAGGAGGCGCTGTATGTGGGCCAGGGTGCCAAAAGCGTGGTTTTCCGCAGCAGCAACGCCAACCTTCCAGCGAAGTTTTACTACAACAGCGCACCCGCACATACCCGTTATCCGGATAAAAAGATCACCCTGCAGGATGCAGTCAAAGCCACATTAGGCGATGCTGCGACCTCAAACCGTCGCACCATTAATAAATTTATCGTGCCGGATGTGTTACCTACCTGCCAACTCACCATGGGACTCACGCGTCTTGATGACGGCAATCTGTGGAACACCATGCCGTGTCACACCCATGAACGTCGCATGGAAGTGTACTTTTACTTTGATATGGCAGATGACAGCGCCGTTTTCCACATGATGGGTCAGCCGCAGGAAACGCGCCATTTACTGGTGCACAACGAGCAGGCGGTGATTTCACCGAGTTGGTCAATCCATGCCGGTGTGGGCACACAGCGCTATACCTTTATCTGGGGCATGGTGGGCGAAAACCAGGTGTTTGATGACATGGATCACGTCAGCATCAGCGCGCTGCGCTAACAGGAGCGGAAGATGGTTCTTAACGCATTTAATCTTGAAGGCAAAATTGCGCTGGTCACCGGCTGTAATACCGGTTTAGGTCAGGGGATGGCCTTAGGGTTGGCGCAAGCCGGCTGTGACATCATCGGCGTTAACCGTGCCGGTCCTGCCGATACACAGGCTAAAGTTGAAGCCCTGGGGCGCCGCTTTTGGTCGATTCAGGCCGATTTGACTCAGCCGAAAGGGGTGCCGCAGATCGTTGAGCAAGCCGTGGCTCAGGCAGGACGTATCGATATTCTGGTGAATAATGCGGGCATCATCCGCCGTGAAGATGCGCTCAACTTCAGCGAGCAGGACTGGGACGATGTGATGAACATCAACAGCAAAAGCCTGTTCTTCCTGTCTCAGCAGGTGGCACGTCAGTTTATTGCTCAGGGCAACGGCGGAAAAATTATTAATATCGCCTCAATGCTCTCTTTTCAGGGCGGCATCCGCGTGCCCTCTTACACTGCGTCGAAAAGCGCAGTGATGGGTTTAACGCGGCTGATGGCCAATGAGTGGGCGAAACACGGCATTAACGTGAATGCCATCGCTCCTGGTTACATGGCGACCAATAACACCGAACAACTGCGTAATGATGAGTCGCGCAATGAAGAGATCCTTGGACGCATCCCTGCCGGACGCTGGGGTGTTCCGGATGACATGATGGGGCCGATCGTGTTTCTGGCTTCTGACGCTGCAGATTATGTGCACGGCTACACGCTGGCCGTCGATGGGGGATGGTTAGCACGCTAACCTGTTCTTTTCCCGCGTCATTATGACGCGGGAAAGCGAAAAATATTAACGCTTCGTTACAGCGTCACCGTTCTATTTCACTGGATAAATCCCTATACTGGATGCATCGACAGTTTATGCAGCCAGGTTTCATCATGACGGCCGAAGGCCATATCATTTTTGCCATTGCCAGCGCGATTTTTGCTAAGCGTGCGGAGCTGACGCCAGTTATGGCCAGCGCCGACTGGTGGCATCTCGTGCCTGCTGCACTACTGACCTGTCTGCTGCCTGATATTGACCATCCTAAATCCGTGTTAGGCCAGCGTCTGAAATGGATCTCGCAACCTATCGCTCGCGCCTTTGGTCATCGTGGATTTACTCACAGTTTGCTGGCGGTGGCGGTCAGCCTGTGGCTATTCCAGATTAACGTCCCGGCGGACTGGTTCCTGCCTGCCGATGTCTTACAGGGGATGACGCTGGGCTATCTCAGTCACATCGTCGCCGACATGTTGACCCCCGCAGGCGTCCCCTTGCTGTGGCCGTGCCGCTGGCGTTTCCGTTTGCCGCTGCTCAACAGCCAAAAAGGTAATCAGCTGGAGCGCGCACTTTGCCTCGCATTGGTTGGATATGCACTGTGGTTTCCCGCTGGCATGCCCTCTTTTGGTGCCAACGGTTGGCCCGAGCAACTGTTTAATACGCTGCAAAATGGTGTCGGTCGGCTGGTTAATGGTCAAAACGGTCAATAATCAGGCAAATCAATCAATAAAGTTATAACCCATTCCTTTTGAGTATAAGCCTGCACTTTCCTGAACTGGTAACATTCCTGACATTCCCTGACGGGAACTTACTGTTTTCCGTGCCAGCCAAACGTGCTGCGCGGCACACCTCTGGAGTCGAGTATGGATTTTCCCCTCATTATTAATATCATCGCCTTCGTTGCGTTGCTGATTCTGTTGAATCGCATTGGCAACCAAAGCTGGAGCCTGTCGAAACGCGTGCTGACTGGCTTAGTGATTGGCGTGCTGTTCGGTCTGGCGCTGCAAACCATTTATGGCGAAAACAGCCCGGTGGTTAAGGATTCAATCAGCTGGTTCAACATTGTCGGCAACGGTTATGTCCAGTTGCTGCAGATGATTGTGATGCCGCTGGTGTTTGCGTCGATCCTGAGCGCTGTCGCGCGCCTGCATAATGCCTCTTCACTCGGCAAGATCAGCGTACTGACCATTGGCGTATTGCTGTTCACCACCGCGATCTCCGCGCTGGTGGGTGTGATGGTCACCGGGCTGTTTGGCCTGAGCGCAGAGGGCCTGGTGCAGGGTGCGCAGGAAACCGCACGTCTGAGCGCGATCCAGAGCAACTATGTAGGCAAGGTTGCAGATCTCAGTACGCCGCAGTTGCTGCTCTCCTTTATCCCGAAAAATCCGTTTGCCGATATGGCGGGCGCTAACCCAACCTCGATCATCAGCGTGGTGATCTTCGCTGCCTTCCTCGGCGTGGCGGCATTGCAGCTGCTGAAGGATGACAAAGTCAAAGGCGAGCGCGTACTGGTGGCAATTGATACGCTGCAGTCCTGGGTGATGAAACTGGTGCGTTTGATCATGAAGCTGACGCCGTACGGTGTGCTGGCGCTGATGACCAAAGTGGTGGCGGGTTCTAACCTGCAGGACATCATCAAGCTGGGCGGTTTTGTGGTGGCCTCTTATCTCGGTCTGGCGATCATGTTTGGCGTGCACGCCCTGCTGCTGTCAGTGAACGGCATCAACCCGATGCGCTTCTTCCGCAAAGTATGGCCGGTGATCACCTTCGCTTTCACCAGCCGTTCCAGTGCGGCCAGCATTCCGCTGAACGTGGAAACGCAGACGCGCCGTCTTGGTGTGCCGGAATCGATTGCCAGCTTCTCGGCTTCCTTTGGTGCCACCATTGGTCAGAACGGTTGCGCCGGTTTGTACCCGACCATGCTGGCGGTGATGGTTGCACCAACGGTCGGCATCAACCCGTTTGATCCGATGTGGATTGCGACACTGGTCGGTATCGTTACGCTGAGCTCAGCCGGTGTTGCCGGTGTTGGCGGCGGTGCTACTTTCGCTGCGCTGATTGTGCTGCCAGCGATGGGCTTGCCAGTCACACTGGTTGCCCTGCTGATTTCCATCGAGCCGCTGATCGATATGGGCCGTACCGCATTGAACGTCAATGGTTCGATGACAGCAGGTTCACTCACCAGTCGCTGGCTCGGTTTGACCGATAAAAAAGTGCTGGAAAGCGACGAGCACGCTGAACTGGCGCATCGCTAATTCCGACGCAACAGAACAACGGCAGGCCTGATCGCCTGCCGTTTTTTATGGCTGAAACTCCTCAATTCCCCCCGATCGTGGCGCTAGCGTCAGGAAAGCGTTAAGCATGGTAAACAGACGAAAAATCAGCCACTTTTCACTTGAGTTTTGTCATTAAAAGGCGAATTCTGCTATCAGTCATAGCAGGAGAATCACCGATGAAAAACGTTATCGCCTCGGTGCTGGCGTTAACCTTATTAACGCCAGCCATCAGTTTTGCCCACCCTTACGGCTGGGGCCCCGGCCCAGGTCCACATTGGGGTGGGGGTCCACATTGGGGAGGTGGCCCACGTTGGGGCGGCCCGGGTCCGTTGCGCTTCTTACCTGAAGCGGCTACTGCGGTGCTGATTGGCGGTCTCACCTATTACATGCTGAATGGCAACTACTACCAGCGGCAGGGCGATACCTATGTCGTCGTTCAGGCGCCTGAAGCACCGCCAGAGGGCGGAATGCGCGTGCTGGATTTCAACGGAAAACGCTATTACGTGCAGGAAGGTCACTACTATCAGCGTGAGATGGGCGGCAATTATGTTGAAGTGCCCCGCCCGTACGGACTGTAAGCGCAAAACGAAAAAAGGCCCGTCATCGACGGGCCTTTTTGTATTCGGCAAGAATTACTGTGCAGCTTGCGGATCGGTATCGTAGTCTTTACAGCTCTGGAAGCCGTAGTTCATCACGCGGCCCACATCGTTGTAACTGACAAAGTAGGTCTGTGCTTTACCATCACGCTCGCCGAGCACGTAGGTCTGGCAAGTACCACGGGCATGTACCATGGTAATTTCAGTTGATGGCGCACCCGCAATCTGGCGTACCTGATCGCGCGTCATTCCTTTTTTCACATCTTTAACCACCGGCTTAGTCACATAGCTTTCGGCTTTGTCATAAGTCGTACAACCCGACAAGGCTACCAGCGTCATAGCGGCAGCGATACATCCCAGCACTTTATTCATCTTTATATTCCTCATACTTTGTCCATGTCACACTAAGCCTGGAACATAAATCCAGATTTATCAACTTAATGGCTTCGCTTTAAGCCCATTCTGAAGCGTTAGTTTTACGTAAAGTTGCTGTGTTGCCGCTTCACGCTTCGTATAATCTCCCGGCAAAAAAATCTTAAGACATCAATAAAACAGAGGATCAATGACACCTGCACACTCTAATCGGCTGGTTTACGCCATTACGCTGGGCCTGCTCGCGGCACTTGGACCGCTCTGTATCGACCTGTACTTGCCCGCCTTACCTGAACTGGCGCGCGATCTGCATACCGAAACCGCCACCGCGCAGTTAAGTTTAACCGCAGGATTACTGGGCCTTGGCGCCGGACAATTGCTGTTTGGCCCGATGAGCGACAAGTTTGGCCGTATCCGCCCGTTGTTGCTGTCGCTGGTGCTGTTATTTATCGCGTCGATTGGCTGCGCGCTGGCAAAAGACATTCACTCTCTGTTAGTAGCACGTCTGTTTGAAGGTCTGGCGGGTGCAGGCGGCGCGGTGTTGTCACGCGCTATCGCACGCGATATGTACAGCGGCCATGAACTGACTCGCTTCTTTGCCCTGCTGATGCTGGTGAATGGCCTGGCGCCAATTGGTGCACCGGTGCTCGGCGGTGTGTTAATGACGGTGCTGAACTGGCGCGGCATTTTTGTGGTACTCGGTTGTATCGCTGTACTGCTGATCTTCCTCGCGCGCTGGAAACTGCACGAAACGCTGCCCGCTGAACGTCGCAGCCAGGGCTCATTCTTTTCCGCCTGGGCAGCACTCGGCCAGGTGATCACTCATCGTCCCTTCATGGGCTTCTGCCTGACGCAGGGCTTTATGATGTCCGGCATGTTTGCCTACATCGGCGCTTCCCCATTTGTGTTACAGCAAATCTACGGCCTGTCACCCCAGGCGTTTAGCTTTTGTTTCGCTGCCAATGGCTTCGGCCTGATTATTGCCTCTCAAACCAGTGCACGTTTGTGCCCACTGTGGGGAGAATATCGCGTGCTAAAAGGCGGGCTGACGCTGGCATTTGTGGCATCGAGCTGTCTGTTATTAGCGGGTCTGACCGGGGCACCGCTGCCGGTGATCCTGCTGGCACTGTTCTTCACCATTGCCAGTAACGGTGTCATTGCGACGACGGCTTCGTCTCTGGCGATGCAGAGTCAGGGGCATCGTGCAGGCAGTGCCTCAGCGGTAATTGGTGTCACCATGTTCACGTTAGGTGCCATTAGCGTGCCCGTAACCGGTTTGGGCGGCACCTCAGTATCGAGCATGACGGGCACTATCTTTGGCTGCTTTATGCTGGCAATTTTGATGTTTATCCTGTTGGCACAAAAACCGAAAAGCGCATGAAAAGCCTGCAAATAAGTGCGACAACAAGCCATGCGGCTTGTTGTTTGCCAACGGAGGCGTTAGCTTTAGCAGATGATTCGTATTGTGCCGTCAGGCTACTGACTTGAGGAGAGGTTCATGTCACTGCAGCAGGAAATCATTGAAGCGTTGGGTGTTAAACCCGTTATCGATCCGCAACAGGAAATCCGCGTCAGCGTCGATTTTCTGAAATCCTACCTGAAAGCCAATCCATTCCTGAAAACGCTGGTGCTCGGCATTAGCGGCGGACAGGACTCCACGCTAACTGGCATCCTGTCTCAAACCGCCATTCGCGAGTTGCGAGAAGAGACCGGCGATAAGGACTACACCTTTATCGCGGTACGTCTGCCGTATGGCGTGCAGGCCGATGAGCAAGATTGTCAGGATGCGCTGGCGTTTATCCAGCCGGATCGCACGTTAGTGGTCAATATCAAAGAAGCGATTCTCGCCAGTGAGCGCGCGTTGAAAGAAGCGGGCATCGCAGTCTCCGATTTCGTACGCGGCAACGAAAAAGCCCGCGAGCGTATGAAGGCACAATACAGCATCGCCGGTATGACCAAAGGCGTGGTAGTGGGCACCGACCATGCAGCCGAGGCCGTAACCGGCTTCTTTACCAAATACGGTGACGGTGGCAGCGATATCAACCCGATTTTCCGCCTGCACAAAGGCCAGGGTAAACAGCTGTTAAAAACGCTGGGCTGCCCGGAACACTTATATCTGAAACACCCGACGGCCGATCTGGAAGACGATCGTCCTGGCTTGCAGGATGAAGTGGCGCTTGGTGTGACCTATCAGCAGATTGACGCTTATCTGGAAGGCAAAACCATTGATGCCGCCGCTGCCAAGACCATCGAAGGCTGGTATCTGAAAACCGAACACAAACGTCGTCCGCCGATCACCGTGTTCGACGACTTCTGGAAAAAGTAACCGCCCTGCGTTTCCCGCCGCTGTTGTGGGAAACGCCCTCCTTCTGCCGCTGACTGGCGAGAAAAGCATCACGCTGATATACTGGACAGACAACCAGTAATCGGAGTGTGTTTTGGTCAGACGTGCAGCCACTCACCGCCTGGAATTCGACGCGGCGGCGATTTATCAATATCCCGAACATTTACGACAATGGCTGGAAGGATTACCGAATCAGCCAGGCGTGTATACCTTTCACGGTGAGAGCGACAGCCTGCCACTGTATATCGGCAAAAGCGTCAACCTGCGCAGCCGGGTGATGTCGCATTTTCGCACGCCGGATGAAGCCAACATGTTGCGTCAGGCGCGGCGTGTGACCTGGATCCCTACCGCGGGCGATCTTGGCGCGCAACTGCTGGAAGCGCAGATGATTAAAACGCAGCAGCCGCTGTTTAATAAGCGCCTGCGCAAAAATCGTCAGCTCTGTTCGTTGCAGCTTGGCGATGGCGCTCCGCAGGTGGTTTACGCCAAAGATCTCGACTTCTCCTGCTCCCCCAATCTATACGGTTTGTTTCGCAGTCGTTTTGCGGCCATGGAAAAACTCAAGGCGATTGCCGATGAACAACGCCTGTGCCATGGATTACTAGGATTAGAGCGCTTATCACCGGGACGTGGTTGTTTTCGCGCCGCACTAAAACGCTGCGCCGGGGCGTGCTGCGGTACCGAATCCGTTGAAGCCCATCAGCAACGTTTGCATCAGGCACTGGAACAGATGCGTGTGGTGTGCTGGCCGTGGCAAGGTCCGGTTGGCATGGTAGAAGTGGGAGCAGAGATGACACAGATTCACGTCATCGATCACTGGTTCTGGCTCGGTTCGGTCACCACCGAAGCGGAAGCCCGCCAGCTACAGCGCGCACGTCAGGGCTTTGATCATGACGGCTATAAAATTTTGTGTCGCCCGCTGTTGTCCGGGGTTTTCCCGCTGATCGAACTCTAAAACAAAACCGCCGACGCTGCCCAAAGCATCAGATGCAGTGGACAACGTCGGCGGTCTCAAACCGATGAGCTAAACGGCTTATTCACCATCAGCCGGCGGTGGCGGCATTTTACCGTCATGCGGGCCTTTCTCTGTCAGACGTTTCTCAAAGTTGGCGTTGTACTGTTTTTTCTGTTCAGGTGTCAGCACGTTGTAAATCTTGTTCTGCGTTTCCATCATGCTCACCGCACGATCTTTCGCGTTGGCGGTCATTTTCTCAGCCTGCGCTTCGGCTTTCGCTTTATCGAAAGTATCTGAAGCGATGATGCTGTGGTTAGCACGACGCTCTTCCAGAGATGGACGTTTCATCTCTTTATGGCTGTCACGCATGATGGTTTTGATCTGCGCTTTCTGCGCATCCGTCAGATTCAGGCCTTTGAACATCATCTCCATACCGTGATGACGCATTGGCGGCTTGTGCATCGGTTTTTCGCTACCTGCTGGCGGTGGTGTCAGATTGTCCGCTGCAGCGTGGACGATGTTGGCAGCACCAAGAGCCATTGCAGTAGCCAGGAACAGGGAAGTGAGTTTACGCATAATATTTGTCCTTACTATTCAGTTTCATGACGACAAGGTGTGTCGCGTCTTCGGAAACAAGCATACGACGCCAAACGTCAACTACTCAGAGTCTGAGTAAAGCCCTGAAAGCATAAAAGACAGTAATCAGGCAATCATGGAGAGAAAGAGAAGAAATGCGTGAGGAATTGCAAAAGAGTATGACAATCAAAGGGAAATGCGCAGGAATTAAGGAGGAGTGTAACGGTATTGTCGGATTTGCGGAAGGGAAAAATGGGTGAATATTCTTCACCCACCTTATTTATAACGTCAGTGCCTGCGTTTGCTCGTTCTCTTCCACCAGCATCAGGCCAGCACGCAGTCCCGCGGCGACATTTGGATTGGGAAACAGCACATATTCACGCGCCTGTTGTACGTAGTAGCGCGTCTCCCCCTCTTCTGCCAGCAACGTGCCCTGCGGGAATGCCGTAAAGTTCAGCGTTTCTGGCCCCATGTGCAACACAAACGCGTCACCGTGACGGGTAATCTGCTGCGCCACACGATAATGCCGCGGCTGTTCCCGCACTTCTGGCAGTGGCTCGCCATACAACAATGCCGCCAGCGCCTGCTGCACCGCCGAGAACTGGCTGAGATCATTTTCTCCAAACGGCAGGGCTTTACCCAGCTCCAGCGTACAGCTGGCCGCATCATGATGTTCACAGCTGTAGTGGGTAAAGGTGCCGCCAGGGGAACGATGAAACACCAGCGCTTCCAGCTCTGCCGCCGCCAGCCAGTGCAGAAAGTCGTGCGGCCACGGTTGAGGATTCAAGGGCATCACACCAAAGCGCGCATGGTACGAGCCACGAATCGCGGTATGCAGATCGAGATGCCAGCGTACTTCATGATCGCGACATTCGCGCCAGAACTGTTCAAGCGCCTGTTCCAGTCGCAACGTGCGCTGAGCTTCAGGCAAATCGGACACCTTCTGCCAGCGCCCACCGAACAAGCGGTTAATATCATATTGCTGATAGCGCTTGCCGCTGCGTAGCGCCTCGGGATTGCCCAATATCACCAGCAACCGCACCGCTAACGGTTGTTCTCCGCGCAGCAGTGGCGTCAACAACAGGTTAAGAATCTCAACCGGGGCCGTTTCGTTGCCGTGCACGCCCGCTGACAGCACCAGCGCCTGATGCGTCGGTGCATGGGGTGTCAGGGATAGAATGCCCTCATCGTGCCACTGCCACTGTAAATGGGCATTGCTGCCCTGCCGCTGCTGGGGCGGCTTACCTGACAGGGTTTGTTGTAGAAAATCCTGCATGTACACTCCTTTTCAACTCAGAAGCTTCACTTACCCTCTGAGGTTAACGCTGAAATGCGTAGACACTGCCTAAGTCTAGCAGCTGTGTCAGCTCATCCAGCGCGGTGCGTCCTTCACGCAGTAACTGTGGATCGGCCAAATCGGCTTGGGTCAGGCGATCGCGATAGTGGCGATCGACCCAACTGTTCAGGCTGGTGAACAGGCGATCGTTCATCAGTACCGCTGGATTGAGGGCCTGACGCTCTGCTTCATTGAGCACCACACGCAAACGCAGACAGGCTGGCCCACCGCCATTGCACATACTCTCACGCAGATCGAACACCGTGAGCTCACGAATCGGTCCGCCGCTCTCCACCAGCTCGCTCAAATAGCGCCACACGCCCGCATGCTGGCGTGACTCTTCAGGCAGTACCAGTCGCATCCCACCTTCAGGATGCTGCAACAGCTGGCTGTTAAACAGATAGGTATTCACCGCGTCGGCCACTGACACTTTATCGCGCGGCACCACAATCGGCTGGAAACCGGGCACGCGCGCAGCCAGCTGTTGCAATAACGCCGGCTGATCGACAAACGCCTCTTCATGGCAGAACAGCACCTGTTGGTTGCTGACGGCGATGACATCGTTGTGGAACACGCCCTGATCGATCACCAGCGGGTTTTGCTGCGCAAACAGCGTGCGATCGTCGTCGAGCTGATGCAGGCGCGCCACCGCGGCACTGGCTTCCCGCGTCTGACGTGCCGGATAACGTGCTGGTGCAGCGCCCTGCTGTTGTCCATCACGACCATAAACAAACAGCTGAACACCCGCATCGCCATACTCCGTACCAAAGCGGTTATGGTTGGCGGCACCTTCATCGCCAAACAGCGCCACCTGCGGCAAAGCATCATGCACGCTGAAATGTTGCGGATCGCGGAAAATGGCGCGCAGCAAGTCGGCCGTTTCCGGCGCTTCGATGGTGCGGTGGAATTTATTGTTAAGGTTAGCCACGGTAAAGTGCACGCGACCATCGGCACTGTCGGCTGAAGGCGAAACGGTGGCAGCATTCGCCACCCACATTGCCGAGGCAGAACTGGCCGCAGACAACAATTGCGGTGCCTGCCGGGCGGCTTTCTCCAGCACCTGTTCGTCAGTGCCAGCGAAACCTAACTGGCGCAGCAGTGGGATATTCGGCCGCTCATGCGGCGGAATCACCCCTTGCACATAGCCCATGTCCGCCAGCGCTTTCATTTTCAATAGGCCCTGTTTCGCCGCCAGACGTGGGTTAGAAGGCTGCAGCTGATTACGCGTTGAGGCTTCATTACCAAATGAGAGCCCGGCGTAATGGTGCGTCAGGCCGACCAGACCGTCAAAATTGGCTTCAAACGCTTTCATCATTCAGCTCCTTCAGCGGAGAAGTCCAGTCCCGGCGATAAGCTGCCCGGTAAGGCCAGGCTCGGGCTCTCCAAAGATGCCATTGGCCACGCGCAGTAATCTGCGGCATACCATGCACTGGCGCGATGATTACCGGACGCACCTACACCGCCAAACGGCGCTGAGCTGGCGGCACCGGTTAACGGTTTGTTCCAGTTAACAATCCCGGCACGCGCTTCCAGCAGCAGTTGGTCAAACTGCGCACGCTGCGGAGAAATCAAGCCGCAGGAGAGGCCATAGCGCGTCTGGTTGGCGAGGCGAATCGCCTGATCATACTCATCGTAGCGGATGACCTGCAGCAGCGGACCAAACACCTCTTCGTCGGGCAGTTTCGCCACGTCCGTCATCTCAATGATGCCGGGAGTGATAATGGCGCTGTCGCGATCGGGCCAGTGCATCGCCAGCAACACTTTGCCGCCCAGATCGATACGCTGCTGCCATGCTGCGTAAATATGTCCGGCGGCGGCAGGTGAAATCACGCTGCCCATAAAGGGCTGCGGTTCGGCATTCCAGGCGGCAGGCTGCAGACGAGCGGTCACTTCCACCAAACGCTGCAGGAAGGCATCGCCTGCTGCTCCGCGTTTCACCAGCAGACGACGCGCACAGGTGCAGCGCTGCCCGGCTGTAATAAAGGCAGACTGAATCGCGATGTGCACTGCGCCATCAAGGTCTGAGGGGTCCTCGACGATCAGCGCATTGTTACCGCCCATCTCCAGCGCCAGCATTTTCTCAGGCTGACCGGCAAACTGGCGATGCAGGTGATAGCCTGTTGCGGCACTGCCGGTAAACAGCAAGCCATCGATTTGTGGCTCATGCGCCAGTGCCTGGCCGGTTTCGCGCGCGCCCTGCAATAGCGCGATCACACCCGCTGGCAGCCCCGCTTGCTCCCACAGCTCAACGGTTTTTTCCGCCGTCATAGGCGTAAGCTCACTCGGTTTGAACACGACACAGTTGCCCGCCAGCAGCGCGGGAACGATATGTCCGTTCGGCAAATGGCCAGGAAAATTGTAGGGGCCAAACACCGCGAGTACGCCGTGCGGGCGATGGCGCAACGAACTTTCACCCTCGGCCTGTTCTCCGGTACGCGTGTGGTAGGCTTTTACCGAGATGGCGATTTTATTGATCATCGCCTGCACTTCGGTCAGAGTTTCCCAACGGGGTTTACCGGTTTCATTGGCGATGGTTTCTGCCAGTGCAGTTTTGTGGCTCTCGAGTAATTTGGCGAAGGCTTCCACTATCGCCTGACGTTCCGCGAAAGGCTTGCGCGCCCAGGCGGGAAAGGCCGCGCGCGCCGCTTCGCAAGCCGCCGCCACCTGTGCACCGGTTGCTGCCCGTCCCTGCCATAACGTTTCACCGTTCACCGGGTTTTGTTTGGTTAACGCTTCAGCGCCGCCCGTCAGCCATTGACCATTAATGAAGTGCGTCATGCTTTTTTCTCCTCGCGGCACAGCGTGACCACACGCAATGCATCGCCATAATCGCAGCGCAACGCCGTGCGCTGATGTTCATTGATGCGGACTTTTCCGCTCGCCATATCGACGGGCAGCAGCGCCACGCGGAAATGCTGGTAATCACCGTTGGCGACCAGGCATAGCGGCCAGCTGTCATCGGCTTCCCCGGCTTCGGCCTGAAGCAGGTGACTTTTGCGGATGGCGCGAATGCGATCAATCTCGCACTCCAGCGTTGGGCCGCCGTCAAAGATGTCGACGTAATTGAGATAACGAAACCCTTCCGCTTCCAGCACGGCGCGCGCGGGTGCCGTTTTCGGATGCACTTCGCCAATCACTTTCTGCGCCGCTTCACTGAGATAATGGATGTACAGCGGATGTTTTGGCATCAGCTCAGCAATAAAGGCTTTCTGCCCGGTGCCGCTGAGGAAATCGGCTTCACGAAACTCCATGGAGAAGAAACGGCTGCCGACGCTGTCCCAGAACGGGGAATGCCCGGCGTCATCACTGACACCGCGCATCTCAGCCACCACGTGCTTCATAAAGCGATCGCGGAAATTAGCCATAAACAGGAAGCGGGATTTCGACAGCAGATGGCCATTTTTTCCATCGCGATAATCGGGATCGAGGAACAGCGTGCACAGTTCGCTACTGCCGGTGTGATCGTTACTTAACGACAGCGTTGGCAAACTGGCGTAAACATTTAACTCTTTCGAAGCGTGTACCTGCGTACCCACCCGGAAGTTGTACCACGGGTCTTGCAGGCCCACGGCCACTTCAATGGCACAGATCCCAACAGCACGATTGTCTGCGCTATCGGCCAGTACAAACACATAGCCTTGTTCAGCACGCGAGAGCGCGCCCTGCCAGGTGAGCAAAGAACGCTCAATACGCGCTTTCAGTGTCTCGCTATCGGCGGGCAGCGAGGTTAAGCCGCCCCCGGTTTTGCCCGCCAGCGACAGCAACTGCGCAAGGTCGTCACGTTCGACGGGGCGAATCACCATCATGATGCAGCTCCTTTGAGCACGCGAGCGCAGGCACGTTCAAAGCGCGCCAGTCCCTCTTTCACTTCCGCTTCACTGATATTCAGCGCGGGCGCGAAACGCACCACGTTAGCACCGGCAATCAGCACCATGACGCCCTCTTCCGCCGCCGCCAGGTTGAACTGCTTCGCTTTCCCGGCAAAATCTTCATTCAGCACGGCTCCAATCAACAGCCCAAGACCGCGAACTTCTTTAAAGATCGGCAGGCGCTGGTTCATCTCTTGTAATGCCGCGACAAACCACTGATGGCGCTCTGTGACACCCGCCATAAAATCGGGTTGGTTAATCAACTCCATCACTTTACCGGCGACGGCACCTGCCAGCGGGTTACCGCCGTAGGTGGTGCCGTGGGTGCCCACGCCCATCACCAGCGCCAGGTCTTCACGTGTCAGCATCGCGCCAATCGGGAAGCCACCACCCAGCGCTTTGGCGGTGGTCAGCACGTCCGGCGTCACGCCATAGTGCATGTAGGCATACAGCGAACCGGTACGCCCCACGCCGCTCTGCACTTCATCGAATATCAGCGTCGCCTGATGTTTGTCGCACAGTTCACGCAGGCCGCGCAGGAAAGCCGGATCGGCCGGTACAACACCGCCCTCACCCTGAATCGGTTCAACAATCACGGCACAGGTTTGGTCATTGATCAGTGCTGCGGCAGAGGCCAAATCGTTGAAGCTGGCATGTTCAATCGCCGGGGGTAACGGCGCAAAATCACGTGAATAAGCCGGTTGACCACCCGCTGAAACAGTAAATAGCGTGCGTCCGTGGAAAGCATTATTGAAGGCCACGATGCCATTTTTCTCGGCGCCAAAACGATCGTGCGCGACTTTACGCGCCAGTTTCAGTGCTGCCTCATTGGCCTCTGCCCCGGAGTTACAGAAGAACACGCGATCGGCAAAGGTGGCGTCAATGAGCTGTTTAGCCAGGCGCAAAATAGGTTCGTTGGTATAGCCATTGCCGGTGTGCCATAGCTTACCGGCCTGCTCTGTCAGAGCCTGTTGCAAAGCGGGATGCGCATGTCCCAATGCATTAACCGCGATGCCGCCTGCAAAGTCGATGTAATCCTTACCTTGCTGATCCCAGAGCGTTGAGCCTTCAGCACGCACCGGTACAAAAGCTGCGGGGGCATATACCGGCATCATCCATTGATCAAAATCGTGACGTGAAACCTGCAGTGACATAGCCATTTCTCCTGCTCCAGCTAAGTGAAGCTATTGTTTTAAAATTGTTAAAATCCGTTGTGTCGCAGCACTACTGTAGAGTGCAGTAAGCGTGCCAGCTAGCGGAAAAAATGCATAAATGGGTTTGAGCAACGCAATATCAATGAGTTAGATTAGGTCGCTATTCACATTAACTGCATAAAAAGTGAATATCAGTCTGATGGAGAGAGGAGAGCAGCTATTTATTTAGCAGATTTATGCATTCACAAAATGAAATAGCGCTTTTGTGATCGCACAGCAAATATTTCGCCAAAAAGTCGCGGCGTCCGCCCTGTTTTAGGGCAACTTGTGCATTTATGGTGCGCGGATGTGCAGGAAATGTGCATCCAAATCGGCAAGTAGAGGTGGCACTCACTCGCTCCTGTTTAACAATCTCTTTGCATATTTGGCTGCATTTTGAACAACGCCTTAATTAAACGTAAGTTAAACGACGTTTAGTGACTAAGGTTATTATCATTGCAGAAATAAAAAGACACAAAGAGATTAACCAGGTAATTACCATGCTAATGATTAGGTGGTTTTCTATATTTGTTATTGAACAATAATGCATAGGCTTGTGCTATTTAACCATCATAGAAACAGGGTGATTTACTTTTCTTTAATTTTATAAATTCCAATATAAAACAATGAGTTATCTATTTATATTGATGCGATACATATTGATATTGGGATAAGTTTGTCCAATGTAAAATCCCATATAATGGAAGTTCAGATTAAAAATCACACAAAAAGCCAATCGGAAATATTTAGTTACATATATTGCACTGTTGATATTGAACCTTTTGTGTCATTTTCTTTTCACCCCGATGACGGGGATACAATTAAAAAATATCACAGGGTAAATTATAAATGATGAAGCGCTCCTTACTGGCAGCAGTGATGCCTTTACTGCTGGGACTTTCTTCGGCTCAGGCCGCCGAAATCTATAACAAAGATGGCAATAAACTGGACCTGACCGGCAAAATCAACGTTTCGCATCTGTTCTCTGATAACGACAGCGCAAACGGTGAAGTCTCTTCCTATACCCGTCTGGGCTTTAAAGGCGAAACCAAAATTAATGACCAACTGACCGGCTATGGTCAGTGGCAATACCAGTACAGCCTGAGCAACACTGAAGGCAGCGATGCCAACTCAGGCAACAAAACCCGTCTGGGCTTTGCGGGTCTGAAAATTGCTCAGTTCGGTTCAATCGACTACGGCCGTAACTACGGTCTGGTGTACGACGTACTGGGCTACACCGATATGCTGCCGTATTTTGGTGGTGATTCAGGTATCTCCGATGTGTTCCTGTCAAGCCGTTCTACCGGTGTGCTGACCTGGCGTAACAAAGATTTCTTCGGTCTGGTGAAAGGCTGGAACTTTGCCGCGCAGTATGAAGGCAAAAACGAGCGCTCCGACAGCGCAACCGCCAGCAACCTGGCGGTACGTCGTTCGAATGGTGACGGCTTTGCGTTGTCAACCTCCTATGATTTCGATTTCGGCCTGAGCATTGTTGGTGCTTATGCGAACCTCGATCGTGTCACTGCACAGAACACCGCAACCTACGGCCGTGGCGATAAAGCGCAGAGCTGGGCAGCCGGTCTGAAATACGATGCCAACCAGATTTACCTGGCGACCATCTATGGCGAAACGCAGAACGCGACGCCGATCGGTAATAACGGTTTCGCTAACAAAGCGGTTAACTTTGAAGCCGTTGCACAGTATCAGTTCCTGAATGGCCTGCGTCCTTCACTGGGCTATGTGTCTTCTCGCGCGAAAGATGTCGAGAACAATGTGGGCGATACTGACCTGTTCAAATACGTTGCCGTTGGCGTGACTTACTACTTCAACAAGAACATGTCTGCTTACGCAGAATATAAAATCAACCTGTTGAAAGATAACAACGCGTTAAACATCAACACTGACGACGTAACTGCTGTTGGTCTGGTGTATCAGTTCTAAGTGAGTATCCCTCATTGCATACCGGCTAGTGTCGGCTGGGTATGAGCAAAGGGCAGCGCAAGCTGCCCTTTTTTATTGTGCATTTGCCCGTCAATGAGCGATCACGGCGCCAGCAAATCGAAACGATTAGCCTCACCGGAATTGATGCTAAACGGTTCCTGTAATTGCAGCGTAATCCAGTTGGAGGTCACCCGGCTGCCCTTGCTGTCTTCCAGCGTCACAGACAGCCGATAGCTGTTGGTGGCGTCAGATGCGCTGTTCCACGTGGGCATAATAATGCTCCATCCTTGCGGATCGTTAGGATTCGCACCCGGCGTTAAGCTCAGTGCCTGAGTGTCGCCCTGCCAGACCACTTTAGTGATCGGATTGGCATTACGGATTTGCAATTTCAGCGGCAGGCTTTCACCGCCGTTTAATTGCCATGGCGGCGTAGCGAGGAACACGGATAAAGTTTTGCGCTGACGATATTCCATCACCGGCGTAGTGTTGCGGGTGACCATGTCGTAGCGACTGCCACGCAGCGAACGCGCTTCTGCCACGTTATCGGCACTCAACTGCTGGCTCAGCGGCACGCCGAAGCGATAGTTAAGATGCAAACCCAGTTGGTCCTGACTCTCACCTTCATTACTGGTTTTGTGGCTGGCAGAGAGTGTGACCAACGGCACAGGCGTGTAGGAGACACCAAAGGTCAGCGCCGAAGGATTGTGATAGGTGTTGCCGCTACTAAACAGATCCACATCATTGCCCAGATACTGCTCCCAACTCACTGACATCCCAAGCTGGCGATAGAAAGGCAGATAGCCCTGGGTGGTGAAATCGTAGCCGCGTGCTAAACGCTGCTGCTGGAAAGGATCGCGATTTTGCCAACCCGACAGTGGCGTGTAGTAGTTAGCCGAGAAGCGCAGGTAATCGCCCCACGCTTCGGTGCCCACTGAAGCGCGCTGCAATCCGCTGTTGAACATGCGATCGACAAAACCGTTGTAACCTAGCAGCCATTTACCCGCCGTCCAGCGTTGTCCCAAGCCGATATTGCCCACCAGCCCATCATCCGTTTGATGAAAGCCCACTTCACTAAAGGTCAGGTATTGGTAGCGATCGGCCCACGGCGTGAGTAGCGAAGCGCCACTGCCGGTGAAGTTACCGTCCATATCGACGTTAAAATCGATTTGCGCTTTACCATAAGGCGACAGCAGGGATTGGCCTTCATCCACCACGCGGTTCGCCACTTCATCGCGGAAATGGTTAAACGCCCAGATGCCCGCCTGATGACCAAAAGTGTTGTCGCTGGTGCTCTCCTGACTGGCTTCACCAATGCTCTTGGCGATGGTGGCCAGATTCTTGCTGAAGGCCGCATTCTCGTCTTCATAGCCGAGTGCGGGCAGATCGCTGGCCATTTTCTGGAAACGTTCGGGATCGCTAAAGGGCGCATCAGCAACGTGCGTGTCAGTGACCAGCGCCAAAGCCGGTGCAGTGAAAAGCAGCCCCGTTGCGGCAGGCAGCATGCGCAGTGATTTGAAAGCGGAAAAAACAGATGTCATAGCAAAAACAGGCTTTTATCCAGTTTAGAATTTGAGGTGGCTCACAAAACTGTACTGGAATACCCTAACACATTCTGCCGACTTTGCAGAAAAGGCCGGGCTGAATTAGGACATTGCCTGATTAGCAAAAGGCATCATCAGCCAAACCGCACTGCATAGTGTAATGCTCGTCAGTTACGCGACGGGGGATAACGCAGGCTGGTGCCGTACAGGTGCTCAGGCCCGCACTCCAATATGCACGCCCACACGAAAAAAGCTGCCACTTTTAACAGTGACAGCTTTTGCAAATAGGGCTTTAACTCACAAGCATTACCCCCCGCAGAGCGCCCTGCGTCAAGCCCCGCCAGGCGCTCACGGCTGCTGCGATCAGGAGAAAATCAGCCCGCCATCCACGTTGATGGTTTGACCGGTAATGTAGCGCGCATCATCCGACGCGAGAAACGCCACCAGACCGGCGACATCTTGTGGCTGTCCGGCGCGTTTCAACGGAATATTTTCCACCCATTCCGCCATCAACTCGCCTTTGCCATACTGCTTTTTATCGCTGCTAAGGATTTCTCCCCATACGCGATCGTTGTAATCCCACATCTCACTTTCGATGATGCCCGGGCAAAAAGCATTGACGGTGATGTGCCATGGCGCCAGTTCCAGCGCCAGACTCTGAGTAATACCGATGACACCCATTTTGCTGGCCGCATAATGTGGCGTGTAAATAAAGCCCTGCCGCCCCTGTCCTGATGAGGTGTTGATCAGGCTGCCGCTGCCCTGCTTCACCATGTACTTTGCCGCCTCACGACAACACAGCCAGACGCCGGTGGTGTTCACTGCCAGAATTTTTTCGAAATCACTTTTCGGCATCGCGTCAAAGCGATCGATGGTGATCACGCCAGCGTTCTGAATCGAAACATCAATGGTGCCAAAGCGCTCAGCGGCCTGCTGATAAAGCTGCTGCACTTCGGCTTCATTGGTCACATCCACCTGCAGCGCCAGAATCTCGCTGCCAAACTGCTCTTCCAGCGCCCGCGCCGTGGTGAATACCCGATCCGCGTTGGACACCATAACCAGCCTTGCACCATCGCGTGCAAATCGTGCGGCAATGCCCGCGCCAATCCCGCGGCATGCGCCGGTAATCACCACCGTTTTTCCACTAAAATCGCGTGTCATATTGCCTCCTGTTATCCATGCGTTGCTTCAGGCAGGGCGGCCGATTGCTGCTTTTTTTCATGTCTGCGCAGCAGCACCACCTTACTTTGTAATTTTTGCTGGAACTGGTCGATCACTACGGCGGTGACAATCACCAGCCCTTTAATCACCATTTGCCAGAAATCGCTGACGCCCATCATCACCATGCCATCGGCGAGGAACACGATAACAAAGGCACCGATGATCGAACCTGATACGCGCCCGCGCCCTCCTGCTAACGCAGTACCGCCTAGCACCGTCGCGCCGATGGCGTCCATCTCGAACATGTTGCCGGTCATCGGGTGCGCAGTTTGCAGCTGAGATGCCACGATCAATCCCACCAGCGCAGCGCATAAACCGGAGAAGGCATAAACAAACACTTTGACCTTGATGATGGGTACACCGGCCAGGCGTGCCGCAGATTCATTGCCGCCGGTGGCATAGATGTAACGCCCCAGCGGGGTTTTACGTGTCAGATAGAGGCCGAGCAGCAGGAAGCCGATCATCAACCAGATAGGGATGTAGACACCAAGCACACTGCCCGATCCCAAAAACGCGAAACCGGTATTACCCAATGCTGGCATCCCCACCAGATTGGCGTAGGTGCTGCCATCGTTGAACAGCAACGCGGCCCCGCGAGCCACATACATCATGCCGAGGGTGCAGATAAAGGGTGCCACGCCCAGACGCGTCACCACGGTGCCGTTGATCAACCCCAGCACAATGCCAAACAGCGCCACCACCAGAATCACTTCCGGCACGTTAAAGAACAGCGTGTTGCCGCCCCACAGCGGCACACCATTGGTGAGCAAAGCCCCCGCCACCATGCCGCAGATGCCCGCCACCGCACCGACCGACAGATCGATGCCACCGGTCAGGATCACCAGCGTCATGCCAATGGCCAGCAGCCCGGTGATGGCCACATGCTGCGTCATGATCAGTAAGTTTGAGGTGGTCAGGAAATTAGGCACCATAAAGCTGAAAAAGCCGACCACGATCAGTAACGCGATAAAGGTTCGCGCTTTCAGCAAGTACATATAAAGCAGGTATTTCTGGTTCATTTATTGATCTCCTGCGGGCTCAATCATGCGGTGTTGAGGCGCTAATCAGCGCTTCTCGCGTTGCCGCGCTGCGCGGTAAGTCGGCGGTAATACGGCCATCGGCCATCACCAGAATGCGATCGGCCAGTGCCATCACCTCGTCCAGTTCAGAAGAGGAGAACATCACCGCCAGACCTTGCTGTGCGAGATTGCCAATCAGGTGGTACACGTCCGTTTTGGCCCCCACATCGATCCCGCGCGTGGGTTCATCCAGCAACACCACTTGAGGGCCCGTCATCAGCGCTTTTCCCAGCACCACTTTCTGCTGGTTGCCGCCGCTGAGTGAGGTAATCGGCAGTTCCGGATCGCTCACTTTGATGGCGAGATGACCAATCATTTCATCGACGCGACGCTGCTCTTTGTGGGGATTGAGTAAGCGCAGCGCACGGCGAAAACCGCGCAAGCTGAGATCGCTTAACGTCATGTTGGCGGTAATGGACATCAACTGCACCACGCCTTCGGTTTGTCGATCTTCCGGTACCAGCGCAATGCCTTTCTTTAACCGCTGCTGGAAATTGCGTTTATCCAGCACTTCGCCATTCAGGCTGACGCTGCCAGACTGGCAGTGCATCATGCCAATCAGCCCTTTAAACAACTCCGTGCGTCCCGCGCCCAGCAAACCGTAAATGCCGATCACTTCACCCTTGCGCAGTGAAAACGACACATCATTGAGCTTGTAGCCGCCATTCTGATGCAGTGCCGTCAGGCCGTTGACGTGCAAAACGGTTTCGCCCTGAGCAGCGGGCTGATAGTCGAAGTGTTTTTTCTTGTCGCCGACCATCTGTTCGATGATCCAGGGAACCGAAGCGTCACGCACTTCTCGCTCGCTGATAAAGCGACCGTCACGAAAAATGGTGATGTGATCGCCAATTTCCATCAGCTCTTCCAGCCGGTGTGAGATATAGATGATGGTCACGCCACGCCGCTTCAGCTGGTCAATGACGTTGAACAGCACTTTCACTTCAGACTGGCTCAGCGCACTGGTGGGTTCATCCATGATCAGCACACGCGTATCTTTAGACAACGCCCGGGCGATCTCGACCAGCTGCTGATGGCCGATGCCCAATTCCCCCAGCTGTGCATAAGGGTCAACATCCAGCTCCAGCCGCTCCAGCAATGATTTCGCCAGCGCATACTGATATTTTTCGTTGATCACGCCGCGCTGGAAAAACTCGTTGGCGATAAAGATGTTGTCCATCACATTCATGTTGGGGAACAGGTTGAGTTCCTGAAAGATGATGCTGATGCCGTGCTTTTCCGCCTGGTGGGTGGAACTGAGCGACACCACTTTGCCGTCCAGCAGAATTTCACCCGATGAAGGGGTTTCCACGCCTGCCAGCATTTTCATCATGGTGGATTTACCGGCACCGTTTTCGCCAATCAGCACGTTCACTTTGTTGCGATAGACGCGGTAATTCACCTGATCGAGTGCGGTCACGCCGGGGTAAATGCGTGACACATTACGAGTTTCGATGATCACGTCACTTTGAGGATTTTGCATACCCGCTCCTTACTGCCGCACGATGGCAGCAGGTGTGACATTCGGCACCTGCTCAGGCGTATCGAAGCTGCTAAACACGCCGGAAATTTGCACCTTATCGCCGACTTTGGGCTTAAAGGCGCTCATCATGTTGGCTGCCTGCTGATTAATAGCGCGGCTGTAGTCGCCAAACAGCACCTGATCGTTGAAGTCCTGATAGCTGGCCCCTTTATAGGCATCACGCAGCACCGTGCCAGGGAAAATCGGACCGACCTGCACCGTCACGTTATCGCCTGATACATCTTTCACCGTCATGCGACCATTACGTGAAGTGGTATTCACCGCCGTGATTTCACCACTGACCTTGACGCTGAAGACACAGGGGTTCTCTTCCTGTGCGCGGTAGCCGTAGGTTTGACAGGCGCTGTCAAAATCTTTGGCGGACTTCAACGCATTCAGCAGTTCAGCCACTGGCTTCGCATCGTGCTGAATCTGCGGCACCAGTTTCTGCTGCCAGGTCTGAGCAATATTGGCCATTTTGGGATTGGGGGGATTTTTCAGGTCGGCCAGCTCCTGCTGCGACACAATGCGGCAACCGCTAAGGATCACGATAGGAAGCAGTAACCAGAGTCGTTTGTGCATCACATTCTCCTGGGCGCCTGCTGTGCAGGCGCACCGATTATTGATTACGACTTGTAGTTAAAGTCCTGCACACCTTTAGCATTGTCTGGGGTGATCAGAATGCCGCGGAACATCACGCGCTGCTTCTCTGGTTTCACCCCTTTCTGAATGAAGTTGTCGAGATCGGTCACGCCCTGCGCAGCAATAGCCTGTGCCTGCAACATCACCGTGGCTTTCAGATCGCCTTTTTCTACCGCATCACGCTCGTCGTTGCTGCCGTCGATACCCACCACGGTGACATCGGTGCGGCCAGCGGCTTTAAGTGCCGCAATTGCACCCAGCGCCACTGGGCCGTTACCGCAGATCACGCCTTTTACATCGGGATGGGCCTGCAGAATGCTGTCCATAATGCGTTTGCCATCGATCAGGGTGCCTTTCGCATCCTGACGCGCGACAGATTTCATATCCGGATACTGATCCAGCACCTGGTGGAAGGATTTCGAGCGGGTGACGCAGTTGTTGTCAGCGAGGTTACAGGTCAATTCGGCATAGCTGCCCTTTTCACCCATTTTCTCCACAAACACGTTGGCCACATCAGAACCCGCCTGGAAGTTGTTGTGGGTGATTTGCGCCAGCGCCACATCGTCTACCGGAATCTCACGGTTGATCAGCACCACGGGAATACCCGCATCTTTGGCTTTTTTGATTGCCGCGACGCTGGCGGTGGAGTCGGCGTTATCCAGCACAATGCCCTGCACTTTTTTACCGATGGCGGCATCGATCAGTTCGCTCTGCTTCTTAACGTCTTCACCGTGCGACAGCACGCTGGTTTTATAGCCCAGCTCTTGCGCTTTCAGGTTGGCGCCTTTGGCTTCGGAAGCGTAATAGGGGTTATCCAGTGAGTTCACCAGAATCATGATGGTGCCTTTGTCGGCAGCGAAACTGGATTGGGCGATCAGGCAACTGGCAATGGCAGTGAATAACAGGGTACGTTTTTTCATGTTCGTGCTCTCATTGTTTTGTTGTTATTGCAGGGTTGAGGCCGTACTGGTGCTGGCGCGGCATTACCAGATGGTGAAGCCGCCATCGATCATTAAATCTGCGCCGGTAATCATGTCGCTGCCGTTGCTGGCGAAGAACAGCACGGCAGCGGCAATTTCATCGGTGTAAGCAAAACGCCCTAACGGGATCAGTTTTTTCATCTGTTCGCCTTTCTCACCGCGCCAGGCCTTTTCGCCCATCGGCGTCAGCACCACGGTGGGTGACAAGGTATTCACGTTGATACGGTGTGGTGCGAACTCTTTGGCCATGACTTTGGTCATACCGAGCAGACCCGCCTTGGCAGAGGTATAGGCCACGTGGTTATCAATGGCGATGGAAGCGGCCTGGGAAGCGATATTGATGATCTTGCCGCCCTTACCGGCGCGCACCATGCGTTTGCCCGCCGCTTGTGAGCAGAGAAAAGGACCCGTGAGATTAACGGCGATCTGCTTTTGCCACTCGGCAAAGTCGGTTTCCAGTACCGGCTGTAACATCACATAACCCGCGCAGTTCACCAGGATATCGATGTGGCCGTAATGCTGTTCGACGTGATCGAACGCTGCCTCCACCGAATCAGCATCGGTCACGTCACAGCACACCAGCAGCACGCGGTCAGCGGAGAATTGTTCCTGCACAGCTGCGACGCGGTCGCTTTCGAATGGAGGGTAAAGCAGGGCCAGTCGCGCACCTTTTTCTAACAGCATGGCGTTACTGGCCATGGCAATACCACCGAGGCCACCGGTCACCACCGCCACCTTGCCGGTGAGGTCCAGATCGGTATTCACGCCGTAGCGCAGGTTGACATCGTATTCCCCACTCATCCTTTCTCTCCTGTGTGCATGTTCAGCGGCTCTGGTTATCTCTGGCCGGATAGGTTCGCAGTAACATTGATTTTCGAACAAAAATATAAGCTATCGTTTCGCAATGGTTTGTGGGTGAGATCAAATTTCATACAAATGATTCAAACTATTTTTATCTCTCTGTATTTTAAGTAAATAACCAAATGACGCGTTTTTTGATATAGAAATAACGGCTGGCAGGTGTATGTGAAATCAATTGCATGGCTTTATCTTATTTTCATTCGAAAATGCATCTTTGTGCGAGCCGCCTCGCAAATCCCTGGCACGCAGAGTAAAATCATCACGGGTTTTCTTATTGCCAAAACCAGACCGTGATTGGAAAGAGGGAGCATTTCGATTGAAAAGCAAAACTGAGCAGCTGGCTGACATGCAGCAGCGTCGTGAGAAGATCCTGGAGATGATCCGCGAAGACGGCACAGTCACGGTTAAAGCGCTTACCGATACCTTTGGCCTGACCGAGGCAACCATCCGCACCGATTTGCGTATGCTGCAAAAAGCCGGGCATGTGCAGCGTTATCACGGTGGCGCCACGCTGATGACCGGTAAGCAGAACACCGGCGCACTGCTGCTTGAGCGTCAAACTCACCTTGATGAGAAAGAAGCCATTGGCCGACTGGCCGCGCAGTATGTGGAAAATGGGGATACGGTGATTTTCGATTCCGGCACCACGACCACCGCCATTGCCGAGGCGATTGGCCACATCCGTCGTTTATCGGTGATCACCACGGCGGTGAATATTGCGCTGAAGCTGGGGGGCGAACCGGGGATTAATATCCTGCTGACGGGCGGTACCTTCAAATTTCCGACACTCTCGACGTCCGGTGAGAAAGCGGCTTCTTTCTTTGAAAACGTGCTGGCCGAAAAGCTGTTTCTCGCCACCGCCTGTATTTCGCCGCGCCTCGGGTTGAGCTTCCCCAGCGAGACGGATATCAAAGTGAAGATGGCGATGATCAACTCCGCCAGTACGGTGTTTGTGGTGGCAGACTCCAGCAAAATCGATAAGGTGTCGATGTTTGCCCTGCCCTGTGACTGGAGCAAAATCCATTATTTGATTACCGATCGCGGGATTACATCGGCGCAGATTGCGGCGTTTGAAGCGTTAGGTGTACAGGTGTTGGTGGCAGGCATTGAAGAGGCAAAAAAACGCGCGGTATTTTGAGCATTCATTCAGGGGCGGCCAACTCGCCGCCCCCGCAATGCTGATTAGAAACCTAAGCTATCCAGCAAATCATCGACCTGATCCTGGTTCGCGACCACGCCGGGTGCATTGGCATGGATCTGCGGGCCATTCAACAGGCTGCTGGCGTCTTTGCGCGCGGCAGCGTTGGCTTCAGGCATATTCTCCAGCAGCACCATCAGCAACTGACGCTCGATCTCCTGGATCACATCCATCATGCGCTTGATCACCTGACCAGTCAGGTCCTGGAAATCCTGCGCCATCATGATCTCGAGCAGCTGCTTGTTGGTGTACGAGGTATGCGACGGCACATCACTGAGAAATTCGCGCGTATCCGAAACCAACTCGCGTGCATCCGCCAGCTCAATCGGGTTTTCAAACCACGCATCCCAACGGCCTTTCAGCTGGTTGGCGTTGGCTTCCATTTTGTCCTGGTGTGGCTGCGCGGCTTCAACGCAGTTTAGTGCGCGTTCTGCCGCTTGCGCCGTCATCTGCACCACGTAATCCAGACGGTCACGGGCGTCCGGAATCGCTTCCGCCGCTTCGGCAATCGCCTGGTCTAACCCCAATTCGCGCAGGCTGTCGCGCAACATGCGCGTCAGCGAGCCGATACGGGTAATAATGTCGTGTGCCGAGGCTTCTTCGGTTGGTTTCGGAAGGTCGCTCATCACATCTCCTTACATACCCAGTTTTTCGAAAATTTTACCCAGCTTTTCTTCCAGCGTGGCTGCGGTGAACGGCTTCACTACGTAACCGCTGGCACCGGCCTGGGCGGCTGCAATGATGTTCTCTTTTTTCGCTTCGGCGGTGACCATCAGCACGGGCAGTTTGCTCAATGCTGCATCCGCACGAATGGTCTGCAGCAGTTCCAAACCGTCCATGTTGGGCATGTTCCAGTCGGATACCACGAAATCAAAACCACCCGCACGCAGTTTGGTCAGTGCATCAACACCGTCCTCTGCTTCTTCAACGTTGTTGAATCCCAGCTCTTTCAGCAGGTTGCGGACGATACGACGCATCGTATTGAAGTCATCCACCACCAAAAAGCGCATGTTTTTATCAGCCATATCTACTCCTGTGTTGTCTCGTCCTGCAGGACGGGCTCGTTAAATTCGCAATGCCTGTCCGGCGCTAATTTTTGCCAGCATGTGCTGACTGATGTGTCCTAAATCGACTACTTCACTGGCGCCGCCCATCGCAATCGCTTCGCGCGGCATACCAAAGACGACGCAGCTGGCTTCATCCTGCGCGATGGTCCAGGCACCGGCACGATGCATTTCCAGCATCCCGGCGGCACCGTCGTTACCCATCCCGGTGAGGATGACACCCACGGCATTTCGTCCTGCGTGTGTCGCCACGGACCGGAACAGCACGTCAACCGACGGCTTATGGCGGTTCACTGGCGGTCCATCATTCAGTTTCACCACGTAGTTAGCGCCGCTACGGCCCAACTCCATGTGCATGGCACCCGGCGCGATATAGGCATGGCCGGGCAAAATACGTTCGCCATCTTCCGCTTCTTTCACGGTAATCTGGCACAGCTTGTTCAGGCGCTCGGCAAACGAGCGGGTAAAACCTGGCGGCATATGCTGAGTGATCAGCAGCGCCGGGCTGGTCGCGGGTAGCGGTTGCAGCACATGGCGAATCGCCTCTGTGCCACCGGTAGAAGAACCAATCGCAATCAGCTTCTCACTACTGAGCAGCGGGCCGGCTTTCAGCGTCACCGGGGCCGGCGTCGCAGGGCGCGCATGCAATTTCGCCCGGGCCGCTGCACGAATTTTATCGGCGATCATCTGGCTGTAAGCCAGCATCCCTTCGCGAATCCCCAACTGCGGCTTGGTGACGAAATCCACCGCACCCAACTCCAGCGCGCGCAGCGTCACTTCCGATCCTTTACCGGTCAGCGATGACACCATCACCACCGGCATCGGACGCAGGCGCATCAGCTTCTCCAGGAAGTCGAGGCCATCCATACGCGGCATTTCGACGTCCAGCGTCAGCACCTGTGGGTTGTACTGCTTGATTAAATCCCGCGCCACCAACGGATCGGGCGCGGTGGCGACCATCTCCATATCGGCGTGGCTGTTGATGATCTCCGTCATCAACTGTCGCATTAGCGCGGAGTCATCCACGCACATCACGGTGATTTTGCTCATCGTCTTTCCTTGGTCAATCCATAGACTGTCTGTCCACGCAGCCAGAACTCTTTACTGATCTGGCTGAAGTTCTCTGAGTGTCCAGCGAACAGCACACCGCCGGGCTTCAGCAGGGGAACGAAACGGCGCAGAATTTTTTCCTGCGTCTCTTTATCGAAATAGATCATCACGTTGCGACAGAAAATTGCGTCGAACGGACCCGGCAACGCCCAGTCGTTGGCCAGTAAATTCAGCTGCGAATAGTTCACCATGCTGGCGAGATCGGAGCGTACGCGTACCATGCCTTCATGCGGGCCAGTGCCACGCAGGAAAAAGCGTTGCAGCTGCGATTGCGATAAGGTGCGCAGCTCTTCCTGGCGATACACCCCCGCCACGGCTTTTTCCAGTACCTGTGTATCAATATCGCTGGCGTGGACCTGGAATTTGCCCGGTCCGGTACCCAGCGTTTCGGCCAGCGTCATGGCGATGGAGTACGGCTCTTCGCCGGTTGAGGCGGCGGTACTCCACACGCTGTAACTACCACTGCGCTTACGCGCATGATCCGCGAGGATCGGGAAATGGTGCGCCTCGCGGAAAAATGAGGTCAGATTGGTGGTCAGTGCGTTAATAAACGCCTGCCACTCTGCACTGTTCTGGTCTTGCTCCAGCAACGCCAGATAGCGACCAAAATCATCAATGTTCAGCGTGCGCAAACGGCGCACTAAGCGGTTGTAAACCATCTCCCGCTTGTGATCGGCCAGCACGATGCCTGCGCGTTGATAGATCAGCTGGCTGATACGACGAAAATGCGTATCTGAGAGCGGCAGGCGCTGCACCATTTGCGAGAGCAGCGTTGTCGCTTCACTTTGATCCAATAACGTCGATTTCTTCATGTCAGGTCACCCGGCAACAAACTGATTAAATTGTGATACTGCGATTACTGCTGCGCTGCCAGTTGGGCCGCCTTGCGGCGGCCACACGGATTAAAAGGTTTCCCAGTTATCGTCCGCGCTACGTGCACCTGCGGGTTGAGCCAGCGCTTTGACTGCGGCTGGACGCAACATTTTTGGCGCTGTAGATACGTTAACGGCCTGAGCGACAAATTCTTTACCAATATTGAACACCGCAACCGACTGTTTCAGTCGACTGGCCTGATCTTCCAGTGCGGCAGCCGCCGTGGCTGACTCTTCAACCAGCGCGGCGTTCTGCTGTGTCACGCGGTCCATCTCGTTCACTGCCAGACCCACTTGGTCGATTCCGCGACTCTGTTCATCCGACGCCGAGGCGATTTCGCCCATGATGTCGGTGACGCGAGTGACGGCGTTGACGATGTTGGTCATGGTTTCGCCTGCGCTCTCCACCAGCACCGAACCGGTGTTGACGCGACTCACCGAGTCTTCGATCAGGCCTTTGATCTCTTTCGCTGCCTGGGCGCTACGCTGTGCCAGACTACGCACCTCACCCGCCACCACCGCAAAGCCACGTCCCTGCTCACCCGCACGTGCCGCTTCCACCGCCGCGTTGAGTGCCAGAATGTTGGTCTGGAACGCGATGCCATCGATCACGCTGATGATGTCGGCGATTTTCTTCGAGCTGCCGGTGATCTCTTTCATGGTGGTGACCACGCCATCTACCACTTTGCCGCCGTGCTGCGCGGTTTCAGAGGCAGTCAGCGCCAGCTGTGAAGCCTGACGGGCGTTTTCGGCGTTCTGCTTCACGGTCGCGGTCAGCTGCTCCATGCTGGCAGCCGTCTCTTCCAGAGAAGCGGCCTGCTGTTCAGTACGTGAAGAGAGATCGTTGTTACCCATGGCGATTTCGCTGGCACCGGTGTAGATAGCGTCTGAACCATCACGCACGGTACGCACGGTATTCGCCAACTCCTGCTGCATGTGCTGCAGTGAGGTCAGCAGTTCGCCCATCTCGTTGCGCATACTGACATCGATCTGCTGCGTCAGATCGCCACGTGCGATATGACGGATATGGTCGATGCTCTGTTTCAGCGGACGAATCAGCACGTTGCGCATACCGCTCCACACCAGCGCAATCACCAACAGGGTCACCAGCAAGGTGCCGATCACCAGCATGATGGAGTGCTGGTAAGCGCTCTCATTGGCATCAATACCCTGCTTAGCCAGCACGATGTTGTAGTTCAGCCATGCGGTGTAATCCTTTTCGAATTTATCCTGCATACCTTGCGTAGGCTGATCGACAAAGCCTTTGAAATTCCCGTTACCCAGGAAGTCAATCAGCTCGGCGAGTCCGCCGCGGAAGGCGTTGTAGTTGGCCTGCAGCGTCTTGACGTTCTCTGCGCTTTTGCCCTTCTCAGACAAATTCGCGTTGAACTCCGCAAAGGCCTGGTCAGCGGTTTTCAACTCCTCACTTGCCAGCGCGACCAGATCTTTCACGGTTGCGCCTGAGCCAGCCTGCTGGCTGTCCAGCAAATAGCGGATCCCTGCACGGTTCAGCGTGTTACGCGCCTGAACCAGCGATACCCAAGAGGTGCCCATCGCCCGTTGCAGCGTACTGAGACGCTGGTTGTAGGCAAAATTCTCTTTATCGGCTTTCACCGTGGTAAAAAACATCCCTCCGGAAAACAGCTGCAGCAAGGCAAACAGTGCCAGCACACATAACAGCCCGGAAACGACACGAATACGACTAAACATAAACACCTCATTGGTTGGCGGATCGCTCCTGTTATCGGCGTTCACAGGGGGATCTTTATGTTGTCTGCAACGGGTTGGACCAGCGGGAATTAAGGAGGATCTGGGATAAATTAACGTGTGCCGACAGGTGAACGGACGCACCTGCGTGCGCCCGGTTAAAAACGTTTAAAATGTCTCCCAGTTGCTGTCACTCACTGGCGCGGTGACAGCTTTGCGCGGTGTACTCAGCACCGGCTGCACGCTCGGTGACGCGCGCACCACCGCAGTGGCCTGCGAGGCACGCGGCACGCGGAATACCGCCACTGACTGGCTCAAACGACTGGCCTGCTCTTCCAGCGACGCCGCAGCAGCGGCGGATTCTTCCACCAGCGAGGCATTCTGCTGGGTCACGCGATCCATCTCCGTGACCGCCTGGCCGACCTGATCGATACCGCGGCTCTGCTCATCCGACGCGGAGGCGATTTCGCCCATGATATCGGTGACACGCGTCACCGCGCCGACGATATCATTCATGGTTTCACCGGCGGTGCCGACCAGCTGCGAACCGCTGTTAACCCGATTCACCGAATCTTCAATTAAACCTTTAATCTCTTTCGCCGCCTGCGCGCTGCGCTGCGCCAGATTACGCACTTCACCGGCGACCACCGCAAAGCCACGCCCCTGCTCACCCGCGCGAGCGGCTTCGACCGCCGCGTTCAATGCCAGAATATTGGTCTGGAAGGCAATACCATCGATCACGCTGATGATATCGGCGATTTTCTTCGAACTGCCGGCAATATCACTCATGGTACGCACCACGCCATCCACCACTTCGCCACCTTTGCGTGCAGTATCAGAAGCACTGAGCGCCAGCTGAGATGCCTGACGGGCGTTCTCCGCATTCTGCTTCACGGTCGCCGTCAGCTGCTCCATGCTGGCCGCCGTCTGTTCCAGCGAAGCCGCCTGCTCTTCAGTACGGGCGGAGAGATCGTTGTTGCCCGCCGAGATTTCGCTCGCGCCGGTAAAAATGGCATCCGAGCCATCACGCACATGACTGACGGTACGCACCAGCGACTGCTGCATCTCATGCAGGCTGGCTGCCAGTTGGGTCATCTCGTTACGCCCTTCGACGGCAATATTCTGCGTCAGATCGCCAGAAGCGATATGGCGGATATGGCCCAGCAGCTGATGCAAGGGCTGAATCAGCACCGCACGCAGACCGAACCAGCAGCCGACAATCACAAACACCACCACCAATGCCACCACCGCCAGCAGCCACATCATGGTATGGAACGCTTGCTGATTCTGCGCCACGCCTTCCGCCGCTAGCGCACTCTGCGCCGTGCGCCACTCTGCATAAGTGGCCTTCATCTTCACCTGTTTGGCTTCAATGTTCTGCGCAAACATGCCCTGCAGATCGTTAGCTTTCAAACGTTCCAGCATCGCTTTCAAGCCATCGTTGAAGGCGGCGTAGTCCGTTTCCAGCCGATCGCGCAGTGCGTCCGGCAAGCCTGGCGTACCCGGCAGATCGTAGTAACGCTGGTAGTGCCCGGCAGCCACATCCAGCTGCTTTTCCGTCTGTGCAATCAGCGCCTGAAGCTGGCCGCCGTTGGACTGTGCGGCCATGCTGCCCTGCATGCGCAACATTGCGCGGTTTAATACGGTACGGGTCTGGTTGAGTTCAATCCAGGCATCGGACATCGCGCCGACGTTGTTGGTCGACGTCTGTGCCACGGCAAAAGCTTCTTTATCTTTTTGTAAGGCAGACCAGAACAATCCGCCCGACAGTAACTGCAAAGCACCAAAGACCAGTAACACCGCGATCAGACTGGTGACAACATTGATTCGTTTTAACATGGGTTCTCCAAAGAGTGAGGCATTTCGGCTCCCGCTGTTATCGACCACAGTTGTTAAATTTTGAGGGGCTTTAACGGATTTTACGAAATATAATTCTGCCAATAACTTTCTTTACAGTGTTTTATAACTAAAGAAATTGTCATTAAAAAAAATGCGCCTTTACCGGATAAACGATAAAAGCGCATTGATGTTGTTGGAATAAAAGGATATTGCGGCAGTGGGTGCGCCAGCGCACGCCACTGCAAGCGATTAAAACGTTTCCCAGTTACTGTCGCTGACCGGCGCCGTCACGGCTTTACGTGGTGCACTCAACACCGGCGGCGCGATCTGCGGATGGCGCACCACGGCACTGGCCATGCCAGGCTGTTCGGCACGCGGCACACGGAACACCGCCACAGACTGGCTCAGACGGCTGGCCTGCTCTTCCAGCGAAGCCGCTGCCGCAGCAGACTCTTCGACCAGCGAGGCGTTCTGCTGGGTCACGCGATCCATTTCCGTCACTGCCTGACCGACCTGATCGATACCGCGACTCTGTTCATCAGACGCTGAGGCGATTTCGCCCATAATATCGGTCACGCGGGTGACCGCATTGACGATTTCACTCATGGTTTCACCGGCGGTACCCACCAGCTGCGAACCGCTGTTGACGCGATTGACAGAATCTTCAATCAGACCCTTAATCTCTTTCGCCGCCTGGGCGCTGCGCTGTGCCAGGTTGCGTACTTCACCTGCCACCACCGCAAAGCCACGCCCCTGCTCGCCAGCGCGCGCCGCTTCCACCGCTGCGTTCAGCGCAAGGATGTTGGTCTGGAAAGCGATACCGTCAATCACGCTGGTGATATCAGCGATCTTCTTCGAACTCCCGGCGATATCGCTCATGGTGCGCACTACGCCTTCCACCACGTTGCCGCCCTTCTGTGCGGTTTCAGAGGCACTCAACGCCAGCTGTGACGCCTGACGGGCGTTTTCGGCGTTCTGTTTCACTGTGGCGGTCAGCTGTTCCATGCTGGCTGCGGTCTGTTCCAGCGAGGCGGCCTGCTCCTCCGTACGGGCTGAGAGATCGTTGTTACCCGCCGAGATTTCACTCGCGCCGGTGAAGATCGCATCAGAGCCGTCACGCACGTTACTAACAGTACGCACCAGCGACTGCTGCATGTCATGCAGGCTGCTCGCCAGTTGGCTCATCTCATTGCGGCCTTCAACGGTAATACTCTGGGTCAGATCACCCTGCGCAATCGACTGAATGTGGGCAATGTTAGTGTTCAATGGATTAATCAGAATGCGGCGCAGGTTCACCCAGCACAATCCAATCACCACTAATACCACCACCATGATAGCGCCCAGAATCCAGCTCATGCGGCTGAAGGCATCGGCATTTTTTTCCTGGCCTTGTGCTGCCAGCTTCGCCACATCCGCACGCCAGTCGGTGTAAGTTTTCAGGAATTTGCTCTGGCTCGGTGCCACCGGCACGCTGCCCGCTTTTGATAGGTCGTTAGCAATCAGCGCATCCTGCATCTGTCCCAATGCCGTGGCGTAAGCCGCATAGCCCTCATCCAGTTGCCCTGTGAGTTCAGCATTTTGTCCCGGTGTATCCGGAATCGCTTTATAGAGTTTGAAATTATCCGCTGCTTTTTGCTGGAACTGCTTGCTGTCGTTGAACAGTCCCTCAATATCCGGCTCTTTGTTGGCCAGTTTACTGGTGGCGATACGCAACTGGATGCGCGTCAATACAACACGGCTTTGGTTGAGGCTCATATAAGCATCATTCAGCGCCGAAAGGTTTTGGCTCGCTAGCTGCGACACATTGAAGCTGGATTTGTCGTCGTTTAATGCTTTGAGAAATATTGATCCGGATATGACCTGCAGCAGGCCAAACATCAGTAGCACCACCAGCAGACTGGTGACTACGCGAATTTTTTTTAACATAGATAGCCCTGGGAAAAGTAAGTAAATGGAACGCAGTATTTATCGGCGGGCGAGGCAGGGAGTTTAATGAAAGTTGTGTGAATAAATATTGTTATTATCTGATTTTTATAGAAATTATTTCAGTGAGGGATTATCACGGGCCGATGCTGCCAGCCCGTGATTGTCGATGATTACGCGCTACGCAGCGTATCCACCAGCGCCATCTCTTCGCTGCTCAGCAGCTTCTCGATGTCGACCAGAATCAGCATACGCTCGCCCAGTGCGCCGAGGCCGGTCAGGTACTCGGTAGACATGGTTACAGCGAATTCCGGTGCCGGACGAATCTGTTCTTGCATCAGAGACAGCACGTCAGACACGCCATCCACCACGATACCCACGACGCGGTGCTCAAGATTAAGCACGATCACCACGGTGTTTTCATTGTATTCCACATCCTGCTGCGCGAACTTCACGCGCAGGTCGATGATTGGCACGATCACGCCACGCAGGTTAGTCACACCCTTGATGAACTCAGGGGTGTTAGCAATGCGCGTTACCTGATCGTAACCCCGAATCTCCTGCACTTTGAGAATGTCGATGCCGTACTCTTCGTCACCCAGGGTGAAAACTAAGAATTCCTGGCCCACGGTTTCGCCAGCGATTTTGGTCACGGTTGCCATGTCAGTCATTTTTTTGCCCTTTATTTATCTATTACGCTGCGGCACCGGCCACACGCTTTTCACGGTTCAACGATTGCAGTGCAGAAACATCCACAATCAGCGCCACGCTACCATCGCCGAGGATGGTGGCGGCAGAAATGCCCGGCACTTTGCGGTAGTTGCTTTCCAGGTTCTTCACCACCACCTGATGCTGGCCAATCAGCTGATCCACCAGCAGTGCATAACGACGGCCTGCGCTCTGCAGAATCACCACGATGCCCTGGGTCGCATCGGTTTTGGCATTCTGCACATCAAACACATTCCACAGCTCAACCAGCGGCAGGTATTCGCCACGCACTTCCAGCACGCGCTCGCCACCCGCCAGCGGTTTCAGCTCTTCAGCCGTTGGCTGCAGGGATTCCATCACCGCGTTCAGCGGCAGAATGAACACTTCATCCGCCACGCGCACTGACATGCCATCCAGGATAGCCAGCGTCAGTGGCAGCAGGATGCGAATGGTGGTGCCTTTGCCCTGCTTCGAGGAGATTTCGACGTGACCGCCCATCTCCTGAATGTTTCGTTTCACCACGTCCATGCCCACACCACGGCCGGACACGTCAGTCACCTGCTCCGCCGTTGAGAAGCCCGGTGCGAAGATCAGCATGCCGACTTCTTCATCGCTCATGCTGTCGCTGACCGGCAGGCCAGAGGACAGGGCTTTCGCCAGAATACGTTCACGGTTCAGACCGGCGCCGTCATCGATCACTTCGATGCAGATATTGCCGCCCTGATGTTCTGCTGACAGCGTCAGATTGCCCACCGCCGTTTTGCTGGAGGCCAGACGCTTCTCTGGCGTTTCGATACCGTGGTCAAGACTGTTACGCACCAGGTGCGTTAACGGATCGATAATGCGCTCGATCAGACTCTTATCCAGTTCAGTTGAGCTACCCAGCAGCGTCAGCTCCACTTCTTTGCCCAGCTTGCTAGCCAAATCGCGCACCAGACGCGGGAAGCGGCTAAATACATACTCCATCGGCATCATACGAATCGACATCACCGACTCTTGCAGGTCACGCGCGTTACGCTCCAGCTGGCCCATGCTGTTCAGCAGGTCGCCGTGCGCCACAGGATCCAGTTCGCCAGAACGTTGTGCCAGCATTGATTGGGTAATCACCAGCTCGCCAACCAGGTTGATCAGCTGATCCACCTTCTCAACCGCAACACGAATACTGCTGGATTCGCTGGTTTTAGCTGGCGCTGCCGCACGTTTCGCTTCACGCTTGGCTGGCGGGGTGATGTCGGTTACGGTGGCGGTTTGCACCGGTGCAGGGGCTTCCACCGCAACGGCTTCGGCAGGTGCTGCTGCGACGGCGGCCGCGCCTTCCGGGAAATGAATCTGCGCTTCATCAATAACAAAACAGAGTACCGCAACGATGTCGTCTTTACCGACGCCATCAATGGTCACTTCTAACGAGTTGGTGCCTTTCACCACGTTGGAGACGGTGCCGAGGTTACCCAGCTCCTCCAGCATCAGTTCCGGCTCTTTCTCTTTCAAATCGACCAGTCGCAGGCGTAAACCCGCTGCTGCTGTCGGGGCGGCGGCGATCTCCACCACGTCGGCCACTTTCGCCGGTTCGGGTGCGATTCCTTTGGCTTCCAGCGCCAGCTGACGCAGTGCTTCGCAGATATATTTGAAGTTTTCTGCGTTGGGTTCCTGCGCCGTTTTATAGGCATCGAGCTGTTCTTGCATAATATCTTTGGTTTCCAAAAACAGGTTGATGATGTCGGTGCTGAGCTGCATTTCGCCGCGGCGCGCACCATCCAGAATGTTTTCCAGGATGTGGGTGGTTTCCTGTAAAACCGTAAAGCCAAACGTACCGGCTCCGCCCTTAATGGAGTGGGCGGCGCGGAAAATGGCATTCAACTGCTCGGAATCGGGCTCCTGGGGATCCAATCCCAACAGGTGTTGCTCCATATCCGCTAACAGCTCATCGGCTTCATCGAAAAACGTCTGGTAAAAATCGCTGATGTCCATGCTCACGGGATCACCTCGGCTGTGAGGGTTGGTCTGGTGTCACCGCGCCTGCCGCTGGCTGCGCTGCTGGTGCAGGTGCCACCGCACTGGCCGGCGAGGCCGGAGTCGCGGTAGAACTTGCGGGTGCAGCAGATGCAGCGGGACCGGTCGGTGCGGTAATGTCGGGAATAATTTGTGCCGGGTCAGTTATCTGCGCGGCATCGCTCTCAGAGTTCTCTTTCTCAATCGCAGCCTGGGTGTCATGGTTCAACACCAGCAGACTGATACGACGGTTTACAGCATCGTTCGAACCACGATTCTTTAACTTCATGGTGTCAGCCATGCCCACTACGCGCAGCATTTTGCCCCCATCCAGCCCGCCAATCACCAATTCACGACGTGAAGCATTGGCGCGGTCTGCTGAGAGTTCCCAGTTGCTGTAGCCACGGTCGCCAGACGCATACTGGAAATCATCCGTATGGCCAGCGAGACTGATTTTGTTCGGAATATCATTCAGCACCGGCGCAATAGCGCGCAGGATGTCACGCATGTACGGCTCCACTTCTGCGCTACCGGTTTTGAACATTGGGCGGTTCTGGCTATCAATGATTTGAATGCGCAGCCCCTCTTCCACCATGTTGATGATCAGATGCGGACGCAGTGCTTTCAGACGCGGATCGGCTTCAATCAACTGGTCCAGCTTTTCGCGCAGACGATTCAGACGAATCTCTTCCAGCTTTTTCTTCTGCGCATCCATATCGACCACTTTCTTCACTTCACCGTCTTTACGCGTTGGATCATCACCGCCGCCGGGGATCGGGCTTTCGCTATCGCTGCTGCGCTGGCCACCGGTCAGCGCGACTTTCAGCGGCGTACGAAAGTATTCTGCAATCTGAATCAACTCTTTCGGGCTGGAAATTGAGAGCAGCCACATCACCATAAAAAACGCCATCATCGCCGTCATAAAGTCGGCATAGGCAATCTTCCACGAGCCGTGGCTGCCATGATGACCTTTATGTTTGCGCTTTTTAACCAGCACAATGGGGCGATTGCCTGCCTTCATGAGTTCTGATCCGAGGTTTGTTTCGCAGGATTTTTCGCGTTACGCACATGCTCTTCCAGCTCGGAGAACGACGGACGCTCAGCGGAATACAGGGTTTTACGGCCAAATTCCACGGCGATCTGCGGTGCGTAACCATTCAGACTGGAGAGCAAGGTCACCTTGACGCACTGCATCATTTTGGTGGTTTCGGCACACTTCTGACGCAGCACTGACGCCAGCGGCGAGATAAAGCCATAAGCCAGCAAGATGCCGAGGAAGGTTCCCACCATGGCGTGTGCTACCAGTGCGCCCAACTCTGCTGCCGGGCGATCGGCTGAGGCCAGTGCGTGTACCACGCCCATCACCGCCGCCACGATACCGAAGGCAGGTAAGCCATCGCCCATGGCCGATATACTTTGCGCCGGCACTTCACACTCGTGCTCGTAGGTCTCGATCTCTTCGTCCATCAGCGCTTCAATTTCAAACGCATTCATATTTCCGCTCACCATCAATCGCAAATAGTCGGTAATAAAATCCACCAACTGTTTATCGGACAAAATACGCGGATAGTTAGCAAAAATTTCGCTCTGGCTGGGATCTTCAATGTCACGTTCTAATGACAGCATGCCTTGCTGACGTGATTTCGCCATCAGGCGATACAGCAGTGCCATTAAATCCATGTATACAGCTTTGTTATATTTCGAGCCGCGCATTAACATTGGCAAGGCTTTTAATGTTTTCTTGATCGACTTGCCATTGTTGCCCACTAAAAAGGCACCAATACCGGCACCGCCGATAATAATCAGCTCGGCAGGTTGATAAAGCGCCCCCAGATGGCCACCGACCATCATATAGCCGCCCAACACGGAGCCGACGACCACGATATAACCCAGAATAATCAGCACAAAAAATCCTTACGTCCGTAACGTGTTGGTAGAAGTTAAGCCAGAGAGCCGCAGGTGTTATTCGTAAATCGTGGGCAAAAAAAAAGCAGCGGACTAAGCCGCTGCTGGATGTTTTCCACGATGCGAACAAACTTAAACGGCGCGTTTAACCTGTTCATCCAGCAGTTGTGGAAAGGTATCGGCAGAATCTGCAGAAAGTTTACGTCTTTTTACGGCACGTGATGGCGGCTGGCACAGGCTGCAAACAAAGCTGCCAACAGGCTGATGAGCATGATTAATAAAGCTCCCGCCACAGCATTTACAGTCAGACAATTCCAGCATGCCGCTTTCAACGAATCGCACCAGGGTCCATGCACGCGTTAGCGCCAACAGCGGGCCCTCGTCCGATTGCGGACACTGCTCAAGATACAAGCGATACGCTTTAATCACCGCTTCAACACCATTGCTCAGCCCGGTTTTCAACAGGAACTGCCAGGCATTACAGAACATGGATGAGTGAATATTTTGTTCCCAGGTCATGAACCAATCGGTTGAGAATGGCAGCATGCCTTTCGGTGGTGGTGCACCACGCAGCTCTTTATACAGTTTAATCAGGCGACCACGGCTCAGCTGAGTTTCACTCTCCAGCATTTGCAGTCGTGCGCCCAACGTAATCAGCTCCATGGCCAGCTGAATATCGCGCGCTTCCTGAACAATACTTTTTTCGGTCATTAAACCGCCCTCTTCTTCGCGGAAGCATCATCTTTTGACGCGTTCCGCAGTAAACGGCTGGATAATAAAATGCCGGTGTGGATTTGCTGCAGGTCATCCACGCGTGATTCTTGAGTCAAACGATTAATATGGTTGTGATCGGTAAAGCGGAACTGGCAAACCAGTTGATTGGTTTCCGCTAATTTTACCATCTCAGGCAAGGTTAATTGCGACAATGCATCTGCCATCGATTCATCGATGCCTAAACGAAACATTGCTGAAGCTTTTTCCTGGTTAATTAAACGCTGAGCAAGAAGCAAATATGACAGATTGATGTCATATATATGTTTTAGTAATTCTGATGTACCCATTTTTTTCCATCCTGATAGACGCGACACATATACGGCCACAGAATTAAAAGTTCTATGGTTCGGGTTGCTGGTTGGTAAATCTAAAGATGGCAAAAAATAATCAGGCAAAGCCAACGTGTACTGAACTGTTTCACTTCCCGCCGGGACACTGATCAGTAGTAGTCAAAACTCCAGGCCAATCTTTTCTTGAGTTGTAACCATCTTCCGTGACGTCTGCTTACAGTTTTTTAAGACTAATCCGAAAACAACGCAAATCTATATCGTCTGATTTCTACATACAACGTGAGTGGTGCGAAATTTTAGATAAAGTGTGACCTGCGTCACACTTTTAAGGCAAATTTTTTCCTGGAAGCTTCAGAATTGCTTTTCTGTTGTACGTTTTTTGAGCGAATTTGAATTGTTTCGCTAATATTTCACTCTAAAAAGCCCCTGTTCAGCCTGTGTGGTCGATTGTCATGACAACGCGATCTTTTATCTGTTGAGTTGGTTTTAAATGGCGATATGCAGCCACTTAGAATCAGAAAGGCAGCATAATATGCTGATTTTAGGAAAAACTATTTGCTTCTAAATTAATCACTTACAGGGAATATTGCTGAAAGGCATTACCACCATGATGATAGATAAGCGTGAAGACTGGACGCAGCGCGCCTGGGAACTGTTAGGGCTTTGTAGGGAGTGTTTAGCGAACGGCAGTGGATGTAACAGTGCGTTACATTAGTGATATGAATGAATTGGGGATTTGACGCATTGATTTGAGATAACTATCGGCCTGACCAACCAAACCTTTAGGGCTGACATGAAAAAAAAGCTTTTTTCGCGTTCAATTGCACGCTTTTTAACCAAAACGTGCGATTTTGGCAGCCGTGTCAGGCAGTTACCCCTTAAGGAAATGAAAACGATTTCGCAGGTTTAAGATGGGTAGTGAAAACGGTGCGCAGAACTGCGCACCGGAAAGCAGATTTAGGCGAGTTTCGGGAAGGTCGCGACTTTATTGGCGATACCATGATCGGCGCTACGCGCAGGTAACGCATTTAAGTCACGCAGGAAGCTTTCACGCCATTGCGTAATATCCTGCTTACGCAACACCGCCATCATGTCGTTGTAGCGCGAAATACGCTCCGTGCGCGGCATGGTGAGCGCTCTGTTAAGTGCAGCGGCCACTTCATCACGATCGTAAGGATTAACGATCAATGCCGACGTCAGCTCATTTGCCGCCCCCGCAAAGCGTGACAGCACCAGTACACCCGGATCGTCCGGGTCCTGCGCGGCTACATACTCTTTCGCCACCAGGTTCATGCCGTCACGCAGCGGCGTGACCAGACCCACATCGGTTAAGCGGAAGATTTTCATCAACAGGCGACGATCAAAGTGCTGGTTCAAATAATAGAGCGGTGTCCAGCCGAGCGTGCCGTACTTACCATTAATACGCCCCGCTTCCGTCTCTAATTGATGACGAATATCCTGATAGGCCTGCACATCGCCACGAGACGTCGGCGCGATTTGGGAATAACGGATATTGCCGCGATGCTGCGGGAAATTCTCCAGCAGTGCCTCATAAGCCAGAAAACGCTCCGGTAATCCTTTGGAATAATCGAGCCGCTCGCTGGCAATAATGTTTTGCACATCGCCCAGCTCACGTTTCATCGCCGCCATCTTCGGTGGCAAATGTCCCTCAGCCATCTCTTTTATGCTGTCCGGTTCGATACCAATCGGATACACCTCCGTCATAAAGGTATTGCCAAAGGCACGGTGTTTCTTCTCACCTTTATTCTGCAACTGCGTCAACTGGCTCAGGCTATCGAGGAAGGCCACGCGATCGGATTCGGTCTGGAAACCCAGCAAGTCATAATCGCACAGCATCTCCAGCAGCGTCTGATGCGGTGGCAGCGCATTAAAGATCTCCGGCGTCGGGAACGGGATATGTAAAAAGAAGCCGATGCGATTATTCACCCCCAGTTTGCGCAACTCGGCCGCAAACGGCAGCAGATGATAATCATGGATCCATAACACATCGTCGGGTTGCAGCAGCGGTTTCAGGCGCTGCGCCAGTAAGGTGTTCACGCGGCAATAGCCATCCCAGGCTTCACGCTGATACTGCACTAAATCCAGACGATAGTGGAAGGCAGGCCAGATAACGGTATTGGAGAACTGGCAGTAGTACTGATCGTAATCGTTCTGATTGAGCGGCAGAGAAGCATAGGTGATGCCATCCTGCTCGACTTGCGAAAGAGGCTCATCTTCCTCGCCAGAAAATTCACTGATCTCTCCGTTCCAGCCAAACCACAAGCCTCCGGTGGTGCGTAACGCGTCCAAAATGCCCACCGCAAGACCCCCTGCGCTGGCTTTGCCTCCATCCGGAATGGCGATACGGTTAGATACCACGACTAAACGACTCATAACCTTGACTCCTTACCGACGATGTCATGTTCTAGTTGTAATAATAGTTGCGCCAGCCAGTGCCATACCGCGTCAACGCTGTCGAGACGGTAGCGCGCATGGCTGGCGCCTTCTCCGACCTTGACTGAAATGCCCTGCATGGCGTTCACGGCGAGAAATCCTTTTTCATCGGTCAGATCGTCACCCACGAAGACCGGAATACGGCCAATAAAGGGGGCTTCTTGCATGAATTCACGTACCGCCGCACCTTTATCGATGCCCTGCGGCTTCAACTCCACCACGCACTTGCCCGGCTGTAGCGCCAGCGCAGGAAAGCGCATCACGGCGTCTTCTGCCAGTTGCATGATGGATTTCTCGTACTCGGGCGCGTTGCGATAGTGCAGTGCGAACGCCATGCCTTTCACTTCCAGCAGGGTGCCTGGCCATTGGTCGAGCGTTTGCTGCAGTTCGGTTTGTAGCGTTTGCGCAATATCGCCAGGCAACGAATGCCGGTGCACGTGCCCACTGGCGTCACGGCGTTCTGCACCATGCACGCCAGCAGCGGGCGCTTCCAGTGGCGCAACCAGTGCATCCAGTTGCGCAATCGGACGGCCCGATACCAGCGCCAGGGCGCCATGACTCAGATTAGAGATTTGTTGCAGATGCTGGCGCACCGATGCGGGGATGGAAACCGACTCGGGTTGCGATTCAATGGTCGCTAGCGTGCCGTCGACATCAAAAAAGAAGGCATAAAGACCGCCGCTGAGTGACGGCAAGGTGCTGTTCTGATTAACCGCAGGGGTCACGTCTCCTCCTGTTCATTGAGCTTTAACAGGATGTTCGAAGTCAGGCTGGGTGTTTTCAGTCCGATGTCTGGACTGAGGCGAGGAGATTGAGCCAAAAACGGGGGACTGCGATAGGTAACTCTCCACAAACGCACAACTTTATTGCCAACACAGCAACCTGACTGCGAACATCGTCAGCATTAAGTCTAGACGGAGATCACAGTTTTGCCAGGCGCGGCGGGTTAATGCATGAGAAAAGTGTCTGTTTCAGGTCTTTACGACGGCAAAAAATCGCCCCCTTTCCTTTTATAACGCTTCGCTTTTTTAAGACCTTAATTTTTGCCCGCCCTCTTTCCCTGATGACGCCGCATTTACCAGATTTTCCTCACTTGCATCCGCGCCGCCGATTGGCTTATGGTGCGGTTACCGCGCGATTCAAGGCGGAAAAAAGGCCGAAAAAGGCCCATATCTGCGCCAAATGGCGCTTTCAGGCAGGCATTCAGGACGATGAAAATCCGATCAAGTTCACACTTTAGCGATGTCATGGCGGGTAACAGCCTATGATCCCCCAGAGCTACAGCCAGCGCGTGCATTTCTATTACTGCATTTTGGTGGCGCTGAAGATCAATGCAAAAACGCGCAAACCCGCCGGCGTGCGCGGCAAGAATAACTTTCTGCTGAAATGGCTGCGCAACGCGCAGAACAACACCATTTTCCACCCCGACATCACCAGCGAAATTGAGTGGCTGCGTGGCAAAATTATCAGCTCCGGGCCGGATGCCGATCTGGAGCCGATGCTGCAATACGTTTATGACACCGCCAAGCGCGCCGAAACCCTGCGGTTAGGCTCTTAGGCCCCCTTACGTAACTCTACCAGGTTGCCTAAGTATTCAACCGAATTTTTCCCGTGATGGGCCTTTCTTATGATGCGTTCTCAACCTGATAAAGAATGAGAACGGAATCATATGAAACGTAAAGCGTTAATTTTTGCTATGCCAATGTTGTTTGCTGCTGGCAGCGCTGTTGCAGCCGAAACCAGTGAAGGCTATTACGCCTCTGCAAAATATCTGCAAAGTGAACAACGTGCCAAAGAGATGGATACCAGCGCACGTCCTGGCGTGGGGCAATTTGTTGCAGGCAATGAAAAGGCACACAACGGCGCGGCAGCGCTTGCAGCCGGTTATCAATGGGGCAATGGCTGGCGCACGGAAGGCGAATATACCTTTGGTCAGAAATCCGAATTCACCAGTGGTTCATCGACTTTCACTTCCAGCTATAACCATCTGCAAACCGATGTCCAGCGCTTGATGCTGAACGTGTATCGTGACTATCAAATCGGCTATAACGTTGCGTTGTACGGCACCGCAGGCGTTGGCGTCAGTAAAATCAAAGCGGGCGGTTGGCAAGGCAATCCCTCTCGTCAGTATGCTTCAACCACGCAAAACAACCTGACCTACAGTGTCGGTGCCGGTATTAGCTACACGCCGATTGAGCAGGTAAGCCTGGATCTTGGCTACCGTTATGTGGATATGGGCAAAATAGAGAGCGGATACAACACATTCGGGAATGCTCGTGGCCTTAAAGATGAGCAAATGAAAGCGCATCTGGTGGAAAACCAGTTTGTTCTGGGAGCCCGTTATTTGTTCTGATGCCTGACGCATCCCTGCGCCTTCCCGCCGGAGGGCGCATCACTATTCTGATTCCGCACTTAGCATGTGTCGGAACCGTCTCTCCCTGTTAAAGTACCCTGCTGAAAAGTCAGCGATGGAACGTTTGGCTGCACGACCATCAACAGGGACGGATAACAGGACATCTTACATGAATTTCACCATACGCAAGGCTCAGGCCGAGGACGCGGAACTGCTTCATCAGCTGGGACGCATGACCTACAGCGCGCATTTCAAACATATGTGGGTTTCAACCGACGAAATGGATGCGTTTATCGATAAAGAATACGGCCTGACGGTGCTGCAGAGCAGCCTCGCGGCAGAAAACGAGAGCTGGTTGATCGCCGAGACCGATCACCCGGTAGGTTTTGCCAAGGTCACCTGGAATACACCGGTTCCTGATTCCGGCATGACGGGCGCCATGTTGAATAAGCTCTACCTGAATCCCGATCAGACCGGTAAGAACTTCGGCAAAATCATGTTCCAAAGCATCATCAATGAAGCCCGTGAGAAGCAGGAAGGTTACATGTGGCTGGAAGTGATGGCTGAAAACGTGCGTGCACGTAAGTTTTGGGAAGCCTTTGGCATGCAGCACATCAAAGACATCCCGTTCGTTACCGCCTCGCAGCGCAGCACGCTGCAAATTTTGGGTATGGTGATTTAACCCGACAAGGCGCCGCGAACACCGATTTCGCCGCGCCTTTTCCGCCTTTATCTGCGTTCATCCCCGTCTTTACCACTTATTCAGATTTGTTCTAACGATATAATCAGTTTTTCTTTCAAGCCATCTCTCCGCATCATAACGGCAACACAGGAGGCGTTATGGCTGATATCTCTCTACACAAACACTCACAGGGTATGGCGCATTTCGCGCCCGGTTTGCTGCTTACGGCGGCGATTGCGCTGGCAACGGCATGGCTCGGTAATCTACCGTCTGTCGCACAACTGGGGTTAGGCGCACTGACGCTGGCCATCATCGGCGGGATCATTCTCGGCAATACGCTCTACCCGACGGTGCACGGCCACTGCGACGCGGGCGTACAGTTTGCCAAACAGAAACTGCTGCGTCTCGGCATTATCCTTTATGGCTTCCGTCTCACCTTCCAGCAGGTGCTGGATGTCGGCGTCAGCGGTGTGGTGATCGATGTACTGATGCTGACCAGCACCTTTACCCTCGCCTGCTGGCTGGGACGTAAAATCCTGAAGCTGGATCGTGAAACCGCGTGGTTGATTGGTGCAGGTAGCAGTATTTGCGGTGCCGCCGCCGTACTGGCGACTGAACCGGTGATTAAAGCCGAATCGTCCAAAGTGGCGGTGGCGGTCGCGACTGTGGTGATCTTCGGTACACTGGCGATTTTCCTTTACCCGCTGATTTGGCATAGCGTTTCACCTTTACTGCCGGGCCTGAGCCTGAGTGAATTTGGTATTTACACCGGTTCGACCATGCATGAAGTGGCGCAGGTCGTGGCGGCCGGACATGCTATCAGCCCGGAAACAGAAAATGCGGCGGTCATTGCCAAAATGCTGCGCGTGATGATGCTGGCACCGTTCCTGGTGGTAATCGGCGTGATGGTACGCCGCAGCGCACCGGCCACCAGCGGGGAAAAACAGCGTATTACTTTCCCATGGTTTGCACTGGCGTTCATTCTGGTGGCGCTGTTTAACTCAGCGCATCTGATCCCCGCCTCGGCGATTGGGGTCATTAATCAGCTGGATAACTTGCTGCTCGCCATGGCGATGGCCGCACTGGGTCTGACCACCCATATCAGTCAACTGAAGCGAGCCGGTCTGCGTCCGCTGTTATTAGGATTGATGTTGTTTATCTGGCTGATTGTGGGTGGCGGCGCGATTAATCTCACCATCCATCATTGGCTTGGATAACTTATTTGCCGCCCGGCTGGGCGGCAAATACCTTATTGTTTGAAGTGTTTTCGTGAATAGATGGCGGTCTGTCTGCGGCTTTTAATGCGGAATTTGGCATGAGAGATCACCGTCATCCACTTCGGATCAACCTTGTTGGTCAAATAAACATTCAACTGATCCAGCAGCGCCTCCCAATTCTTCGCCTGCCAGGCTTTGTCACTGCCGAGTGACTCTTTCATTAACTGAATGAGGCTATCCACTCTGGCTTTTACGTCACTCAGTGTTTCTCCAGCCTGATGCGATGCTGCTAATTTCCGGATTTCGGTGGCGTAATAATGGATGTCAATCTCGTTCTCGCGCACGCGAACCTCTGCTTATTATTGGTCCGTAATATTACAGTAACCTAAGTCTGTGAATTAACATAATCGGCAATACCTTTCGCCGCTTCGCTATTGTTACCTATCAGCATTTCTTTCGTCAGGATTGATGGGCAACCTTCACCCAATTAGACAATAAAAAACCGCCCGCAGGCGGCGTGTCACATCACTTTCTATCAGATATTGAAATGGGGTTTCATTATTTTAGCGAAATCTTAACGAATTTCTTTCGGACACCCCTGTCAGTTTCACAACCCTTTAGAATCAGTGAATTAGATTATTTTTATCCAATCAGGATCACTCTTTAATCGTAAACTCCAGCTCACTGAGTTTTTGATACTCCTTCGCCAGTTTTTTAAGTTGCACCGCACGCATTTTATCCGCACGCGCCAGCGCTTCTTCTTCGGTTAACTGAAACTCTTTTTTCTTAAAAAATTGCTCAAAGTTGTACTCACGATCGCGGCGCTGTACAAATACCTCACCATCATTTTTGAGTTCACCTTCTGCGATGTAGATGCCCCGGGTTAATGCATATTTTGTTATATAGGCTTTTGTCATGCTGTCCTCTCATCTTGCTACGTCGGTTAATTAAAGCAAAATTGCCGCGTAATTTACAGTATCTTGAAGAAAAAACAGTCTATTCTTGGATCGTATTGCCATTGATTTAATTAATGTTTTAATTAAACCTAACGTCAATACCAGGAAAAAAAACCTCAGGTTTGGAGGCAATTAAAAGCGCAGCGAGATTTAAACATTTCAGCTGTGTGAAGCTATCCCACAGGAAATTTCCTCTCAGCCGCGCAAACAACGGCATTCATTTTTTCTGGATATCTTCCCAATTCAGCCCGAAGCGCATGAGGTATTTACGTAAGCGATCGGCATCATTCGGCTGCTTTTTATGCTGCCGTGAGACCGAAAATAAATGTCGTCCCGCTTCAGATAATGTTGAGGTGTGCTGGCAGACTTCCAGCACCGTCTCGAGTTGTCTTTGCTCGAAGAGATCAATATCGCCAACCATCGGCAGTAAGGGTGATGCCACTCGCTCACTCTGCCAGTTTACGCGTAATCGCGCGATCTCCTCGTCTACCAGCATCAGTGAAATACGCCCGTCTTCAGCCAGTGTTGCCATGCGCATAACACTGGCACCCAGTTCACGAAAGTTACCGTGCCATGCAGCTGCTGGTGAGGTGGCAAAAGCCACATAATGCTGACGTGCTTCTTTATCAAACCGCACCTGATGCTGACGCGTGCGTGTAAATCGCTGCAATTCATAGTCGATATTCGGTTCGATATCCTCACGACGCTCTGCCAGTCCCGGCAACTGGAAAGTCCACATATTGATGCGTGCGTAAAGGTCCTCCCTGAAGCGCCCCTCTTTTACCCATTGGCGCATGTCACGGTGTGTGCCCGCAATAAGCTGGAAATCACTGCTCACTTCACGGTCGGCTCCAAACGGGAAAAAACGTTTCTCTTCAATGGCGCGTAATAACATCGCCTGTTCATCCAGACCCAGTTCAGCAACTTCATCAAGAAAGAGAATGCCACCATCCGCTTCACGCAATAAGCCGCTGCGTGCCGTTAATGCCCCCGTAAAGGCCCCTTTAACATGGCCAAACAGCGTTGACATGGCGTTATCACCACGCAGCGTCGCACAATTGACCGCGACAAACTTGCCCTTCACCTGATGACGTGCGAGACGCAATTGATAGATACGCTCAGCGAGGAAGGATTTCCCCGCCCCCGTCGGCCCGGTCAGCAACATTGGCGCATCAGAGCGCTGCGCCACCCGCTCAATTTGTTCAATCAGTGCGTTAAAAATGGCGCTGCGCGTTTCAATGCCTGATTTAAGGAACGACACGGAATTCTGTTGTTCGTGCTGAAAACGACTGGTCAGAGTGGTATAGCGACTCAAGTCCAAATCAATAATCGAGTAAACGCCCTGAGGGGATTTCTCCTCCTTCGGCCCCGGTCCAGTCTGTAACAGGCTAGCAGGCAGAAAGCGTGCTTCGGTTAACAGGAACCAGCATATTTGCGCAACGTGCGAGCCGGTGGTGATGTGGACCAGATACTCTTCATTTTCGGTATCGAAGGGATAGTTGCGAGCAAAATCAAGAAAAGCACCGTACACCTCTTCAAAATCCCAGGGATCGTCGAGACTGATTTGATGAGGCACCACCTGAGTCTGGGGAGAAATGCGCGCGATATCTTCAGTCAGTTGTTCCACCATGCCGCGATTCAGCGGTTGATGCAGTACCTCAAACCGGTCCACGGGCAAATCGGCATGCTGACACAGCGCCACACTGGGCCGCCACTTACTCCAGCGGTTTTGCCTTTTGCCACGTTTGTCGAGTTGCGTGCCTAAAACACCTATCACTACCCGTCGCTTCACACTTTATCCCTCAAGATAAAAACTTATCTTAAAGAATAAAAAACTTCTCCTCTACTGGCTATCAGAAATGTCACACCAAAATAATTAACTACTATAAATCATGCGGTTATTTGAAAATCTGACGTTTTATGATTTTTGGCACGTTATTCGCTATCTCTTAATTACCTCAAGATTTTAAAAGGAATAAGAGATGAAACTAACCACAGGGGTTCATGGCGTTGATGCCGTGATGCGTGAACGTGTCTGTAGTGTGTTACAGCAGATAGAAGCTGAACATGAAGTCCGTGTTCTCTTCGCCTGCGAATCCGGGAGTCGCGGCTGGGGGTTTGCCTCCCCCGACAGTGATTACGATGTGCGTTTTCTCTATGTCCATAAACCCGCGTGGTATTTGCGGGTGGAGCCGCCACGCGATGTGATCGAAAAACCCATCGATGCCGAGTTAGATGTGTGCGGTTGGGAGTGGCGTAAAGCATTGGGCTTATTAAAACGCGCCAACCCAACGCTGATCGACTGGCTTGATTCGCCCATCGTGTATCGCCAGCACGACGGCATCATGGCGCAACTGCATGCGCTGAGCGGTCGCTTCTTCTCTGCCGAAAGCGCGCGCTGGCATTACCTGTCCATGGCACAAAAGAACTTTCGCCAGTATCTGCAGGACGATGAGGTGCGGCTGAAGAAGTACTTCTACGTGCTGCGTCCCTTGCTGGCCGTTCGCTGGATCGAGGCAGGGAAAGGTGCGCCACCCATGCGTTTTGATCAACTGCTGCACGGCACGGTGCAGGATGGCCCACTGCTGCGCGATATCGCTGAATTGCTGTCGGTGAAGCAGCGCGCCGGGGAGGCGGAGTACGGTCCGCGACGCCCGATACTGCACGCCTTTATCCGTGCCGAACTGGATCGCCCGACAGAGGCGCTGCCACTGGCGCACAGCAAGCGGGACAGCGCGCTGCTGGATACCCTGTTATTCGACGCCGTGATGGCCGATTTCAATGTAAAGGAGGAGATATGATGCGCGCACTGATGCATTCATTAGGACTGGTTTCTGCGTTCCCCGTGGTATGGAAAACCCGGCAGCGCGCCCTGTATACCCTTCTGGCACCGAGCTATGACACTGCACAGCCGTTGCCCTGGGATAACACAGTGCTGCCAGCACAGCCGTTGGCAGAGGCCTCCGAGTTACGCTGGGCGCCGGGAGCCTGCGAAGGCACGCTGATTTACCACATCGGCGTCAACCCGGCTGAAGAGGATGCCGCAGCCATCCTCGCTGCGTTACAACGGGTGCTGGCAGCGCCGGGCAAGAAAAAAATGCGCGCGCTGTATCGGCTGATCAATCAGCAGTCGCCGTTGTACTACATCGATGCATTGATGGAGGCGATTCCGCAGGCGAACCTGAGCGCAGTTCAGCTCTATCCGCTGGTGATCTGGCTGGTGACCTCCAGCCCGGATCAGAACGTGGTGAAGTTTGCCATGGCAATGACCGCATGGTTCTCACAGCAGCGCACCGTGAAGATATTGCAGGTGCTGGCGCAGCATGACGAACTCACACTTTATGCGGTGGTCGCGCTGCGAACTATGCTGGATCCAGAGGAGTACACGGCAGTTTGGTTCGCCATGATGCAACGCGTCGATGGCTGGGGTCGCGTGCATCTGATGGAGCGAATGCCTGCCACATTGAACGCCGCACAACGCGGTTGGTTATTGCGTACGGGATACGCCAACAGCGTGATGATTGAATACACCGCAGTGAACTGTGCGGTGTACGGCGAGTTGCTGGATGCGCTGGCCAGCGAGCACGACGATGCACTTCTGCTAGGCTGTGCGCAGATGCTGCTCGCCATGTTGAGTGATGCGCCAACACCGGACATTTCAACCTATGAAGATGGGCCAATTACGTGCTTACGCTACTTACAACATGTGGTCACCCAGCAGCCAGCACATTCACAACATTACCTCGCCGCACAGGAGATCGGTGCCTGGGTGGCGGGCGAAACGTTGATGGATGCGCCGCTGGCTCAGCGACTGACGGCATTATGTGAGCAGGTGCTGGCGCAACCGATGTGGCAGGATCAGCAATAATGGCGCTGAGGTTGGTGCAAGAGCCAGCAAAGCCACAAGTGCGATCACATACTGAGCAAGGCGTACCCCTGATTCTGCAGCGTGGTCATCGTGGTGAGTGCGGAGGGTGTATGGATCACCGAATCTGCAATCCATTGTGGTTCGTAGTGATGCCAGGCCAGAGCCTGATCGCACACCGTGACTTTGACGCCCTGCTGCTCCAGCGCCGATATCAGCGCAAGGTTGGGATTATCCACACCAAACAGCTGTCGAAAGCGGGTGTTTTCCAGCATCGCGGGCGTCGCTTCGCCATTCACCGCCACGACAAATTTTAACTGCTTTGCCGGCACACCGGCCGCCACATAGGTATTCACCACTTGTGCCACATGCTCCAGCGCCGGATTAACCTGACTGCGTTCTTCCGCGCCACGGCTGACTTTAAAAACCACTTTGTTACTCAGCGCACTGCTGGGCTGGAATGCGCTGCTGGCGTCATAGTGCACTTTGCCGTAACCGGCGATGGCTGGCGTGGTCCAGTTGATGGCGGGATCGGAAGGTGGAGCACTCACTTTCGCGGCAAAGAGGGTTTCATTTTGGCTGAGTAAGGCACCGCATACCCCACCCGCTACTGCGACAACTGCGCTAATCACCACTGAACGCATCTCTTTTCCCCCGCGACATCGTGAAAAATCGGCCTTGGCAAGTATGGCATGGATTGCCATTTTGTCGGCTTATCGCAGAGGTATACGGGCATATTCAGCCATTTCCTAACGCTCGGTGAAAAGCGGTAGCCCATGTTTTGCGCTAACCCCTATTCACTTCGCTACCGGGAGATCTGCGTATCGGGTGGTATACGCTGGAGACAACATCTCACGCTTCATCGACCAGGATTTTTGGATTCCCTGCCCGGCGAACCATAGCTTCCCTTTCCCGCTTTGATTTATGCCATCGATCACCCGCATCAGCATTTCACTATTCGCCTGCGGCTGGATGTCATCAAACAAATTGAGTTGCGCCACGCCCTGACTGAAGAAGTCACCTAACATCACCCCTGCTTTCATATAGCGGCGCCCTTCCCGCCAGATGCGATCCAGCGCCTCGGTGGTCACACGGATAATATCGCGGCTGTCGTTGGTGGGCGTCAGCACTTTAATGATTGCCTGATTACCGTAAAAAATTTCCCCCTCCGCATGCGGGCTGGTGCGAATAAACACGCCGATCTGTCGACAGTACTGCCGCTCGCCCCGCAATTTTTCGGCGGCGCGCACAGCATAGTTGCACACCGCTTCACGCATATCGGCGTACTCCGTGATGCGTCCCGCAAACGAGCGTGAGCAGACAATCTGCTGCTTCACGGGCGCAAACTCTTCCAGTTCGAGACAGGGCTCACCGCGCAGCTCGCGCACGGTGCGCTCCAGCACCACATTGAAGTGCTTGCGGATCACCCAGGTGCTCTGCTCCGACAAATCCAGCGCGGTATTGATGCCCATGGCATTCAGCTTTTTGCTGATGCGACGCCCTACGCCCCACACATCGGCCACATCGACTAGCGCCATTAACTTTTTTTGTCGCTCAAGGTTGGAGAGATCCAGCACGCCGCCGGTTTTACTCCATTTCTTAGCGGCATGGTTGGCCAGCTTGGCCAGGGTTTTGGTGGGCGCGATCCCCACCCCGACTGCCAGATGCGTTTCGCGTTTCACCCGCTGCTGGATTTCCCGTCCGAACTCTTCCAGCACGCGGCAATTCCGCACGCCCGTGAGGTTCATAAACGCCTCATCGATGGAGTAGATCTCAACGGCGGGCGCCATCTCTTCCAGTATCGTCATCACGCGCAGACTCATGTCGGCGTAGAGCGCATAGTTAGAGCTGAACACATGCACGTTATGGCGACGCAACACATCCTTGATTTTGAAATACGGGCCGCCCATGCCGATATTCAGCTTCTTAGCCTCGGCCGAACGTGCGATGACACAGCCATCGTTGTTACTTAACACAATCACCGGCTTACCTTTGAGATCCGGCCTGAACACCGTCTCGCACGAGGCATAGAATGAGTTCACATCCACCAGCGCAAACATCACCTTCTCAGCGTCTTGATGACATGTTTAACGACACCGAAGATCTCAAACTGATCCGGGTCGGGAATGGGAATGATGGCGTGCGCCGCATTCATCGGTTTGAGGTGCAAGCAGGGCTTCAGCATCAGCTGCTTCACCGTGAACTCCCCCGAGATGGCCGCCACCACCACATCACCCTGCTCGGGTTTCTCCGCACTATCGACGATCAGCATATCGCCGTCGCTGATTCCGCCTTCGATCATCGAGTCACCGCTGACTTTGATGAAGTAAGTGGCGCTGGGATGTGTGACGCAGAGGTCATTGAGGTCAATACGCTGCTCAACGTAGTCTTGCGCCGGTGACGGAAAACCACACGGCACACGACTGATAAACAAGGGCAAACTGAGGATGGCACGGAGTTCCGCCGGTTGATAAAACACCATAATGATGGCCTTCGAAAATACACTGTATATAAATACAGTATTACTGATCGGGCTGTTTGATCAAGCGGGATCCTTCGGGATGGTGCAAAGCAGTTGGCAGGAAAGGAGATTTAGTTTTGGCTGGTTTTAACGGCGGGATGGATGTGCTGCGGTGGTTTTGGGCTAGGGTGAAATGAGAGACAACACGGGGTTAAGGATGCGTCATATTTTACATATGGATGAAGTATGACATGATGCAAAACCACACACTATAAATGGATTTATAGCATGCTTTACCAAACCTTTCCTTACATGCTCGGTCTTCTGGTAGGAACATTGTCCTCTTTACTTGTCTGTGAAACCGCCAGGAGAATATTCAAGATAAAGCGCTTCCAGTTCTGGTACATGGCGGTTTACGCTGTGCTACAGATTGTGATTCCGCCCCTTGTCGTTGGATTTATGTTCACCTACAGCGGTGTCATGCCCGGATGGAATATCGTATTTTCATTCTTCTATTCCGTAATATTTATAGTCTTCTTTGTTCTTTATCCTTTGCTTTATATGTTTATTAGGAAAGCGAGAGGAATCTGTTTCTCTATTACTCTAGTTATGAGCTACTTACTGACTTTCAGCGTGGTTTTCAGCAATACGTAATAGTCGAAAAATGCCAGCTTTTATTCGCTGGCATTCTTTGTTAAATATCATCCCACGGCAATTTATAAACCCCGCTCATTTTCACCCAGTGCACATCGGAGAAAACGATGATATCTCCACCTAAACCATACTTCTCTCGGTACCTAAGGAAATCCGAGTTTTTAACCTCAGCGGCTTTCATATGCTTATTTTTGAGATGGGTTACCCCCCTATTGAAAAATTTTGCATACGCTGCCTGGCTTCTGGTCAATATACCTTCTTCGCACCATAGACCAAGATGCTGATCATACCCGCCATCATTGTTGAAATCATAGAAATCCTTTACATATACACCTGCATATGATGGCTCAAAAAACACATCTTTATTCGTTCCCCGAAATGCTGTGCCAACAACAGCGACTTTCAAATTATAGGATCCCAAAGCACCAAAGATATCATCTAACGTATCTACGATGACGTGAATCACTGCGTTATCCCCCACAGCGAGATAGTTGTTCTGGTAGTACTGCTCTAACTCACGTGCAGACATGCTGGGTCTGCCAAGCAGATTAGTTCTGCCAAACGTGTAGGATCCCTTGCCATCCCATCCGAGTCTTTTAAGTCTGTTCGCGGTGACCTTTAACCCGGCAGGTGATAACGCTCGTTCAGTAAGTAGCTTATTTACCGACCTGACTGCTGCTGGATAGCGAAGTAACCAAGACATCGTGATGATTTTATCGTCACAATGCTGATCCGGGATCTCCAGCCCTCGTGGTAATTCCTTACCTGATTTCCAGGCTGGAGGACATTCCCAGCCTGGAGTCGTTAACCAGCGTGTCATCAGCGCAGCCGACTTCATCCACCCCATTCGTTTCATTGCTTTAGGTATTTCATTGATGCCCATCGGCTCAATTTTCAATGCGGTGTAATAATCGTGTTTTCTAAATCGTGTTTTTTCCTCTGCCCGAACGATGTATGTATCCTGAGAAATCGCATCAGATAATAATATTCCATAGGGATCTTTAACGCCCATATTTAGCATCCTTCTAAATTTTTAGACGTGGGGCCTGAACAGCAATCTTCAAAACTTCATCTGTATCAGTACATATTTGGGATTTGGCGAAATCCAGGAGGTTACCTTTCCCAACAACCTGCCCCGAATCAAGAAGTTTGCCCCCTGAAAATACGATGTACCCTACTGGCTCATTGCTAATGTTCGTCAGATGAAAAGAATGATAATATTCCCCATTCTGTGAGTGTTTTCTATTTATCTCTGAATATCTTTTTTCCTGGTCATTGCTTTGGCTGGCAACGCTTACTTGAGTCTTCCCCTCGACATGGTAATTAAATCCCTGAGTATGAATTGCTTTAGCGCCGCATGACGCTCTGTGTCCCTGTAATACCCTTGCTCTACCATCAATCGTGTAATTTGATTGCCCTTCTACAAAAATTGACCAGCACAGACATTTCGGACACCAAAATTTATGTCCGACAACAACCGCTGAAGATTTGTTGCCATAAGTATAGGTTGGTTCGCCATCAGCTAAAATTCCACCGTGTGTTGTTGTATCGCCCGTCCAGATGCCGGGCAACATACTCACAGCCATCCCTCTTGTTTTAATTTCTGTACTTCAGTGTCATCCAAAACGTAGAGGCCACTTTCATGGCCGACCAACTCAATAATCGCCAATGAGTTCTGACCAGCAGTGATAATTTTATCGCCGTTAGCAATGACTGTTCTGGTTGACGCAAATGAATGTGATTTTCCATCGCTTTCTTGTTGCCTGAAGACTGCGTTAGTTTCAGCAAGTACCAACGATTGCTTACCATCTGGATAAATAACAATGTCGCCCTCGATTACTGCGGCTTTATCATTCAGAGTGAAACCCGATGACCCCGTGACAGTACCGCCCAATTCCGTCGTCGCTCCAGTTACTGCAACCATTCGTACTGACTTAATTACCGCTTTGATTCCGCTTTCCATGTGTAATCACCAATAGTGTAGTCAAAAAAACACATGTAATTTATATGGTTTATTATTTCAATGGGACATTAAATTTGAGTTAAGCTCTCAATCTTTGAATCTCATCCCGTTTATCACGCCAGTGAAGGCCGTTGAGATGGCCATGGATTATAGGTTTACCGCTGTTGTCTAAACTCAACTTCTTCGTACTCTGATGACCCAGGATGTACCGTAAGGCATCTGGTAACAACAGATGGTGCTTGTTTGAAAACTCATGACCGAATAGGAAATGCACTTTGCCTCAACCTCAGGACCTAAACATGCGCCGAAAGGCCTTTATTGCGGATACCACTGCGCTGATTTTATTTTTCACCACGACGGGCGTGATTAATGAACGATGGATCGCCGGCATGGCGTGGGATCAAGTTCTGCATGCCCGTTTGATTGGTGCCGTTTTGATGGTGCCGGTTGCCCGCCCTTACGGCTTGTGGCGCGATTGGGTAATGCAGCGTGCGAGTTCGGACCGGGTTTCGAAGCTGCTGTGGGACAGTATCGCGCTGGTGAGTTTTCAGGTGCCGATCTATGCGGCGATCATTGCTTTTAGCGGTGCGTCGGGCAGTGGTTTAGTGCGCGGTACGCTCGGAGCTGCATTGATGATGCTGTGTTTGGGCAGGCCTTATGGCGCGTTTCTTAATTGGGTGCGGGGCATGTTTGGTTTGCCGCCGGGTGGGGAAAAGCCGATGTCGTTGGATAGCTAAATGATTCGCTAGCTGAAGCGAACGAAAAATATTCGAATAGCCTGTGAAAGGATGTATTAACCTTTTGATGAATAGGCACTTTCACCATATTAATAATACATTTTTAAATAATCATTAAAACCAGTGCTTCACACTAGATTAAAAAAACAACATCCATTCAGCATGATGAAAAATCCAGGTTGTGATGTGAAAGCTCCGCTTTTATTAATCATAAAAAGCCACACCCAACGCTATTAAGATGATTCGCAATGCAATATTAAAAGTAGCGTCTAAGTTTAAATTGAGGTTGTCATTAATTCGATCTAATGGAGGATTTTCAGTGTTATTTCAAGATCATGAAGAAAGCCATATTATCATTGGTGAAGCCGCATTAAGCCTTGCTTTATGTCGAAAGGAAATCAGTGTTGCAAACCTTTTTTCACAGCTTGGTTTGATGTCTAAATCAGAGAATAATATTGACCGATTGACTCAAATCGCTAAAGCCAGAAACTGGTTAATGAGCTTTGAGTCACCTTCAGTCGCCGAGGAGCAAATACCTTATTTGCAGACCTTAGTTGGCCTGAACAATGAACTGAATTAACGATATATGAACTGAAGCCAAAGGACGTAATCCGGTTCCGACCGGAAAACGACGAAGCGGATGACCTCATCGGTTACACGTGAGTGTACACCGGCCGGAGACACTGTCAGGGACGACACTCTCAAAATGATTTGCCAGAATATTTCTTCCTCTACTCCGCTGACGAAGCAACAGAGTTATCAAGCATGAGTTGGTAGCACACTCAACCCAAGGCATACCCGCATAAAAAGCCGTAAACACAGAAGATGCCTTTGAGCATAAATTGGTCTATTAAGATTTATAGACGATGGCAGAACTATGTTTGGTGATCTCCGCCCTCTCAATTTTGACAAAGTGCGCTAAATTTATTTCATATGTGATTTCGACATCAGTCGAAATGCCACCCTGTACAAAATCCGCACTCTACCAATAGATTGCGATTGTTATATGTTACAGCATGACCATAGTGACGCCTGAGTTGCGGACATAAGGGATAAAATCATGTATCAGAGCACACAACAGTCAACCAATAGCGCGAAGTCTTTCCTGCACTTAGATGCGCTTCGTGACAAAGCAACTGCTGAAACCGTTGTGATTGAAGCAGCCGCGGGTGAAATCACTCAACGTGGGGTGAGAGTCACCAACGGTGCCGTGATTTTGCAATTGATCACTGAAGTGCAGAAGGCCTCTGATCCCCTGCAAATCGATCTGTTACTCAACGCATTAAAAATCGTGGTCGGGATGACGCCCGGGGAAGAGGAACGTTGGGCATACTTCAACTGGTAAAGTGTTGATAAAGACTAAGCACATCGTTGACCATTGATATCGAGAGATAAAATAACGTCCAGGTTAACAAACTTAACGAAAGATTTTATCCATATCTCTGTCATTTCAATGAGATATAGAAAGCATTGATGGCCAGTGCCTATGCCGCATGCTTTGGCTTTGGCTTTGGCTTTGGCTTTGGCTTTGGCTTTGGCAGTCACACCGTACCGTTACCCGCTACTCCGCTTTCATCCATTGCAAAAAATCCGTAATCGCTGCTTCGATAACCTGCTGACTCAACGTCTCAGCTTCGACGATCATTCGCAGCCCATGCCCATAAGCGAATCCCGGCAGGAACTGATAACCACAGCAAACCTTCGGCGGTTGATCCTGCGCTATTTCCCGCTCACGCTTCTCAATAAACTGCCAAAATGCCAGCCCGCCAAAAATCGCGTAAACCTGTTTTTCTCGGTGTACGAGCGTATGGCTGACGATTTTGCCTTTGCTATTCACGTTAGGCGTTGTTTCATATCGCGCCTCTTCTTCTTGTTCCTGCTGACTCAGCATCGCCCAAGCCTCATTGAATGCGCGATCGTGCACCGCATTCTGAAGCGCCTGCTTTGCTGTGATGATCTCAGCATTCCAGAGATCGGCAGGATCGCGGCCGACAAAATAGATGTCACTCCATGCCCAAATGTGGTCGGGATTATCTGTGTAGTACTGGATATCACAATCATCATAAAACACCCCGCCGCAGCGATGGCGTTCACGATAGATACGGTTTTTAAGCTCGATGACTTTTCTGCGGCGCTGACGACGAGAAAGAGAAATGAAGGGGCGATGTTTGTTGTAAGGCGACATGGAAGCTCCTGACCGGCAACGCTAATGCGGCTGGAAGCAGTCCAGCCGCACAGGCTAGCAAAAGCTGGGGCTGAGGAACAGCCGTTACTGGGGAAAATATGAGCTGTGCACAACCACATTACACCCTTGATCGGCATGTGGTGTGACGAAATAGCGGCTGATTACTTCGAACTGCTCATCGGTCGCGGCAGCCTTGTAGGGCTTGCTTGCGGCAGTTAAGTGCCAAGCGCGGGCATTTATGTCGCCAGCATAACCAACGAGCTGTCATATCTAAACAGGTGCTAATATCTTGCGAAAGATCATCATCGGCTCGCAGAGGCTGCGAACCATTTCCGCGGAGTTATTTCTGTTGTAGCCATCGTTGGAAGCCCCGTGACGCAGAGTCAATTGCGCCTGCCAGATAGCCCGAGAACTGCGGCGACCATTCACTGGCGATACCCGTCATGTCACCAGACCATTCTCCCCCTGCGGGAAGTTGCTCAGGCACTGTGTGCCCGACTTCCTGCAGAAGATCAAATTCCGTTGCAGTAAACGGGTCGGCCGCCCAGTCTTTTATATATTCAGCTTCGGGTTCTGCCGCATCCTGTCCAAATAAGCGTACAAGTTGCTCCCGGCAGAGACCTTTAAGCACCGCTTCGCTGACGGTCCGTCTCGATTTTGCCGGTACGCCAATAAAACCAAAAACCGCCGTTTTACCCGAACCGGGCTCGGAAACGTCGTGGATCTCAACCATTGGCCCCAGGCGACTTCCTGCATTTCCTGAAAGTTGTCGCGTATGGAATAAGTCCGTTTTGTATACAGCGACATATTTCGCATGAGGGGCCATCCACGTCGGGATTTTCCGCCAGTTCAGCAGCACCTTTTCCGGCATCGCCGGACTGAAATCTAAATTAGCTGCCAGGGCAGGAGGCAAAGCGAGGAAGACATGCTCGCCGGAAAATACGGCTTTCTTACTGCCTTCGGATTGGGTATGGACCTGCATTGCCTTGCCAGCCCGGGATACAGCCACCACCTGATGGCCCGTTTTAATCTTCTCGACCGGGATCTGGCTTTTGAGTGCCGCCGTCAGCGCGTGCATTCCACCCTTCAGCCTGAAAGACGACGGTGAGCTCTCCCATGCTGGATAGCGTTCGGGGGGCGAATTCAACTGGCGTTCGTAAAGCATGTCACCAGGTCGACCATGCGCTATTACCGGAAGGTTTAGCCGTTCGATCAGATGCGCGAAGTCAGGTTGGATATCAGGCCAGAACCATGCAGCTCCCATATCGACATGAATACCCGCGGAGGTGTTCGCTAATTGCTGGCCTGACAGAACTCGTCCACCCGTTCTGTCACGCGCCTCCAGAATTACGTAATCCATCCCCGCTTTTTCAAGTAGCGTGGCAGCATAAAGGCCGCTTACGCCCGCGCCAACGATAACAACGCTCCTCATCTTCATGTTGCTCCGGTCAGGGTTATCGGGCCGAGATGTCCCGTTTTCAGATAAAAAAGTGCGCCAGCGTCGGTGGCTATAAGGGCAGGCATATCGCCCGGCGGAAACCGCAGCCAGCTTCCTGCCTCATAATAACCTTCCGGTGCGCTGAGCTGTCCTTTCAGAAGAAGGAGTTCTGCTCCCCCGACAAGCGGCGCACAGAAGATTCGCTCGCCCGGCGCGAGCTTCTGCAGCTGAACGGTTTCTGAAGTGCCGGAGAACAAGGGGCAGATTTGTCTTTGCGGCTGACCGTGCCAGTTAGCTGCCTCCTGCGTATTTATCCTGACCGGCTGGCGTTCATCGGCAGACATCTGGCGCAGCTTAACGAAAATGGTTGTGCCGTCGCGGCTTGAAGGCTGGTGAGAAGAGCCGTCCGGGCTACGCAGGTACCAGCCGACAGGATGATCGACCCCGTTTTCGGTAAAAATACCGTCGAGCACCAGAATCTCCTCGCCGCCGGGATGGCTGTGTTCGGGAAATATGGAACCGGGCGCATACCTGACAAGGCTGGTTGCGCGAGCCTGCTCATGACCAATCCGGTCAAGCATCACTCGCTCAACGCCGGGCTGGGGAGAAGGTACCCACTGATGATCATCCGGGGTGATGATCGCACGCTGTGAAAAATCAGAATTTAGTAACATCATAGTCAGTCATTAAACGGCCCTCAGGGGGCCGTATGCAGGCCTATTTGTTAGGCAGATTATCGTACACATCCAGCGCGCGGGCGGTATACGTCAGCGCTGCGCCGGTGTTCAGGTTAATCGCAACGGCCAGCGCTTCGGCGATCTCTTCACGCGAGGCACCGTGCTTGACCGCAGCCTCAACGTGTACGGCCAGGCAACCATCACAGCGGGTGGTTACAGCCACTGCCAGTGCAATCAGTTCATGGGTTTTGGGATCGAGGTGCTTGTTTTCTGACGCCCCTTTATCCATCTGCTGAAAGCCTTTCATAAACTCTGGCTGCAATTTGGCAAATTTGCCGATGGTGGTGAGCAGGCCACTGCGATATTCATTCCAGTTTAAGAACATTCAAAACTCCGGTTATTGTTTGTTTCTGAAAGATAATTACATGACGTCGAAGTAACATGCCCGTTGAGCAACACGGTCTGTATTACCTTTCGTGAAGGGACGATTATCAGAAAGCCAGACAGCTTCAACAAATCAGATAATCTTGCGGAGCGGAGAAGAAATTCTATGTTGTGGTTAAGCGGGTATAAAGCTTCACGCGCCCGGCGTGATGGCCGGGTTAGCGTAATGCCTGGCGAGTCAGTTTATGAACGGTCTGAGACGACGTCATGAAGAAGCCAGCCATGAAACACTTTTACTTCATCCCGCATGATATTTTGCTGCGGAGTGACCAGATAATAGGACCATTTGAGCGGCCAGCGATGGTCGGGATGTAGCTGAACCAGTTGTCCGGTTTCGATGAGCTGCTTCACCAGCGCGTATCGGACGATAGCCACCCCTCTGCCACTCAACGCCGACAGAATAACTGCGGAAGTGGAGTTAATGTGCAGCCCGCTTTCCAGTGCTTCGGGCGCACCGACCGTCATCAGTACGTCATTCCATGATGGAAAATCCGCCCCCGGATGCGGGGTGTCATCATGGATGAGTTTTTGCGTCGCGAGCCACTCGCTACAGGCCATTTTTTCGGGGGGCACCAGACGCGGGCTGCAGACCAGCACAGCTTCTTCATCCATCAGCCAGGTTTTATTCACGCCGGGCCAGTCCCCCTTTCCGCAGCGGATACCGATATCTGCCTCGCCGTGCGACACGTCCATGAGCTTTTCCGTAACGTTGAGCCGCAGATCGATGTTCTCATGCGTTTCCGAAAACCGGTTCAGACGGTCCATCAGCCAGTTCATCATCAGTACCTGGGACGCCGTCACCACCACTACCGAGCGCGACCGGCGACCACGAAGTTTATTCAACCCGGTTTCAAGTTTGTCGAGTCCCATCGTGATGTCCTGCAGAGCTTCCAGCGCTTCATCAACCAGCGTCAGCCGCTCTTTTCCCGAACGGGTGCGGTGAAGAAGCGGATGCCCAACCCAGTCTTCCAGCGAGCGAACCAGTTGGCCCACAGCAGCAGGCGTGACGCCCAACTCCTGAGCCGCGCCGGTAAAGCTGCCATGCCTGGCTGTGGCTTCAAAGGCGTGTAGCCATTTAAGGCGGTTTAACGATCGCATTGTGGTCATCCTGATTCATTATTTAATTCAGTATACGCCAGCGAGAAAGATTTTCTTTCCTGTGTCGCAATTTCTTCTCAGTCGCCAGTCAGAGGCGCGGGTGGCATTCTGATTTCACACGATGAGGAGCAGAGCTTTTCATCTATGACAACCAGATTAATTTAAAGAGGTTAGCGATGAACGCATCTTTTGCCGGTAAAAAACTGTTAGTGGTTGGTGGTACAAGCGGTATGGGCTTCGAAACGGCGAAGTTGGTTCTGAAAAATGGCGGCAGCGTTGTGCTGGTTGGCAATCGTCAGGACAAAGCCGAGCATGCCCGTCAGACGCTGGCTGCAGACGGTCAGGTTTCCATCATCGTTGCCGACCTGATGAAAGAAGAAGGTATGCAGCACGTGGTGAATACCATTAATGCCGAACACAAAGATATTAGCCTGTTAGTCAATGCGGCTGGCGTGTTTTTCCCGAAACCGTTTACCGAACATGAAATGTCAGACTATGACATGTACATGAGCATTAACCGCGCGACGTTCTTCATTACCCGCGACGTGGTGCGCAATATGGTCGAGGCCGGAATTAAAGGTTCTGTCGTCAATATCGGTTCAATGTGGGCGCAACAGGCTATCGGTGCCACACCGTCTTCTGCCTACTCAATGGCCAAAGCCGGTCTGCACGCGCTGACCAAAAACCTGGCCATTGAGCTAGGCGAAAAAGGGATCCGCGTGAATGCAGTTTCTCCGGCCGTTGTTCACACGCCGATTTATGAAGGCTTCATTCCTAAAGACGACGTGAAGGACGTGATGAACAGCTTCGACAGTTTCCATCCGATCGGACGCGTGGGTACCACGGTCGATATCGCGGAAACTGTTGCCTTCCTGCTTTCTGACAAGACTGGCTGGGTCACTGGTGCTGTCTGGGATATCGATGGCGGCGTGATGGCTGGCCGTAACGCCTGATAACCATGCCGCACGTGCGTACCCGCGTGCGGCACTGGAGTGATTATGCAAGCATTATGATCTTGTCACCATCTGGCAGAGCGGCATGGACAACAGGACGATCTGCCGGTCCATTTCCGTAGATAACGCTCCACCTGTCCTGCAAATCAACAGGGAGAAAGACATGACCACACCGAGAGTAACATCCTCACGGGATGAGGAGCCGGTTATGCCAGATTTTTACCGGTGCCATTTATGAATAAAAAATTTCGCGCTATGCAGATTGTTGCCCCGGGTGTGCTGGAAATGACAGAGCGGCCGATACCTGTTCCCGGCCCGGATGAAATTCTCATCAAAATTGAAGCATGCGGAGTATGCGGTGCCGACCTCCGGGACGTGGAAAAAGCACCTCAGGAGGGACAGCCCGGTCGTATACCGGGACATGAAATTGTCGGTTTAATCGCCCGAAAGGGAGACCGGGTGTCCGATATCTGGCAAGTCGGTCAACGTGTAGGCGTCGGGCGGCTTGGTGGTTACTGTCAACACTGCAAACCCTGCCGCAACGGTCTTTTTCATCACTGTGAAAATCAACTGACGCCTGGTCTCAGCTGCGATGGCGGCTACGCTGAGTACGTTGTCATGCGACATACCGCGCTGATAGTCATTCCCCCGGCGCTCTCTTCCGTGCATGCCGCCCCGATCCTTTGCGCCGGTACCGCGACTTTCAACGCGCTGCGTAATTCTGGCGCCAGGGCGGGCGACAAAGTGGCCGTTCTCGGGATGGGGGGACTTGGCCACATGGCCGTTCAGTACGCCCGCAGAATGGGTTTTGAGGTTACCGTAATTGCACGGGGTCGTGAAAAAGAACGTGAGGCCATCCAGTTGGGCGCGCATCACTACATCGATACCGTTGAGGAAAACGCATCAGAACGCCTGAAAAATGATGGCGGTGTGGATTTTATTATGGCAACGGCACCGGATTCAGAAACGATCTCAGCCCTTCTGTCCGCCCTGACACCCCGGGGAAAAGCGATCCTGCTTGGTACCGGGCAAACACCGGTGCAGGTCACTCCGGGTAAGATGATCGGCGCTGAACGCACCCTGACAGGCTCCTTCGTCAGCACGCCTGTGCAAACCGAACTCGCTCTGCAGTTCAGTCAACTCTTTCAGACTTTGCCAGTCACAGAACTACTGCCATTTGAAAGGGCAAATGAGGCGCTGTACAAACTGAAACACGGTCTGGCGCGATACCGGATAGTGCTCATTATGAATCAGGATAATTAATCACATGCCCACAGAACATTTCATGTCCGTTGCAGACCAGCGAAATAATATCATGCGCCTGTCGGCCGCACAGGCTCTTGCCGGTGCTAACTCCGTGGTTTTTTATGCCACAGGCGCAATTGTGGGTAATGCAATTGCACCTGCCAGTTCGCTGGCAACGCTACCCATCACCATGTTCGTTCTGGGAATGGCAGCCTGTATCCTGCCATTAGGTTCACTGGCGCGAAAACAAGGCCGCAAAGCCGCCTTTATGGTCGGTACCGGAGCAGGCGTCATTACCGGCCTGACTGCTGCCCTGGCCGTTGTCGTTGGTTCATTCCTGTTGTTTTGCATTGCTGCATTTCTGGGTGGCGCATATGCGGCCGTCGCGCTTAGCTTTCGTTTTGCCGCAACGGACGGCGTTACGCCCGAACGCCGGGCCCGTGCTTTGTCGCTGGTTATGGGGGGAGGTGTGATTGCTGGCGTGGTTGGACCCATGCTGGTTTCAGGAACAATGCACCTTTGGCCGCCTCATACCTTCGCTGTAACGTTCCTCGCCCAGGCTCTCGTCGCCGTCATTTCGGCATTCATACTCAAAGGCGTGAAAACTACGGAACCTTCCAGCGCGATACTCACGGGGGGACGACCTTTGCGCGAAATTGTCCGTCAGCCCGGGTTTGCCAGAACCGTATTCAGCGGTGCGGTAACCTATATGGTGATGAACTTCCTGATGACCGCTGCACCACTCTCGATGCACATGCACGGTATTTCTCAGCAGGCGTCCAATCTCGGCATCCAGTGGCATGTTATTGCTATGTACGGCCCGGGTTTTTTCACCGGAAAACTGATTAACCGCTTTGGTGCGATGCGTATCGCGGCGGCTGGCTTGTTTATCACTGCGTGCTCTGTGCTTGCCGCACTCGGTGGAACGGATATTTTCCATTACTGGCTTTCTTTAATTTTACTGGGCCTCGGCTGGAATTTTGGATTCACTGGTGCATCAGCAAAAATCATTGAATATCATCGGCCCGAAGAGAAAACTCAGGTTCAGTCCCTGAACGATTTTGTCGTGTTCGGTGTAATGATTGTAGGGTCATTTTCGTCAGGGGCGCTGCTCAGTCTCTACGGCTGGAGTGCTGTCCTGTGGGGTTCACTTGTTCCCGTCGGTCTTGCCTTTTTAGGTATTGTTACAGAGCTGCGGGCAAAAAATCAGGATAAATTAACCGTATGACACCGTTTTACCTGAGGAGATGAAGCGACTGTTGTTTGAATGAAAAATGGATAATGCCCAAAATTAACGAGCATGATTTTGGGCAAACTTGTCGATGCCCATCAGGCCCGCATTGTAGTGAGTATCCGCCTCTAACTCACGGCAGCCAACCCCAAATGTCTTCAATGAATCAATTGAAATCCAGGGGGGTCAGGGATGCTGCAGCAGCCCTGTGCCAGGAACGGACGTTGCTTACACAGCAGGAATTATTAAGTATAAAAATGACCTGTTGAAAATTTTTTGATAAGAGTCGTAATCAGGCCCTGGCAACATTGCTTTTAAAGTTTATCAAATGCAATAATATTTATTAATTTGTGAATTTTCGGATGATTTAAATGAAAATCAGCGCGCTAACGGAACGAATCTCATTAAAAATTATTGGTTTAATAGATGCCGGTGACATTATGGCTGGTGCTCATCTGAGCGTTCCTAAACTCGCTGAAAATCTTGACGTCTCACGTACGCCTGTTCGAGAAGCATTAATGTTTCTCGAACATAAAGGAATACTGGAGCAAAAGCTTAATCGTGGTTTTTTTGTCAGCAACGATTATGCCCCGCAGAAACGCGAGGAAGAATTAGTCCCGGATGGCCCGGATTTGCCTGAATATTACCAACTTGCTGAAGACTGGTTACAGGACAAAATCGAAGCAGAAGTCACTGAATTATTTCTGATGAAACGCTATGAGCTGACCAAAAGCCAGTTATCCACCATTTTGGCTCGTGGCATTAGTGAAGGATGGGTTGAGCGTAAACAAGGTTATGGCTGGCGCTTTTTACCCGTAGCTAAGACGAAAGCGGCGCTGGAACATATTTTCAGCTTCCGAATGGTCATTGAACCTATGGCCATCCTTGAGCCAACCTTCAACGCGCCTCAGGAAAAAATCAACGACATCCGGCGTGAGCTTGAGATGCTCTTAGAATCGGGCATCGAACGTCTCTCTCCAACTCAGTTGCAGATGGCGGGTTATCGTTTCCATGAAACAGTTATCGGCTTTTCGAATAACCCATTTTTTGAAATCTCTCTACGTAATGTCAACCGCATGCGCCGATTAATGGACTATCGCATCATGGACGACCGTAGCCGTTACTATGCAGAGGTCAAAGATCACATGCGTATTCTGGGGATGATTGAGGCCGGGCAACGGATAGAAGCGTCATACACAATGAAACAGCACCTTTCCGTTGCGTTGGAAAATAAAAAAAGACGGCGGATTAGTGCCGAAGCAGAATAAAAAAAGGCTCACATTGTGAGCCTTTTGCATATCAACCGGTAGTTGAATATATCGGGTACAAACCGAGCAAAAGCCCTGACCCCAAGAAGATCATACAAAGCAGGAATGCCCACTTGAATGTGTACTTTTGATGATCGCTAAACTCAACTCCGGCCAAGCCAACCAGCAGATAAGTTGATGCCACAAGAGGACTTAACAGGTGCACGGGTTGTCCCACTAATGAAGCTCTGCCGATTTCTGCTGCAGTGATGCCATAAACTTTTGCAGCTTCCGCTAGCACCGGCAGCACACCGTAATAAAAGGCATCATTCGACATGAAGAACGTTCCGGGCAAGCTAATCAGCGCGGTAATAGGTGCCAGGTAAGGCCCCCACGCATCAGGCAACACATCAAGCAGCGTGCCGGACATTGCGGTGACCATACCTGTGCCAGAAAGAATACCCGCGAAGATACCAGCTGCAAGAAATATGGATGTCTGATTAAGCGCTGCCGGAGCATGAGCCGCTATGCGTTGGCGCTGTGCATCCAGATGCGGATAGTTGATCAACAGTGCAATAGCAAACGCCACCATAAACAGAACCGACAGAGGCAATAGTTCCATCACCAGCGATGCCATTAACACCAGCGTCAGGACAGCATTGAGCCAGAACAGTTTCGGTCTGCGCAGTTCCTCATTCACATCGTTTATGGCAGGTAGATAGCTTTCAGCGTCCTCCTCCAACACCGATCCGCTTCCATTGCTATGAATACTGAGCTTGCCAAGGCGGCGGCGCTCACGAATACCGATATACCAGGAAAGCACCAAAACGCCTACAAGGCCGCATACCATTGTGGGGATCAGAGGAATGAATAACTCGCTGGATTCCACCTTTAATGAAGCAGATACGCGCGCCAATGGTCCGCCCCACGGCAGAAGGTTAGTTACGCTACCCGACAGGAAGACCACACATGTTAGCGCCAGTGGATCAAGACGAATACGTTTGAACAGTGGCAGCATCGCGGTGACGCAGATCATGTAGGTCGTCGAACCGTCACCGTCCAGTGAAACCATTGCCGCCAGCAGCGCTGTACACATAACAGCTTTCACCGGATCGCCATTGATAATTCTAAGGAAGAAGCGAATGATGGGGTCGAATAAACCAGTATCAAACATCGTACTGAAATAAAGAATCGCAAATATTACCATAATGGCCGTTGGAGCCACTTTCTTAAGCCCATCGATCATCATGCCGCCCATCTCACCACCAAAACCTGCAATTATGGCGAAGATGATTGGAATAAGCGTTAATGCAACCAGTGCGGAAAGTCTTTTGGTCATAATCAGGATCATAAAGACCACGATCATGCCGTAACCCAGAAAAGAGAGCATAAAAGCCTCCTACGCATATATTGCTATATGCGCAATGAAAGTAGTTGTCGTTATTAAAAGAGTGGTTAAAGAGTAATTAACTCATGTGCATGCCGCCGTTTACTGAGAAATTCGCACCGGTTGCATAGCCTGACTCATCAGAAGCCAGCCAGGCGCAAATCGACGCAATTTCTTTTGGCGATCCCAGGCGGCGCACCGGAATTTCCTGCACAATTTTATCGATAACCTGAACCGGCATGACTGTTTTCAATTTGCTGGTTGCCAGATAGCCCGGCGATACCGTGTTAACAGTCACGCCGCGCGCAGACACTTCACGCGCCAATGCTCGGGTAAACCCACGCACGGCATATTTTGCGGTTGAATAGTTAACTTGCCCAATGGTTCCGACCTGAGCATTTAGTGAAGATATATTAATTATCCTTCCCCACCCGCGCGCCATCATGCCATCAACCACCTGACGTGTGACGTTAAATAATGAGTTCATGTTAATATCGATAACGGCTTTCCATTCCGGTGGCTGCATATCGCGGAATAAGACGTTACGTGCAGTTCCGGCATTATTAATAAGCACGTCAACTTCGCCAACTTCAGCACGAATTTTCTCAAATGCTTTGACGGTTGAATCCCAGTCAGCAACATTTCCTTCCGATGCAATAAAATCAAAACCCAGTTTTTTATTATCATCCAGCCAGGTTTGTTTTCTTTTTGAATTTGGTCCGCAGCCAGCAATCACTTTAAAACCATCTTCAGCTAATCGACGGCAAATCGCTGTTCCAAGACTGCCCATTCCGGATGTGACATAAGCGATACGTTGGGTCATACCCTTCTCCCAGATACATTTTTTTAAACGGTTGTTTACTACCTGCTAACAGTAAGCGGCGAGCCAGACATTTCTGCAATGTGGCTTTGTTGAAATTGTGAGCGAGATCGTTCAATTTATGCATTTAAGTTCAATTAAATGCATAAATCATGTTGAGGGGATTTATTGCACTGATTGTGCAGGGAAGAGAAAATACCGTTCCATGCCAGTATATTAAGGATTTACATAGTACACCTTGGAATGTTGCGATCTTCATCACACAGGTATATTTGCACTTATGGTAATATAAATGCAAATTTGGGAGGGGTTAGATGACAACTTATGCTTATGTTGGCTGTCGCACGTCAACCTGGCGTGGCGCGAGAGGTAAAGGAATTGAGGTTTTCCGAATCACTGCATCAGGCGCATGGCAACATCTGCAGCGCATAGAATCTGTTCAGGAAAATCCTTCCTGGCTGACGCTAGATGCTGAGCGGAATCGTTTGTATGTATTGCACGGAGATGGAGATCGGGTCGCGATATTTGATCGTGACAATAACACCGGCCTACTGACATTAGTTAGCGACCAGTCCACTGGGCCACGTCATCCCAACCCAGCGCTTGACCCCCAGCGCCGAAATAACCCAGTTGGTAGTGCGCTGACACCAGACAATGCAGTGCTGCTTGTAGCGAATCATGAAGGGGGCAACATTGCTGCCTTGAAAGTGAATCAAGATGGCTTAAACGCGCCATCTCACCTAGCTTTTGTGGAAGGTTATCCGTTGGGTGATGCTCAGTCACTTTCGCGACCGCATGAAATTGTTTTTGCTCCAACAGGCGTGAGCTTCGCGGTGCCGGTGCAGGGACGCGCTGCAGGCAATGGCATCGACATGGTACGACTGTATCGCTGGAATGGCATTCAATCCGAGTTATCTGACGAAGTGCAACTGGCTGAAGGCAGTTGGCCGCGCCATGTTGACTTTCATCCCAGCGGTCAATGGCTGTATGGCATCAGCGAGCTCAGCAGCACAGTTAGCGTATTCGCGGTGGATTTATCACAGGGAAAACTCACGCTAATTCAAACCCTTTCCGCATTACCTGAAGGTTACGCAACTCGCAGTGACGCGAGTGAAATTGAGGTACATCCCTCAGGCCGTTTTCTTTATACCGCCAATCGCGGTCACGACAGCATTGCGGTATTCGCCATTAATGCGCAGAACGGTATGCTTGAGCCGGTCGGCTGGGTTCCTTGCGGTGGGAAAACGCCGCGTTTCACTACGCTGTCGCCTGACGGCAAACAGTTTTACAGCGCCAACGAAGACTCCGATACCATCCAAGTCTTCGACGTGGATCTTGATAGCGGCATGCTGATAAAAACCGCAATCGTTATTGAAGCTGCCAGCCCAACCTGTATCTGCTTTGCCTGACTAAAAACCCGTCAGCCAAGGTTGGCGGGTTTTACACTCTCTTCACTGCCATTTTCTGTCGCTATTCGTTCCGCAGGCACAAGACTCTTAATTAGCGTCTTCACTGAAGGAGAAGCATGTGCATAGTTTTTTACACCAACCAATAACTCTCTGCTCGCCCAGGTTTCAGCCAGTGGAATACTTCTGACACCGCTGTGCAGCGCGGCAGGCGAGATCTCATTAACGGGCAGAATGGCGATGCCAAGTTGATGGCTCACCAGTTCAGCCATCGATACAAAACTGCTGACGCGTAGTCCGACATTGAGCATTTTGCCCAGCTTACGTGCTTCCCGGTCGATAATATGGCTAACTGCACTGTCACGATGAGGGCCAATGATCTTTTCATCAATGATGTCGCTAAGCGCAAGGGATATGCGCTCCGCAAGAGGATGAGTAGGCCATACCAAAACTGCCAGATAATCTTGCTGCCACGACCAGACTTCAATACCTGATGACGGCGTCCAGCTGGAGAAAATTCCTACGTCAGCGCTGCTTTCTAAAAGTCCCTGCACTACGCCGATGCCCGTGTGTTCTTCGATATCAATGTCTGTTTGCGGATAATTTCCCAGAAATTGACCGATCGAGCGCGGCAAATAGTGCATCAGAGCAGCGGAAATGGTGTAGATACGGATATGACCGCGAATACCCGCAGCATAGTCGCTAAGCTCTTCTTCCATTTGCTCCAGATTGCGAAAAACCTGGCGCGCGTGGTAAAGCAGAGAATGCCCGGCAGGTGTCAGCTCAATCCCGCGCGGCAGGCGCAGCATCAGCTGCGTTCCTATCTGCTGCTCTAACTCTGCAATGCGCTTGCTCACCGCCGAAACGGCAGTATGTTTACGGTGTGCGGCACGCGTCAGGTTTTGCTCTTCAGCTACCGCCACAAAAATTGATAACGAAACAAGATCGTAGCGCATCGGTCGGTCCACTTACTGATTTAATGATTGCTGTATAACATACGGCAAAATGCCACCGTGGCGCAGATAACGCAGTTCCTGCTGTGAATCTATTACCGCTAACAGGCTTATATCCGCCAGCTGCTTGCCATCACGGCTGATATGCAACCGCAGCGGATTTCTGCCCGGCTGCAGTGATTCCAGCCCGGTGAAATCCAGTGTTTCACGGCCATCCATTGCAGGTAAGCGTTCCGCTTCGCCACTCGCAAAATGCAATGGCAAAATACCCATGCCGATGAGGTTGGTGCGGTGGATGCGCTCAAAACTTTTTGCCACCACCGCTTTCACGCCCATCAACGCCTGTGCTTTTGCAGCCCAGTCGCGACTCGAACCTGCTCCATAGCGCTCCCCGGCAAACACCACCAAAGGTAGACCTTGTGCCAACCAACTTTGTGCCGCTTCATAGGCTGGCAGAATCTGCTGATGTGTAGCATCCCAAGCAAAACCGCCGCCATCGCGCCGCGCTTCGGGTAACAGACGATTTGCCAGCGCTTTATTGGTGAATGCACCGCGCACCATCACTTCGTGGTTACTGCGTCGTGTGGAGTAGAGATTAAGATCTTGGGGATCTTCATGGCGATCTAACAGCCATTCACCCGCCAGGCTGTTGGCCGGTATAGCCCCCGCCGGAGAAATATGGTCAGTGGTGACGTCATCGCCAAACCAAAGGAAGGGACGCGCGCCGTTCAGCGATAGAGGTTTACCGGCATCACGCGGCAATTTATCCAGATATCCTGGACGGCGCAGATAGGTTGACGCCTCTTCCCACGGATAATGTACGCTGCCGGGGGCAGCAATCTGCTGCCAGTGCGGCGTACCCTGCCAGATGATGGCCCGACGCCTGACATAATAGTCGCGTTTCATAATCCTCGTTACCCAAAGCTGAACCTCTTCGCGGCTTGGCATTAAATCGCGCATATACACTGGCTGCTGGTTTTCGTCAGTGCCCAACGGATCGTTGAGCATGTCATGCGACATGTGACCCGCCAGCGCCCAGGCGATTACCAGTGCTGGAGATGTCAGATAGCCGTGGCCGAGGCTCGGGTTGACGCGGCGGGGAAAGTTGCGGTTACCGGATAGCACGCACACCGCCTGAAGCCCTTCATTGACCAGCTCTTCCATCGCCGGTTGCAGCGCACCGGAGCTGCCAATGCAGGTCATACAGCCATAACCAGCAACGTCATAGCCTACTTTTTCCAGTTCGAGTAGTAGTCCGGATTCACCAAGATAATCAGTCACCGCACGTGAACCCGGCGAGAAAGAGGTTTTCACCCAGGGCTTGGGTTTAATTCCGTAGCGTGCCGCATTGCGGGCAAAAAGCGCTGCCTGGACGACCAGCCACGGATTTGCCGTCGTGGTGCAGCTGGTGATGGCGGCGATGGCTATCGCTCCTTGATGAATCGGCTCGGGATATGCCTCATGCTCCCAGCTTATTTCCTGCGCTTCAGCTGGAATACTCTGCGCAAAACTCTTGGCCGCATGGCTTAGCGGAATCTGCTGATGCGGATTCACTGGGCCAGCCATGCTCGGCTCAATGGTGCCAAGATCCAACTCAATTAGTTGCGTAAACAGAGGCTGCGGCATCTGCGGACTACGCCACAGATGTTGTGCCTGCATATAGCCGCTGATTAGCGCCTGTTTCTCACTGCTTCTTCCAGTCATGCAGACGTAGTCAGCGCTACATTGATCGAAAGGGAAAAACACCACCGTTGCGCCATATTCTGGAGCCATATTGGCTATAGTTGCGCGAGACTCCAGCGGTAACAGATGAAGTGCTGGTCCGGTAAATTCGACGAATTTCCCCACAACACCCTGTTCGCGTAGCAGGCGCGTTATGTGTAATGCCAAATCGCTGTCACTGACATCTGCTGCAAGCTCGCCGGAGAGCGAGATACCAATCACTTCTGGGAAACGCAGTGTTACTGGTTCGCCGAGCAACGCAGCCTGACCTTCTAATCCACCAACACCCCAACCGAGTATGCCAAGCGCGTTGATCATCGGCGTATGGCTGTCGGTGGCAATCATGTAGTCAGCGTGCAGCAGCGGGATGGCTTCACGTTCATCGACAGTGGCCACTTCAGCAATCGCCTCTAGGTTCATCAGATGAATGATGCCGGTTCCGGGCGGGATGACGCGAAAGTTATCCAGACTCTGCTCTGCCCAACGAATAAAACGATAGCGTTCAGCGTTGCGGCGGAAATCGAATTGCAGATTTTCCTCCAGCGCATTAGCGGAAGCATAGCTTTCGACAATCACAGAGTGATCGATGGTCAGCACCGCCGGTATGTGCGGATTGATGGCGCGGGCATCGCCGCCCAGTTCAGCCGCCAGGTCACGCATTGCGGCGAAATCTGCCAGCGCTGGCAGGCAGGTGGTGTCATGGAACATCAGGCGATCTGGATAAAACGCGACTTCTTCGTATGCCGCATCTCCGGACAACATATGCAAAAATCCATCCAACGTTTCTGGCGAGCGCAACGCGACATTCTCCAGCAAGATGCGCAAGCTATACGGCATCATTTGCAGCCGTTCCAGTGGCACCAAACGGCTCAAGTCGAGAAATTGATAGTGGCTTTTATTGATGATTAGGTCAGAGCGTTCCAGAGTCAGGGGCAATGTCATACAAACCTTCCGTTACCGCAGTTGTTGTTATGTTCTTGATGGGATAACGATGACAGGGAAGAAAAGGGATGAAAATTGAACGTTTAATAAGGTAGCGTTCTCTGAATGAGAACGCTTGGTGAGAAATATTACTGCTCTACTAAGTGACGCTCAATGATATGCTGGATCGAGCCATCATGCTGCCATTGTGCGAGTAGCGCAGTGATTTTTTCATGTAGTTCAATGTTTCGACGTGGAACGCAAATCGCTTGATTGATCTGTCCAAAGTTGTCTGTAAGAACTCGAAAACCTACATGTTCTCTGGCCGTTTGCTCCAAGGGTTGACGAATGCCTGCAGCCATATCACCTTCTCCGTTAAGAAACGCTTCAATCGCGGCCTGAGATGAGCCGAGACGGTTAAGTGTGGCGCGTTCCAACTGACGAGTTAAGTGCAGATCGTAGGCAGCACCTTTTCCCACGTTTATCACCACATCATCTTTATCCATCTGCTCCACGCTTTGCCAGTTACTGTCGGCTTTGACCAGCACCGTGCCCTGAATCGTGATGTAAGGCTGAGTGAAACGTAATACTACTTCTCGCTTTGGATCGACCGCCAGGAATGCAATGTCCCAAGCGTCATTCTGAGTATCATCGACAACCCTGCCCGCGGTTGGGTAAGTAACAAAGTGCGCATCGGTTTTCAGAGCAGCGGCAATATGGTTGGCAATCTCAACGGTAATGCCGCCAGGTGAACCATCCGGTAACGTTTTAGCCAACACAGCGTTGCCGAGATTAATAGCGAATCGAAGCGATTTAGCGGTGGCTGGCATGCGGTTCCTCCGGGAAGTTGTCGTTGTTTTCCTGCTTAGCTGGCTCGAAGTTCAGGCGCTGGATTTTACCGGCAACGAACAGATAGCAGCACAAGTTCAGGAAGGCACAGACGCCGACAAATATCAATGCGCCATTGAATGAACCCGTGTCATGAATGATATACGCAATGATAATCGGCGTGAAAATACCGGAGATATTTCCAATCATATTGAACAGACCGCCGCTCAAACCGACCGCTTCTTTAGGCGAGAAGTCAGAAACTACGCACCAGCCCATCGCACCAAAGCCTTTGCCGAAGAATGCGAGCGACATAATCGCCACCACAACCCAAGCAGAATCAACGTAATTACAGATAACCATGCTGACGGCGAGCAGCATGCCAATCACAATCGGCGTTTTGCGTGCCACCGACAAGCTGAATCCGCGCGCCAGCATCGCGTCTGACAACACGCCACCGAGCAACGCACCGGCACAGCCGCATAAAGCGGGAAGTGAAGCAACAAAACCGGCTTTAAGAATCGTCATGCCGCGATCGTGCACCAGATAAACCGGAAACCACGTGAGGAAGAAGTAGGAAAGCACAGTAAAGAAGAATTGCCCCATGTAAACACCCAGCGCCAGGCGACTGGTAAGCAGCTTGCGGGTGTAGCCTTTACCGCTTTTGTCACCTTTCTTCGTGGCCTTCAGGTTTGTTAAACCACCACCGGACTGGATGTAGTGCAGCTCCACATCATTTACCAGCGGATGAACTTTAGGCGTATCGGCCAGCACGCGATGCATCAAAAGGGAAACCAAGATGCCAAGGCCGCCCATAAACCAGAACACTGCTTCCCAGCCAAATGTGTAAGAGAACCAGCCCATAAGCGGCAGGAAAACCACTAAGGCAAAATACTGTGCAGCAGTAGTGAATCCGGAAGCTTTCCCGCGCTCTTTGGCCGGGAACCAGGCGGCCAGGAAGCGTGAGTTAGCGGGGAGCGTTGGCGCTTCTATTAACCCCATCATGAAGATGAAGCCAAACATCATAATACGTATCACCCAGACGTTATCGAACGAGGTGCTGAATCCAACCAGGAAAACAAAAAACGACCAAGTAAAGACACCGGTCACCAGTACTTTTTTTGAACCAAAACGGTCAAGCAGCCAGCCACCCGGATATTGCCCTAGAACGTAAGCCCAAGTGAAGGTGGAAATAAGATAGCCCAGCGCGACAATATCCAGACCGGCGGACTTCATCATGTCGGTGCCAGCAATTGAGAAGGTGGCGCGATCGCCATGATTAAGGGCAATACTGAGAAACACCATCAGCAAAATCATATAGCGATAGTGAGTCGGTTTATTTTTTCGTACAGTAGAGTTCAGAGTATCCATTATATTCGGCCTTATTTGGCATTTGACTCAGTAAATCGGTAGAGGTCAGCCGGATTCGACACAAATAATTTATGTCGCACCTGTTCGTTACTTGCCCAGTTAAATATCTGCGAAAGAATTAATGCATCATCTGGCATTTTTTTATTCGAGCTAATTAGATTGGGGTGCGGCCAGTCGCTGCCCCACAAAACGCGTTCAGTTGCATCTTGTAAAAAAGCTTTCATCACGCTCGCCATATCAGAAACATCAGTGAGCGCTGATTGATGATAAAGAGCGGAAAGCTTCACCCAGCAGCGCCCTCTATCAATGAGTTCCCATGCCAGTCGCCATGCCTGATGTTCCAGCGGCTGAGGTTGCGGCAGGCGGAAAAAATGATCAATGACCAGATTGCCGGGCACCTGGATTAGTAGAGAACGCAGATCCCACAGCGTATCGGCCGTGGCATGCACCTGAATATGCCAACCACGCTCCTCTATACGGCGCGCGAGGGGCAAGAGCATTTCAGGCGTTGTTGCGCTTCCCGCGCCAAAGTTGAATCGCACCCCGTTTACGCCCGCGTTGCTCAGGTGGTCCAACTCACTGTCAGTGACATTATCCGTCACCACGGCTTCGCCGCGTGCGCAATCACCAAACTGCGTCAATGCATTTACCAAACAGCGATTATCGGTGCCGTAAGAGGAAGGCTGAACGATTACATTTCTGGTAATACCGAGCCGTATTTTAAATTTCCGGTAATCACTTACGGCCGCATCTGGCAAATCGCGTATATCATCCGGCGCATAAGGGAATCGCCGATCAAAAATATGATGGTGGCAGTCACAGCTGTCTTTTGGTAATACGATGTCAGGCAGAGAAGAAATAGCGCTGTATTTCACATCTGCTGCTAAATTATGGCTGTCCACGGCCTTGCCTTAATTTTCGATTAACTCATTAAACGCTTTAATTTCGCCACGGCGGCCTGAGGGCTACTTAATACTGGGCACGTCACTCCGGCTTGAACATCTTCAAATGCCACTTCCATTGAGAAATGGGCGAGTACGATCGCATCTGCCTGTTGATGCTGACGAGCAACATCAACAATGAGTTTGTTGTGCAGCGCAACATCGCCTGCGATCAATGCATCGCGCGCGCCAGCAACCACAATGGTCGTCATTCTTGCATTTGATTGCCGGGCTAAAGCAAGCTCACGAAATTCGGCTTCCATACCCGCAACGGCAGGCGCGAAAGTAGCAAGCATGAGGATGTTTTCACCCTTTTCAAATGCGGCTTCAAACATGGCTTCATTGGGTTTTAGTACCGGAAGCGGTTGTAGGCTTGCACAATCATCAATTGCACTGCCAAATGCCGAGCAGGTAAACAAGACTGCCGCTGCCTCAATGCTGACTGCGTAGTCAACCAGCGATCGGATGCGCATCTTCAAACGTGGATTCAGCTCGGTGACTTTCGAGCGTTCTACGCTTAAAGCATCATCCAGCAAATTACTGATTTCAGCTTCTGGCCACTGTTTGGCAAAGGTGTCATTAATTGGTGCAACAGCCAGCGGCGTCGCGTGAATCAATACAATGCGTTGGCTCATCGTCTTCTCCATGAAAAACGGGCCGCTGCTCATCACAGCAGCCCACTATCAGCCTTTACGCGCGAATGACCGCAGCCACTTTGGCTGCAAACGCTTTGGTGCCGCAGCTGCCACCCAGATCCGGAGTACGGGTTTCTGGATTTTCCAGCACTTCATCGACTGCACGGTTGATCTCTTCAGCAGCCTTGAGGTACTTAGGTTGGTTATGCTTCTCGGCATACCAAGCCAGCATCATCGCTGCAGATAGGATCATTGAAACAGGGTTGGCCTTATCTTGGTTCTGGATATCTGGTGCTGAGCCATGTTGTGCCTGCGCACAGCAAAGGGTATCGCTCGCCATAATGGAACCTGCCAGGCCCAAGCTGCCTGACAATTCGCTGGCCAGATCACTGATGATGTCGCCATAGAAGTTGGTAGCAACCAGCACGTCGAAACGCTCTGGGTTACGGACCAGGTGTGCAGTTGATGCATCAACCAACAGATCATCAAGTTCTACTTCCGGGAAGTCTTTCGCCACATCACGCACTGCTTCGAGGAACAAGCCGTCGGTCATATGGAAGCTGTTGGCTTTATGAATTGCCGTCACTTTCTTCTTACGCTGCATCGCCAGTTCAAAAGCTTTACGAGCAATACGTTCTGAGCAGTGACGAGTAATTTTACGAGTTGAGAGCGCCATGTCCGGGCTTGGCATCACTTCGCCCCAGCCACGCGTCATGTTGCGATCTGGGTAAAAGCCTTCGGTGGCTTCACGCATGATCACCAGATCCATTGACTTGCCCTCTTTCATGTTCGAGGTCAGGAATGGACGCGTACGCGCCGGACGCACGTTTGCGTAGAGGTCCAGGCCGATACGGAAGCCAGCAGAAACGTTGCGACCACCTTTTTCTGGCGCCGGGTAATCAGCATGAGACTGCGTACCTAGAATGATGCCGTCGTAGGTTTTGGCTTTATCTAAGGATTCCTGACGTAGGGTTGTGCCGTGCAGCTCCAGACTTTTAAAACCCACATCTTCATAGTCAAACTCAAAACCCAAGCCGAAAGCTTTGTCGAGGGAAGTCAGCACAGTTACCGCAGCTGAGGTGATTTCAGGGCCGATGCCGTCACACGGCAAAACCAGAATACGCATATACACTCCAAATGATTTATCGGTTTCGATTGCATTTTTATACCAACAAATGCACTGGATGCAAGGTGACGCAGATCACATTTATCGTACAAAAAAATCACATTTAATTTTTATCCATGATTTTCAGTGAATTACATTCAGCACTGCTCAGAGCCTAACTCTATTAGCTTCCCGTCTGCTTTCTAGCACCGCGTTCATTTGAGTGAATAAGTTAAAATGAGCCTCTATTTGTGATCAATGCCACAATTTAACATTGAACTCATTTGCATTTATGTTAACACAAAAGCAGTATGTGCAAATTCAAGCAAGCTGAGGAATGATCATGACGAAGTTAGGCGTCATTGCCGATGACTTTACCGGCGCAACCGATATCGCCAGCTTTATGGTTAATGCAGGCTGGAAAGTGGTGATGTTCAACGGGGTGCCATCACAGGCATTCGATGCAGATGATGTTGATGCAATCGTGATTGCATTGAAGAGCCGATCGATTCCAGTGGCTGACGCTATACATCAGTCACTTTCAGCATCTGACTGGTTAAAATCCCAGGGATGCCAGCGCCAGCTTTTTAAATATTGTTCCACCTTCGACTCAACCGCGCAGGGCAATATTGGTCCAGTAACCGATGCACTAATGAAGAATCTCAACACGACGATGACACTGATCTGCCCGGCTGTTCCGGACAATCAACGCACCATCGTGCATGGGCATCTCTTTGTGAAAGGCGAGTTGCTTAATGAGAGCGGCATGCAACATCATCCGGTGACGCCGATGATGCAGTCTTCGTTGAAAAAACTGATGGAAATGCAGTCTGCAGGATTGTGCGGCAATATCTCGTTCGATTGGGTTAAAAACCGCCCGAACGAGATTGATGCCCAACTTGACGCGCTTGCGGCTAGTAAAACTAAGTACGTTATTTTTGACATCTTAGATAACGCTGACTTGCTCACTGTTGCTCGCGTAACGCAGGATTTTCCTTTGGTCACCGGCGCTGCCGGGCTCGGTTATGCGATCGCTGCACTTGATACCCAACAGCACTCCTCCACTCAAAGCTCGATGCAGATTGCTGCCGAGGGTTCCAGCGTCATCCTGTCGGGTAGTTGCTCCTCAATGACCAATCAGCAGGTCGATTTTTATCTGCAACGCGCTCCATCATTGCCGCTGGATGTTGAGAAAATCATTCACGCACAGGGCTACTTAGACATTGTCGCTAAATGGGTTCAGGAACATAAGAATGCTGCGTTAGCTCCGCTGGTTTATGCCACACAGCCACCACAAATCATCGAAATCATCCAGAAAAATTATGGCGCGGCGTTGGTGAGTGAAAAGATTGAGAACTTCTTTGCCTGCCTTGCGCGGCAGCTGAGCTCCGCAGGTTTCAATAAATTCATCGTGGCGGGAGGTGAAACCTCAGGAGCGGTCACGCAGGGATTGGATATCAACGGCATGGTCATTGGCGACGCTGTTGCACCGGGAGTGCCGTGGACGCAGGTTTTAGGCGAGCAGAAATGGGTGATTCTCAAATCTGGCAATTTTGGTAACAGCGATTTCTTCCTCAAAGCACAGGAGCATTTCCATGAGTGAAGCACAGTTACGCCAAGATCTCGTGCGTTATGCCCGTTCCATGTATGACCGTGGCTATAGCAGCGGCGGTGCGGGCAATATCAGTTTAAAATTACCAGATGGCAACATACTGGCGACGCCAACTAATTCCAGCTTCGGCGATCTCAATGCTGACGAACTCAGTAAAGTGACGATGCAGGGAGAATTATTGTCGGGTCTTAAAGCGTCTAAAGAAGTGCTGATGCATCTGGCGATGTACCGCCAGCGTCCGCAGTGTGGTGGTATTGTTCATTTGCATTCTCCGTGGCTGACGGCGCTTTCATGCATGCACGATCTGAATCATGAAAATGCGCTGCCGCCCATTACCCCTTACTATGTGATGCGTGTTGGGAAACTACCGGTAGTTCCTTATATTCGTCCGGGTTCACCGCTAATCGCTGATGAAGTCGAAAAACTCGCTGTTAAATACAATTCTATTTTGCTGGCTAATCACGGTCCAATTATTTCTGGCAAAAATATACGTGAAGCAGTTTTTAATGCCGAAGAGTTAGAGGAAACAGCAAAACTCTATTTTATGCTAAAACCATTTGGTATGAATACGCTGACGCCAGAAAACGTCAACGAGCTCGACGCACTTTTTAATATGAAGTAAACACTCCCAATATCCTGATCAATTTATTGATCAGGAATAACTGTATCTAAAAATCTTAAAATTATAATCGGGAACTAATATGTCACTAATGCTGATCACCGGGATCGTCATGTTCATTGTACTGACCTGGTGCTTACTTAAGAACACATTTCCTCCGGGAATACTATTCATTATCTTACCGACTGTTGCTGCATTAATCTGTGGATTCGGTTTCAAAGAACTTGGTGAATATGTCGCGCTGGGTCTGAAGTCAGTAGTTGGAACAGCAACGCTGGTCGCTTTCAGCGCGATGTTCTTTACGCTGATGAAAGAGGCTGGAGTATTTGATGTTATTGTCAGATTTATTCTGCGCTTCGTTACGCCTTCAACGTTTTCAGTGTTATTGGCAACGCTGGTGATCGCATCCATCTGTAGCCTTGACGGCAATGCCTATGCCACTTTGCTGGTCACCGTCCCAGCGCTGCTGCCTATCTATGAAAAGATGAATATCAGCAAGAAGACGCTGCTACTGTTGGTTACCGTTGGTGTGGGCGTCACCGGTATCACGCCGTGGGGTGGCTCTCTCAATCGCGCCATTGCCGTGACGCATCTTGATATTCTTGAGGTTTACTACAAGCTGCTACCCATGCAAGGGGTATTGTTTGTGCTGGGTATCATTCTGTGTTGGTACATGGCCCGTGTCGAGAATCGCAGCGGATCTGGCATAACACCAGAAGCATTCCATATTATGCGCCAGGAAATGCTAAATCCATCACACAACCCTAATCCTTGGTTATTAAAGCTCAACTTTGCATTAGTCATAGCCACTATCGTGATTTTGGTGTCCGGTTGGGTCGCTGGTAATTTCCTTTTTATGATTGCATTTTCATTAGCAGTTATTATTAATTATCCTGACGCGAAAAAGGCACAACAAAAGATAAAAGAATACGCTGTTACAATCTTCCCGGTTATCGTTATATTTCTCACCATCGGTGTATTTGTCGGCATCCTACAAAATACGGGTATTATCAAAGTGCTAGTTAACGAGTTGGCCGATATATTCCCAACCAGCCTTGGTCCTTACTTATATTTGATTCTGGCTGCTTTTAGCGTGCCTATCGTCATTCTGATTGGTTCTGATGCCTTCTACTTCGCCTTACTTCCATTGGCTGTGGGATTGGGACAAAGCTTCGACGTATCGCCTCTGCATGTAACTATAGCCATGCTTATCACCGAGCAGATCGGCTTGCTACTCAGCCCGGTGATCCCAGCAACGCACTTGGGATTAAGCTTGCTAGGCCTGCGTGTGGACGAGCATGTGCGGCACTCAATGATGAAAGTATGGATCATGAGTGTATGCGCGCTACTGACAGCCATTATGTTTAAAATCATCCCGGTGTAAGCATGATTCCAGCAGAACGTCATCAGCAAATTGTCGATGCGCTGCAAGGCCAGTCTTTTGTGAGCTTTGCAGTATTAGCTCAGTCGTTGAATGTGTCGGAGATGACCATTCGGCGTGATGTAGCTGAGCTATCTTCGAAAGGAATCTTACTGGCGGTGCGTGGCGGAGTTAGATCGCTGACACCTTTAATATCGAACGCACAAACAACAGCTGAGAATCGTATGCTGCTTCGAGCAGCGCTCAGTTATCTTGAAGGAAGCCGGGTCATTTTCTTCGACAGCGGTGTACTCTGTCGGCAACTGGCACAACTCATTCCCTGGTCGTCGAAAATGACGGTGGTCACCAACGACTTCATGATCGCCCACGACATCATGCGCCAGACACAAGCGCAGTTACTCTTCATTGGCGGTGAATTAAACCGGAATGACAACAGCTGCCATAAATCACTGGCTCTGGAGTCTCTTGGGAGACTGAATTTTGAACTACTTTTCCTTTCCCCCGCAAGTTGGAATGAGCGAGGAGTTTGGCATCATGATGAACATCGGCAAGCGTGGTATTCCCGTTTGATGGCGTCATCGCGTCAGAAAGTCCTGCTTGCTGAGGGGAGCAACTACGACCAAAGCGGCTTATTCAAACTTTACTCACTTAGTGAAGCAGATATTCTAATATCAAATTATTCTGCCATTGGGCACCTAGTTAGAGGTTGGATTGATCCTCTAAAACTACATCCACTATGAACAAGAAACTGAATGCTATCAGTGTGCCCTACCATCAAATGAAGATCGAATCTTTCGCGGGTGTAAGAATCAACCGACTTTAAAAGCAGTTAGGTTCAAAGTTTCGACGCATATCGACCTGCTCCCTATGAATTGAGATATTCGCAAAGCTTTGAGCATTAATCATTTACTTGTCGAACTGCGAACGGCCGCTGTTCGCTCTCAGCCGACCTTCCCCACCAGCCCGGCTCACACCAATGCGGGCTTACCTACATAAATATCCCAAACATTATGGTAAATCTCATGTCCCCCAGTGCTATCCAATTTGTGAATCCCAAAAACTTCAGCAAACATCTCCAAAGCACAAATAAGGATCGAGCCATATGAACATAACCAAAATCGACCACATCCACGTCTACGTCGATGATATCGAAAAAGCCGAACGCTGGTATCAGGAAATCCTTGGCTTCACCCGCGATAGCTCCTTGTACTTCTGGTTTGAACAAGGAGGGCCGCTGGTCATCAGGAATGATGGCGCCTCGCTTTCCCTCTTCCTGAGAAAATCCCAGCACCCAGGCCACACCATGGCTTTCGCCGTGGAGGCGTCAGCGTTTGTCGAATTGATACCTATCCTCAAGTCCAAAAATATCGCTTATACCGTGAGTGACCACGATATCTCTATGTCCCTTTACTTCAGCGATCTCAGTGGCAACAAGATTGAAATCACGTCCTGGGAATATACGCAGGCAAAACAGATATTGGAAAAGGCGGCATAACGATTCGTCAGTCAGCAACGGATAACGCTACAATCAAGAACGGATGCACATTTTGAAAGGAATCAAAATTGAAATTTCACTATTCGCTTCATCGCCTTAGCCTGATTAAGCAATGGCAAAAAGATAGCTTCAGAATCGTTTTTTTCATTCTCACCGGGCTATTCTTTTCAGCCGTGATCAAATGGCTATTGCCCCAGTTAACTCATGGCAATATCACCGGTGGCTTTACCGGTATGCTATGCGGACTTGCAGCAAGCTTTTGGTTTACCAATATTGCGTGGCTGAGGATTAAGTCACCCATTCGCTTGAGCGACCTGGATTCAGTTCTGAAGAAGTACCATTACCAGCAAACTGAGCAAGGTGATTATGAGCTTCAGATAGCGAAATACCGAAGATTCAAATCTCAGCGCATTTATATACGCAACGATGGCAACGAGATGACGTTGGAAGGCCCCTACAACACCCTTAAAAGAATTATCAATCAACTCAATAAATAGCCGGAAATTTTGAAGGGGCGTGACAAGATAACTGGCGCAAATACCCAGCCAGTCATCGTCATTATTAACCGTGCATCACCACATTAAACCCTTCATCCGCATGCGGTGCGACGAAGTAGCTGCTGATCACCTCGAACTGCGCATCGGTCGCCGCGAAGTCATGCTCACCTTCTGCATTACGCGCATGCAAACGGCTCTTGCACAGCGCATCGGGCACATCGATAAAGTGCAGTTGATGCTCCGCCTGTGCACTCTGGATCACCGCCTTCATCCACTGACGTTGGCCGACGGTGTTCGCCGGGAAATCCAGCACCACTGACACACCGCGCTGTAACAGTGCGATCAGGTGTGGCGTCATCGCATTACGCAACTTGCCCGCACAACGCACGTAGTCCGCGACATCCTGCATCTCTTCGGCGAACAAATGCGCCAGCCAGGCGTCTTCGCTGATAATCACCGCGCCGGTTTGTTGAGCCAGTTGATGTGCCAGCGTTGATTTTCCGGCAGCGATTTTGCCGCACAGCAGATGCAAAACAGGACGAGATGTGGACACAGACGCAGATTCCATTGACCAGCTCCAGATAAAATGACGCTCTACCATGCCGCTAAATGCCGGTCCAGTAAAGCCTGGCATCTACACTTACGCTATCTCTGCAAAAATAAGGAGACGCATGATGAGTCAACGCCTGCATAAAATCGACTTTCCGGTCAGCAAGGCGCGGAAGTATCTGGAACCTGGTCCGGTGGTGTTGCTGAGTTCGCAATTTGAAGATCACCACGACATCATGACGCTCGGCTGGCACACCATTCTGGAGTTCTCGCCGTCACTGGTGGGCTGCATGATCGCCAACGGCAACTACAGCCATGAGCTGATTCGGCAAAGCGGACAGTGCGTGATGAACATCCCCTCGGCGGATTGGGTGGATAGCGTGGTGGCGATTGGGAACTGCCATGGCGATCGCCTCGATAAGTTCGATGCCTTTCACCTCACGCCAGAACCGGCAAAGGTGGTGAATGCACCGCTGATCGATGAGTGCTTCGCCAGCTTTGAGTGCCAGCTGTATGACGATTCGATGGTGAATAACTACAGCTTCTTTATTTTCGAAATCGTCAAAGCGCACGTGGCCGATAAACCGGAATTTCCGCCGACGCTGCACTACACTGGCGAAGGACGTTTTACCGTTATGAGTCATAGCGTGCTCGACAAGCACCATGATTTTAAGCCAGAAATGTTAATTTAAGCGGCTTGAATTCGCCTTCGAGCGCCCTCACAGTAACGCTTTCGACCTGACAGGAGTAATAACAATGGCAACCGAATATGCGGTGATCGCCGGTGGCTGTTTCTGGTGTACCGAAGCAGTGTTCAAAGATGTGATTGGCGTGGAGTCAGTCGAAAGTGGGTATACCGGCGGGGAGCGCCCGAACCCAACCTATGAGCAGGTGTGCAGCGGTGCCACCGGCCATGCTGAAGCGATCCGCGTCGGCTTCGATCCCGAGCAGGTGAAATACGGCGATCTGCTGGACATCAGCTTTGCGACGCACGATCCAACCCAGCTGAACCGTCAGGGCAACGATGTCGGTACTCAGTATCGTTCAGCGATCTTCCCGGCGACCCCAGAGCAGGAAGCCGAAGCGATTGCCGCGATTGCGCGTGCGCAAGCCGATCTCAACGTGCCGGTGGTCACCACCATCGAGCCGCTGAAAGAGTGGTATCCGGCGGAAGATTATCATCAGGATTACTGGGATGGCGCCGGTCAGCGTAACGGTTACTGCATGGCGGTGATCCCACCTAAACTGCAGAAGCTGCGTAAGAGCTTTGCCAATCGCGTGAAACAGGGCTGATTCTGCCCTTGAGATGCGGCTGTTAAACACCGCATCCATCGCCATCAAAGGTCGTCATTTATGACGACCTTTTTGCATTTAACCGTCATAATAGCGCCCTCTTCTCTTCAGGGAGCGATGATGACCACGCCTCAACCCGCAATCCCCGCACGCAAGCGGCCAATGAAACTCAACACGCTGGTGACACTGATGCTCAGCGCGGTGATCGTGCTGGTACTCCTGAGTGTGCACATGTTCTATTTCTTCCAGATTGGTGCCTCAACCCGTGCCCAGTTAGAAGATAAGGCCATGGCGGTGGCCCGCACGCTGGCAAGATCGCCGGAGATTCAGCAGGCGCTGACGCAGCCGGTGGCCAATGCCAATATTCAGCCCATCGCGAAAGCCGTGGAAGAGAGCAACAATCTGCTGTTTATTACCGTCACCAATATGGACGGTATCCGCTATTCTCATCGCAATCCGGAACTGGTCGGTAAGCACTTTATCGGCGAGGACATTGAGCCTGCCCTGCGCGGCCATGAAAACGTCTCGGTGAACAAAGGTTCGCTGGCAAAAGCGCTGCGCGTCTTCACGCCGGTGTACAACGCGGAGGATCGGCAGATCGGTGTAGTGGCGATTGGTATCTCCCTCGATGCTGTGACCGATCAGATCAACGAAAGCCGCTGGAGCATTATCTGGACCATCCTGATTGGTACGCTGGCGGGCGCGATTGGCACCTTTGTGCTGGTGCGCGTGCTGAAACGCATCTTATTCGGCCTCGAACCCTACGAGATTTCCACTCTGTTTGAGCAGCGTCAGGCGATTCTCAACTCAGTCAAAGAGGGCGTGGTGGCGATGGACGATCAGGCGCAGGTAACGCTGGTGAATCAGGCCGCGCGCACCCTGCTCAATGAGCCGTCGTCCAGCGGCATGATCGATAACGAGGGAATTGATGATGCCTCGGTCATCAACCAACACCTGCGAGATGTGCTACACAGCGGCCGTGCGCGTCGTGATGAAGAGCTGAATGTGAATGGACGTTTGCTGTTGTGCAATACAGTGCCGGTGCGCAGCCAGGGACGTATTATTGGCGCGGTCTGTACTTTCAGGGACAAGACCGAAATCAGCCGACTGATGCAGCGCCTGACGGGCATGGTAAACTACGTCGATGCGCTGCGGGAGCGCTCGCACGAGTTCATGAACAAACTGCACGTGATCCTCGGCCTGCTGCACATGAAAAACTATGCGCAGGTGGAAGCGTATATTTTGAAAACCGCCAATAATTACCAGACTGAGATTGGCTATTTGCTGGATCGCATCAAGTCACCGGTGATTGCCGGTTTCCTGTTAAGCAAGATCAATCGCGCCTCGGATTGCGGTCATCGCCTGACCATCAGCGATGCCAGCTTTGTGCCGGATAGCGGCAACGAAGACCAGATGGCGGCCCTGATCACCGTGGTTGGTAATCTGGTGGAGAACGCCATTGATGCGCTCAGCGAGCAGACCGAAGGCGAGATCCATGTGATGCTGCACTATCAAAACGGCTGGCTGGCGTGTGAAGTGAGTGATGATGGTCCCGGCATTGAGCCTGCCAATCTCGCGACAATTTTTGATAAAGGGTTCTCCACCAAAGGAGAGAACCGTGGCGTGGGCCTGTTCCTGCTGAAACAGCAGACGGAAAACCTCGGTGGCGGCGTGACCGTTGAGTCAGAACCCGGCGTCTTTACCCAATTTTTAGTACAACTTCCCTGGGATGGAGGAAACCAATCCGCATGATCAATGTGTTAGTGGTCGATGATGACGCCATGGTTGCTGAACTGAACCGCTCGTTTATCGGCCAGGTTCAGGGCTTCCACTGCTGTGGAACCGCTTCGACCCTGAAGCAAGCCAAAGAGATTCTGTTCAACAGCGACACCCCGATCGATTTGGTGCTGCTGGATATCTATATGCAGCAGGAGAATGGCCTCGATCTGCTGCCGGAACTGCGCAAAGCCCAGAGTTCGGTCGAGGTGATCATCATTTCATCCGCTGCCGATGCCGAGAACATCAAAACCTCGCTGCACTATGGCGTGGTGGATTATCTGATCAAGCCGTTCCAGTTCCCGCGTTTTGAAGAGGCGCTGACCAGCTGGCAGCAGAAGAAGTCGTTAATGGATAATCAGCACTATTATCAGCAGTCTGATGTCGATCTGTTGATCCATGGCAACCCGGCAACGCAGCATGACAACAAGCGCCTGCCGAAAGGCTTAACGCCGCAGACGCTGCGTACCTTGTGTCAGTGGATTGATGCCCATCCCGGCCATGAGTTCTCCACCGATGAGCTGGCGGCAGAAGTGAATATTTCGCGCGTGTCATGCCGTAAATATCTGATCTGGCTGGCGCAGATTAATATTCTGTTCACCAGCATTCACTACGGTGCAACGGGCCGTCCGGTGTATCGCTATCGTTTACAGCCGGAATACCATTCGCTGTTGCAGCAATACTGTCAGTAACGCAGCTGCCAGGCGAAATCGCGCTGCTGGAACTGGAAGTGGCGCGGTGAAGAGCAGATGATCTGTCGATCGCGCGTCACAAACACCGCATCCAGATCGGGCTGGTCGGCCAGATAGGCCAGCCCCTGCTCCACGCCCATGCCGTATAGCAACGTCGTGTAGATATCACCATCCAGAGAGCGATCGGAAATCACCGTCACGCTCAGCAACTCGTTATCCAGCGGATAGCCGGTGTGTGGATCGAAGATATGGTGCCAGCACTTGCCGTCCAGTTCGAAATAGCGCTCGTAAATCCCCGATGTCACCACCGATTTACCCTGCACCTGCAATACGCCCAGCAGTTCATCCTCGCGTCCAAACGGCTTTTTCAGGCCAATGCTCCAGCCTTGTGGCTCATGCGGCGGTGCGCCGAGCGTCTGCACGTTGCCCCCGAGATTGATCAGCGCCTGCGGCACGCCCTGCTGGCGTAAAAATGCCTGCACCACATCAGCGATGTAACCTTTGGCGATGGCCCCGAGATCGATCTCCATGCCCGGCTGTTGCAGAAACACCGAACGATCTTCCTCATTGAGGATCACCTGGTGCGGATCGGTCAATGGCAGCAGTGCGGCTATTTCATCAGCGGGAGGGACGGCATGGCCCTGAAAACCAATCTTCCAGCGTTTCACCACCGGGCCGATAGTGAAGTTAAACGCGCTGCCGGGCGACACACTGACGGCATGCGCCACGCTGATTAGCCGAAACACGACCTCACTGACGCGCACCGCATGGCGACCCGCCGCCTGGTTGATTGACATCACTTCGGATTCAGCACGATTAACGGTGAACAGGTTTTCTTGCTGCTTGATAAGTTGAAAGACCTGACGGGCTAAGGTGGGATTATCGTCGAACAGTTTGAGCAGAATGGGAGAACCCATCAGAACAGCGGAGTAAGAGTAGACGCCTTCGGTCATAGAGCCTCGTTTACCCGCCATATTGCGCGCCAGTGCCTTGTGCATGTCACCCGGTGACCAACGCTTGTCAGTCACCGGAATTCACACTCTAACGCCTTACTCTGGTACGCAATATTTGGGGTAATTAACGTTAATTAGTTTCCTAACGCCAGTTTAGCCGCATTGTGACCGGCCTTGATACCGAAGATGATGATATCCGCCACCGCGTTACCACCGATACGGTTAGCACCGTGGATACCGCCCACCACTTCACCGGCTGCCCAGGCACCTGGAATCACCTGTTTCTGTGCATCCAGCACCGCGGTATCGGTGTTGATGGTGACACCGCCCATGGTGTGGTGCACGCCCGGGGCGATGCGGATGGCGAAGTACGGGCCTTTGTTCAGCGGGTGACGCAGCGCCGTCTTACGACCGAAGTCTTCATCATCCTGCTTCGCCACAAACTCGTTGTAACGGCCGAGTGTGGTTTGCAGCGCTTCCTGATCCATGTTGAGTTTCACCGCCAGTTCGTGCGGCGTCGGTGCACTAATCACAAAGCCTTTGGCGATGTATTCGTCGGCTGCTTTGTTGTTGGCGCGGACCTGCTCATCAAACACGATCCATGCACTTTTCTCTGGCAGTGCGATGATCTCAGCAGAGACTTTGTCACGGGTTTCCATCTCATTGTAGAAACGCTTACCGGCCTGGCTGACCAGAATCGCCCCACCGCCGCGCATCGCTTCAGAGATCAGATAAGAAGTGGTCTGTTCAACCGTTGGGTGAATCTGGATCTCGCCCATGTCCACGGTATCCGCGCCAATTTTCTGCAGCATGGCGATACCGCTACCGGTGGCACCTTTGTGGTTGGTGGTGACGAAGCCATCCAGTTCCGGGCGATACTTCACCACCATCTCGCGGTTGGCACTGAAACCGCCGGTGGCAACGATCACGCTCTTCGCATTGAGAATGCGGCTGTCGTTGTACTCATCCACCACTTTGACGCCGGTGACGACACCGTTTTCCACCAGGATTTCTGAAACGGAGGTCTCAAGCAGCACTTCGATTTCACGCTGGTTGACGTTTTTCACCAGACCGCTGATCAGGAAACCACCGACGGCAGAACGGTCTTCCGGGCGGTGCGTGCGGTCAATGCTCATGCCACCGGTGATGGTGATGTCGCACAACTCGATATTTTTCGCGGCCAGCCACTCAATCGCTTCTGGCGCCTGCTCAACAAACTCGCGCAGCAGCACCGGGTTGTTTTTGAATTTACCGCCCTTCAGCGTCTCTTCGTAGAACAACTCTTTGCTGTCTTCGATGCCTTTGAGTTTCTGATAGCGGGTTTCGGCGGCGTTCATGCCCACCGAGGCTTTGATGGTGTTACCGCCAATGGTCGGCATCTTCTCGATGATCACCACGCGTGCGCCGTCGTCGTGCGCCTGAATCGCCGCCGCCAGACCGGCACCGCCCGTGCCCACCACTACCACGTCATAATTGACCGGTGCGTTCGGGTTACCGCCCTCTTCAATCACATACTCTTTGCTTGACGTAGTCAGTGCGCGGGATACCGCTTTTTTCAGCGCCTCACTCTGCGTAGTGGCGCCGGTGATGGCATCGACGTGCGGGCTGTTCGCCACCAAAATGCGTTCACGCAGGCTTTCGAAGGTGCTGGTGAAATCGACATCCAGACTGGGGTCCGGCACCAGTGAGATATCGGTGATACGGTCCGTGTCGAGCGTCACGTTGATTTTCAGTTTCAGCGCTTCAGCTTCGACTTTCGCCTGGTAAACACCGGCTTTGTATTTGCGATGGCCGTCGCTGACGTCGCGGATCATCGCATCCACCAGCGAGAAGCGCCACAGCGGTTCTGGAATCGTCAGCGCCTCACGCTTGGTGCTGTCGATGTAGAGTTCCATGTGCTCGTTTTTGATGATGCGATCCGCCCAGTCCGGATAGGCGATGCAGGCTTTACCGACCGCCACCAAATCAAACCCGTGCTCCAGCGCGTTCTCGGCATCTTCTTTATTCACCACACCGCCCACACCAATTACCGGCACTTTCGCCAGCGTGGCAGAGCGCTCGGCCAGATATTTGGTGATCAGTGGCGTTGGATCTTTGGTATCGACAATGGATGGACGCAGCAGCTGGCCGACGGAGAAGTGCACGTAATCGAGACCGCGCGCCGCCAGTTTTTCCAGCAGATACATCGTGTCATCCCAGCGGATACCGGGGACTTCCAGCTCTTCCGGTGAGAAACGATAACCGATGATGAAATCTGCCGCCGCAAAGCGATCGGCCATTTTATGGGTGATCTCCAGCACTTCCATTGGGAAGCGTGCGCGGTTATCGCGGCTGCCGCCCCATTTGTCGTCGCGCTGGTTGGAGTTAGGGGAGTAGAACTGCTGGATCAGATAGGTGTTTGCGCCGTGGATCTCAACACCGTCAAAACCGGCTTTAATCGCGCGGTTTACCGCATCACCAAACTTGGTGATCATCACATCGACTTCTTCGGCGGTCAGCGCTTGCGGTTTGGTGGCACCGTCACGCGGTGCAGCAATAGCGCTCGGTGCAACAGGGGTTTTACCGCCAATCAGCGCCGGTTCCACCATGCGGCCACCGTGGTAAATCTGCAGAATGGCTTTTGAACCTTCAGATTTGATCGCATGGGCGATTTTCGCCAGCCCGGCAATTTTGTTGTCGCTGTCGATACCCAACGCGCCAGGGAAAGCAGGGCCACGATTATCAATAAAGCAGCATTCAACAATCACCGTACCGATACTACCCGCACGTACGCGGTAATACTCGACCAGATCGCTGGTGACACCGCCGTCAAAATAGCCGGTACAGGTGGTCATCGGGGCCATCACCAGACGGTTTTTCAGCACCGCACCTTTCGGCAGCGTTAGCGGGTTAAGGATTGGGGTGAGCTTATTCATAATGAGCAACTCCAGAATTAAGAAATTGTGTATTCAATTCTTTGGCGGTTCGGCGCGGCTTTATAATTATTTAAGTGGTCCGATTTCATGGCGTAAATATACCATTTTATTTAGTTACATAACCCAGAATGTTAGTTATATAAGTTTTACGTTTGGAAATGATATTTGATGCTCATTGCCAGAATAGGCGCTCCGCTAAGTTTTAACCAAGACTTGACAAAAATCAACTTTTTCCTTACATTTAAAACAAATGCAGTACTATCATAAAGATAAAAGCCTCCAACCCGCCTCATTTTGCTCGATTTTTCGCGTTTCGATAGTTTGTAGCGTTTAATCCACAGCAGACAGAAAGTTAAATAAAAAGCAAAAGATAAAAATTAAAAAACAGTGCATATTTTTTATTGATCTAGATCAAAAGAGATATTTTAATTAATCGCATCTTAGCTGCATTCAATTGATAATTCGCGTATCGAATTTGCAAAGCAAAGTTTCATCAAAGCACAAAATTTAAATTGTCACGACTCATCTGCTGCACGCATGTTGAAACCAAAAGAACAGTGTGTTCGTGACAATCAATCGCATTCTTCCTAACTTGCAGACAAAACTATGAACACACAAACAACCCAGAGTGCCTCCCCCGTAGTGCCTCCTGCGGCGCCGGGGAAAAAGAATCGCCTGATTATGTTGTGCCTGCCGATCATCGTAGCGGTGCTGCTGCTGCTGGTCCCTACCCCTGCCGGGCTGGAACCTTACGCATGGCACTTCTTTGCTATCTTCGTTGGCGTGATTGTCGGGCTGATCTTTGAGCCGCTGCCCGGTGCGGTTATCGGCCTGACCGGCGTGGTGGTGATAGCGCTGTTCAGCCAGTGGGTGCTGTTTAGCCCGGCCGAACTGGCGGACCCCAAGTTTAAAACGGCGGCGCAGTCGTTCAAATGGGCAGTGAGTGGCTTCGGCAACTCCACCGTCTGGCTGATCTTCGGTGCCTTCATGTTTGCCGCCGGCTACGATAAAACCCAGTTCGGACGCCGCCTGGCGCTGATTCTGGTGAAGTATCTCGGCCGTCGCAGCCTGACGCTCGGTTACGCCATCACCTTCGCTGACCTGTTACTGGCACCGTTTACGCCGTCTAACACCGCGCGCAGCGGCGGTACCATCTACCCAATTATCGCCAACCTGCCGCCGCTGTACGGTTCAAAACCAAATGACCCGAGCGCACGTAAGATTGGTTCTTACCTGATGTGGGTTGCCATCACCGCTGCCTGTATCACCAGTTCGATGTTCCTCTCTGCGCTGGCACCTAACCTGCTGGCACTGGCGCTGGTGAAAAGCGTGGTAGGCTTCGAAATCTCCTGGGGCATGTGGTTCCTCGCCTTCCTGCCACTGGGCGTGCTGTTGATTCTCACCATGCCGCTGCTGGCTTACTGGCTCTATCCGCCAGAAGTGAAGGTCAATGACGAAGTGCCACGTTGGGCGACCGCTGAACTGGCGAAGCTCGGCAAGCTGTCACGCAACGAAATCCTGCTGCTGGTGTTTGTGGTCTCAGCATTGATGATGTGGATCTTCGCTGCAGCATGGATTGAACCGGCGATGGCTGCCCTGCTGGTTATCGTGCTGATGCTGTGGACCGGTGTACTCAACTGGAACGATATCACCAGCAACAAAGCGGCATGGAATACCTTTGCCTGGTTCGCCACCCTGGTCGCTCTGGCGGATGGTCTGGCGCGTGTGGGCTTTATCGCCTGGCTGGGTAAAGAAGGTGCGCAGCTGCTGCAAGGTTATGACCCACAAGTCTCGGCGGTGGTGTTGCTGGTTGCCTTCTACTTACTGCACTACCTGTTCGCCAGCACCACGGCGCACACCACTGCGCTGTTGCCTGCGATGCTAACCATCGCCGCCTCGATTCCGGGCATCAACATGCCAGTGTTCTGTTTGATGATGTGTGTATCCTTAGGTGTGATGGGTATTATCACCCCGTACGGCACCGGCCCAAGCCCGATTTACTACGGTAGCGGCTACCTGCCAACCAAAGATTACTGGCGTCTCGGTACCATCTTTGGCGCTATCTTCCTGATTGCTCTGATGGTTATTGCCTACCCATGGATGGTGATGATGTTCTGATGATGTTGCTCCGATGTTAAAATCGGAGCCGCGCAGAGCCGTGAAAGTGTTATGATGCTCGCCAGTCAGTCCTTGCGGAGGGCTGGCGAGAGAAAATCAAAAAACAGATCGCCTAATTTGTCACCTGCCACTCTGACAGGCGACACGAAGCTAAGTGAGCCAACATGTCGAACAAACCCTTCTATTATCAGAATCCCTTTCCTCTCGCCAAAGATGATACCGAATACTATCTGCTGAGCCGCGATTACGTCTCAGTAGCCAACTTCGATGGCGAAGAGGTGCTGAAAGTCGATCCTAAAGCCCTGACGCTGCTGGCGAAGCAGGCATTCCATGATGCTTCATTCATGCTGCGCGCCTCGCATCAGGCGCAGGTTGCCGCGATTCTGGCGGATGACGAAGCCAGCAAGAATGACAAATACGTTGCCCTGCAGTTCCTGCGTAACTCGGAAATCGCCGCCAAAGGCGTGTTGCCGACCTGCCAGGACACCGGCACGGCAATCATCATGGGCAAAAAAGGCCAGCGCGTCTGGACTGGCGGTGGCGACGAAGCCGCACTGTCACAAGGCGTCTATAACACCTTTATCGAAGACAACCTGCGCTATTCACAGAACGCGGCGCTGGATATGTACAAAGAGGTCAATACGGGCACTAACCTGCCGGCGCAGATCGACCTCTACAGCGTGGATGGTGACGAGTACAAATTCCTGTGCATCGCCAAGGGCGGCGGTTCTGCCAACAAGACTTACCTGTATCAGGAAACCAAAGCGCTGATTACCCCAGCCAAGCTGAAGAATTATCTGGTCGATAAGATGATGTCGCTCGGTACCGCAGCCTGCCCGCCGTACCATATCGCGTTTGTGATTGGCGGCACCTCAGCAGAAAGCACGCTGAAAACCGTGAAGCTGGCATCAACCCACTACTACGATTCGCTGCCGACCGAAGGTAACGAACACGGTCAGGCGTTCCGTGACGTCGCGCTGGAGCAGGAACTGCTGAAAGCCTCACAAGAGCTGGGCCTTGGCGCACAGTTCGGCGGTAAATACTTCGCCCACGATATTCGCGTGGTGCGTCTGCCACGTCATGGCGCGTCCTGCCCCGTCGGCATGGGTGTGTCCTGCTCGGCTGACCGTAATATCAAAGCCAAAATCAACCGCGAAGGCATCTGGATCGAGAAGCTGGAAGATAACCCAGGCCGCTATATCCCGGAAGAACTGCGTCAGCAGGGCGAAGGCGAAGTGGTGAATGTCGATCTTAACCGCCCGATGAGTGACATTCTGGCGCAGCTGTCATCCTATCCCGTGGCAACCCGCCTGTCGCTGAACGGCACCATTATCGTGGCGCGTGATATTGCCCACGCCAAGCTAAAAGAGCGCATCGACAACGGCGAAGGTCTGCCGCAGTACATCAAAGATCATCCGGTGTATTACGCAGGCCCGGCGAAAACCCCGGAAGGTTATGCCTCTGGTTCACTTGGCCCAACCACCGCGGGTCGTATGGACTCTTACGTTGATCTGCTGCAGGAAAACGGCGGCAGCATGGTGATGCTGGCAAAAGGCAACCGCAGCAAACAGGTGACCGATGCCTGTCATAAACACGGCGGCTTCTACCTCGGCAGCATCGGCGGCCCGGCAGCGGTGCTGGCGCAGCAGAGTATTAAGAGTCTGGAGTGCGTGGAGTACGCAGAACTGGGAATGGAAGCCATCTGGAAGATTGAAGTCGAGAACTTCCCGGCGTTTATCCTGGTGGATGACAAAGGCAACGACTTCTTCCAGCAGATCCACAACCAGTGTTCTGCCTGTGTGAAGTAAGGCTTTAAGCCGTGCTAAACAAAAAATCCGCGGCTTAAGGGCTGCGGATTTTTTTATGGGGTGAGCACTACGCGGCGCTTACATCGCACCGATTTGTACGTCGAGCAGCATATCGGCATCATCATCGTTTTGACCAATCACGTAAATCGCCTGACGGCCCGGCAGATTCACCGTGATGATGTGCTGATCGTCGGCATCCAGCACTTCATCATGCTGCTGCTGAAATTTATGCAGTGTGTTCATGTTATCTCCTTAAAATGGCGCACTATCTTAGATTCCCTACTGCTTAATATCGTCAAGACACGGCTTAAATGTAGCGGAATTGTCTGTATTCGTGATGCAGGCACTCTGGCACGGCCAAATGACAGTCAGATTAAAGAAGTAACGCACATTTCTTACGGTGCAGAGGTGAGCGCCGGACACCCCGGTAACGCCGGATAACGGCTGCAATCCGCCGTCACCGCTTTCTCACTGTGCGCTGTCCCTTCTGGTGCCCAGCGGTAATCCACCATATAAGCGCGATACACCGTATTGCCACGGTAGTGGTCACGCGGCATCGCTTTGCCATAAAACGGGCTGACGTACTCCCAGACAATCTCACCCTGCGGCGTGACCTGGAACAGGCGGCCGCTCTGCCCTTCGTTAATCAACGTGTTGCCATTCGGCAGGCGCTGCGCGTTGCTGATATAGGCGCTGTAGAAGGTGGAGATCGCCTGTCCCGACTTCTCACCGGTGTATTCCCAGACGATTTGTTGAGTTTGCGGGTTCACTTCAATGACGCGTGAAGCAGAGAAGAATCCTTGCCGTGAGGGCGGGAATCCGGCGTTGCCCTGATTATCAAAAATCAGAATATTGCCAGCACCCGGCAAACCCGGTCCGATCATGTGCACATCGTGCTCGCCAATCAGTTGATCCAGCGGACGTGGCAAAGGCGTATCCAGCTTGAGCGCCGGATAATCGGGCCCGATGCGCCACACTACTTTTCCCGTCTGTCGATCAACAATCACCGCGACATTGCCGTTGCGCGAGTTAAACAGGATGTTGTCAGGGGCAAAACGCGGGTCGCCTTTATCAAACCACGGGTTCGGCCCCAACGGTGCCGCCGTATTCATATGCAAAAAGTCGGCGTCCTGACTGTCACGAATCATCGCCAGCTGCGCGTCAGAAAAACCCAGCTCATTGAGGTGATCGGCCACTGACCAGCTCCACAGCTTCTCTCCCTGCGGCGACACCTCCTCCAGCGTATTATCGATGATGCGATAGTTATAGCCGGGCAACTGGCGCAGTGCCGCACCCAGCAACAGCGTATTCCCGTCTGCCAGCCGCTGGATTTCATGGTGCTGATGCACCGGCTGCTGCTGACTGCCGTATTGCCACTGCACCGCACCGTTCCAGTCCACCTCCGCCACGCTGGCATTCACCATGCCGTTGCCGGGGCTGGCTTCTTTGTCGAGATCTTTCTGACGCTCCAGCTGTACCAGCAGATGACCACGCTGGCCGTTGACGCGATCAGTGGGTATCGGCCAGCTCGGGAACCCTTCGTACGCCCAGCGATGCACTTCTTGCCCGGTCATATCAATTAAGTGTGTTTGGTTATCGCTGCCGGGGATCACCACATAACCGTTCCAGGCTCGCGCGGGATCGTAATAGGTGACGCCGGTGGGAATGGCACTCGGAATCGCCGAGACCGTGGAAGAGAGAGAAAGCAGGCAGACAGAGAGCGTTGCCGCAATACGCATGATTCACCATCCTGAATAAGGGAGAAAGAAAACGCCCTTATAGGGTAGATGCGAATGGCGGCAGGATTAGTCCGAATGAGGCATGTGGGAGAAAAGGCAGCGGCATGACCCGCTGCCTGAGTGCTTAGAAGAAGCCCAGCGGTTGCGTGCTGTAGCTCACCAGCAGGTTTTTGGTTTGCTGGTAGTGATCGAGCATCATTTTATGGGTTTCACGGCCAATCCCGGATTTTTTGTAGCCGCCAAATGCGGCATGTGCCGGATAGAGGTGATAACAGTTGGTCCAGACACGACCCGCTTTAATCGCTCGTCCCATGCGATACGCGCGGTTGATGTCACGGGTCCAGACGCCAGCACCCAGCCCATAAATCGAGTCATTGGCGATGGCGAGGGCTTCTGCCTCATCTTTGAAGGTCAGCACACCGACCACCGGCCCGAAGATCTCCTCCTGGAAGACGCGCATGCTGTTGTCGCCTTTCAGCAGCGTGGGCTGGATGTAGTAGCCGCTATCAAATGCTTCACCGATTTTCTCCACGCCACCACCGTGCAGCACCTGAGCGCCCTCTTGCTGGGCGATTTCCAGGTAAGAGAGGATTTTATCGAACTGCTGCTGCGACGCCTGCGCGCCAATCATGGTTTCGGTATCCAGCGGATCGCCGCGTTTGATAGTTTTGATACGTTTCATGACAGCTGCCATAAACGGCTCAAAGATCGACTCCTGTACCAGCGCACGCGACGGACAGGTACAAACTTCCCCCTGATTCAGGAAGCCAAGCACCACGCCTTCTGCTGCTTTCTCGATAAAGCTCTCTTCCGCATCCATGATGTCTTCAAAGAAGATGTTCGGTGATTTACCGCCCAGCTCAACAGTAGACGGAATCAGGCTTTTCGCCGCCAGTTCGAGAATATGCCCGCCAGTGGCGGTAGATCCGGTAAAGGCGATCTTGGCGATACCCGGATGTGACGCCAGCGCTTCACCGGCTTCTTTACCGTAACCGTGCACCACGTTAATGACTCCCGGTGGCACCAGGTCTTTAATCACTTCCATAAACAGGGTGATCGACAAAGGCGTTTGCTCAGCCGGTTTTAACACCACGCAGTTACCCGCACCCAGCGCAGGGGCCAGTTTCCACGCCGCCATTAACAGCGGGAAGTTCCACGGGATGATTTGCCCGACCACGCCCAGCGGTTCATGGAAGTGGTAAGCGGCGGTGAATTCGTCGATTTCCGCTGCGGTGCCTTCCTGTGCACGCACGCAGCCCGCGAAGTAGCGGAAGTGGTCTACCGCCAGCGGCAAATCGGCAGCCAGAGTTTCACGCACCGGCTTGCCGTTATCCCAGGTTTCGTTGACTGCGATATATTCCAGTTTCTCTTCCAGTCGATCGGCGATTTTCAGCAACACCAGCGAACGTGCCTGCGGGGAAGTTTTGCCCCAGGCATCCGCAGCGGCCTGTGCTGCCGCGACTGCGTTATCGACATCGGCCTTGTCCGAGCGCGGGAACTCGCCGATGGTGGAGCCGTTAATCGGGGTCGTGTTGACGAAGTAATGACCGTTCACCGGCGCAACGAATTCGCCGTTGATAAAGTTGCCATAACGCGATTGCAGAGTGATGAGAGAACCTTGTTCTCCCGGAGCAGCGTAACGCATGGTGTTTCTCCTTGCGGGACAGAGTGGCGAATAACAACTATGAAACCTGTTATTAACATTGATCGATCAATGTCAGCCTGTCAGATCGCAGAGCGGGAAACTGTGACCGCACCGAAGGAAAATTCCGGGATTGTTGATTTGAGATTTAGCACAGGCGCAAAACCAGGGTTGCGACTAAAGAAAAAGCCTCTGTCACAACTGTTTTCGGTCGCCAGAAATGGCAATCCTTCGACTATCGTGCAGGATTTTTAGTCGCCAGAAATGCCAACCCTACGAACATCGCGCAGGGTTTTCGGTCGCCAGAAATGCCAACCCTACGAACATCGTGCAGGATTTTTAGTCGCCAGAAATGCCAACCCTACCGTCCTCATGCACGATTTTCATAGGGTGCACATTTATGCACATCAAAAATACGCGTAAACCTCCCGCTTCGTTGCGGAAAATTCCGAGTTTTGCCGCATATGCAGCGAAAAGCGAAACAAACGCAATGAATTTGGTCAATATGAAACAGGATACTCATCAGGAGAAAGAGATGTTGGCTTCAGCCCTGACGTTAATGCGCGCCAAAGCGAACTTTGTTCAGCAATTTATTCGAAACCCGCGCAAGATGGGTAGCATCACGCCCTCCTCTGCTGCGCTGTGTCGCACCATGTGTGATGCCGCCAGCTGGGATCACAGCCTGCGTATCGCCGAACTGGGTGCCGGAGACGGGGTGTTAACCCGGCATATTCTGGACAGAATGTCGCCGCAAGCGCAGTTGGATGTGTTTGAGATCAGCCCGGATTTAGTCGAGAGCTTGCGCGAATGGACCGATCCGCGCATGCAGGTACGTGCCTGCTCGGCCGAATACCTGTCTGGTGAATACGATGTGATCTTTTCCGGCCTGCCGCTGCTGTCGCTGCCGCCGGAAACGCGTGAAGCGATTCTGAGTGCCGTCCACGATGTGCTGGGCCCGCGCGGTGTATTTATCCAGTTTCAATACACCTCATTGACCCAACCTACCCTGTCACGCTACTTCACGTGGCAGCGCCAGCGGGTGCTGAAAAATATGCCGCCCGCCTGGGTTTATCGCTGCACTCGGCATTACGCGCCCTGAGCCTGCACGCGCGGCTGCGGCCGCGTTTGCAACCAGAAACGACGCAACAACTCGCGTGACCAATCCTCACCTGTGACCTGCGCACCATCATCACACACGCCCGCCGGTAAACAGGCGGTCATGATGTCGCGGGTAAACTCCGGGTGGAACTGTACCGACAGCGCCTGCGGGGAATAGCGTAAAATCTGGCAACCATCCAGCTCAGATTGCGCCAGTACTACGGCGTGCTGCGGGGGACTAATCACCGACTGGCGATGCGAAAGCCATGCCTGAAACTCGCCGGGCAGCGTTGCCAGCCACGGATCGCGCTGCGCCTGCTGAGTCAGGGTTTTCAATCCACGTTCCCATCCGTTCGGGTTATCGCCCACTTTTCCGCCCAACGCATACGCCATCAGCTGATGGCCGTAACAGACGCCCAGCAGTGGCAGCTCGGCTTCCATGGCACCACGGATCCATGCGGCCGTGCGCTCGCTCCAGTCGGCGTGGTCGGTGACCATTGCCCAGGAGCCGCTAAGAATGGCGCCGCTGACGCGATCAAACGCCGGCAGCTCTTCGCCAAGATGCGGGCGAACAATCACATAGTCATCAGGCTGCAGTTGCAGCGCATCAATAAACCAGACGGGTTGTTCACCAATTTGCGCCACAACCTGCGGTGGCGGCACTTCGAGTTGAATCAGAGCAAGGGGTAACGCGCGGGTGTGTGTCATTCCGAATTCATTCCTTCACGGAGTCAGCTTTCGGACATCCACTTTGACAGGAAATCAGTGACCTGTCTTATTTTTTTCCTGCATAAGCTCATACCTTAATGAAAAAAATTTTTGCACAATGTCACAGAAATGCACGGCTTCGTGCCATGATTAGCCGGTGATACCCCCTTTCATGTGAAGGATGACATTGTGGCAGTGCGGCATTTCTTTTTGGTTCTGATGGTGGTTTCCATCTGGGCTTTCAACAACGTGGCGGTGAAGTGGGGATTGCTGGAACTTCCGCCGCTATTCCTTACCTGGATGCGTTTCGTGGTGGTGGCGATTGTGCTGGTGCCATTCTGCCGCATCACGCGTGAACAGCTGCCGTGGCTGCTCACCCTCGCCTTCACCTTTGGCTTTATGCATTTCTCGCTGCTGTTTGTCGGCATGCGCTACACCGATGCCGGAACCGGCGCGATTGTGGTGCAGCTCGGTACACCGATTGCCATGCTGCTGGCGATGCTGGTGCTGAAAGAGAAACTGCGCCTGGTGCAGTTATTCGGCATCGCGGTCTCGTTAAGTGGGGTGGCGGTGCTCTCCGGCAGCCCAACCATTCCTGCGTGGTGGGTGTTATGTATTTTGCTGTGCAGTGCCTTTGGCTGGGCCATCAGCAATATGATCGTGAAGAAATCGCCGCCGATAAAACCGCTGACGCTCACCGGCTGGATCTCATTCCTTGCCGTGCCGATTGTCGGTGCCGCTTCCTGGCTTACCGAATCGCACCAGTTTTATGCGTTAAGCCACGCGGGCTGGCGCGGCTGGTTTGGTATTCTTTACAGCGCGCTGGCTTCCTCGATCGTGGCTTATACCTTGTGGTATTGGTTACTGAAAAAGTACAACGTCAACTTAATCATGCCCTACTCGCTGCTCACGCCAGTGCTGGCGGTTTTGATGGGCGTATTCGTGCTGGGCGACAGCATGAACAGCTTCAAGATCCTCGGCGCGTCTCTGGTGGTGCTCGGCACGGCCATTGCGGTGATCAACCTGCGCAATCTGCGCATGCACGCGCGTTTTCCGCGTTTACGCCGCCGTTAGATCCCCTCTGCTATGCTTGAGTCTCGCGCGTTTTCCGGAGACTCAATATGGATACTCAATCTGCTGCCGCATTATGGCAGCAACTGTGGCAAGGATTGCGTGGCGCGGAACCCCTTCCCGCGCTCAGCTTTCTCCAGCCCGATACCTTTTCCTCTGCGTTTGCCGTCAGTGAACTGGCCGCCACCAGCATTGGGCTCGCAAGCCAGGCAGTGAGCGACTTGCTCGGGCAATCGGCCCCGGTTAGCGTCAATGTGCGGCTCGCCTCTCGCTGGTTTCAGCACAGCCTCACGCCGTTAAATCGTCCTCCTGCCGCACTTTGGGACCCTTTTGCTGGCGACTATGCCACCACCGATGGCTGGATCCGTCTGCACACCAACGCCCCGCATCATCGTGCCGCCATGGAGCAGGTGCTGGGGCAACAAGCCGATCGCGCCGCGTTAGCGCAACGGGTGTCTCAGTGGCAAGCGGCCGCGCTGGAGCAGGCCGTGATCGAGGCTGGCGGCTGTGCTGCACAGATGCGCAGTGAGCAACAGTGGTTGCAGCACCCACAAGGGATGGCCGTCAGCAGTGAAGCGCTGATCGCCCAACAGGCTACCGGGGATGCACCCACACCCCGTTGGGCACTGCCCATTGCACGCCCACTGCTGGGCGTACGCGTGCTGGATCTGACGCGCATTATCGCCGGGCCGGTCGCCACGCGTTTTCTCGCCAGCCTTGGCGCGCAGGTTTTACGTATCGATCCTTACGGCTGGGAAGAGCCAACACTGGAAGAGGAGATCACCTGCGGCAAACGCTGCGCACGACTCGATCTCAAATCCAGAGCGGGCGTTGAGCAGCTGCGCGATCTGATCAAACACGCTGATGTGCTGGTGCATGGCTATCGCGCGGATGCGCTGGAAAAGCTGGGGCTGGATGCAGAATCACGCCGTAAACTGTCGCCCGGATTGGTGGATGTTAGCCTGAATGCGTGGGGCTGGAGCGGGCCGTGGCGAAATCGGCGCGGCTTTGACAGCCTGGTGCAGATGGGATGCGGCATCGCTGAACAGGGCATGATCTGGCGTGGTAATGTCCAACCGACACCGCTGCCAGTGCAGGCACTCGATCACGCCACCGGCTATATGATGGCCGCCGCCGTACTGGAAGGGATGAGACAGCGTCGGGAAAATCACGTTGGCTGGCAGGCACGCTTATCGCTGGCGCGCACCGCAAGGCTATTGCAGCAGTTTGGCGCGTCCCCGCCACAGCCGCAGCATGGCATTGCGGCACAGCACGGCGATGCCCTGCCGACAGTAGAGATTAACGCGTGGGGGATTGCTGAAAGATTGCGTGCCGCTGCGTATCTGCCCGGCACGCCGATGATCTGCGCCACGCCGGGCGTTAAGCTCGGCAGCAGCGTAGCCAGCTGGTGATTAGGCTTCTTCGCCGTTGCCTTCGTTCAGTTCATCGTACATCGCCTGAATGGCTTCACGGCTCAGCGCAGCCAGCGTGCGGTAGAAGGCGCTGGTCGCGTGCGCTTCCACTTTGCCCAGGAACGCACCGCACCACGGCAGCAGGTAGTCGTCAAACAGCGCCAGCTGCGCGGCGAACTCATCTTCCGCTGACTGATCTTCCAGCCACGAGGCCGCCAGCAGCAGCACACCAAAATGATCGGCAGGCGCATCGCTTAACGGCATGCCACGTGAAGCGAGGAAGGCACGGACATCCGCTTCCTGCGGACCGTTTGGCCACTGTGAGGCGTAAGGCGGTACGCTGCATTCGCTGCCGACGAACAGTGCGTTGTAATCCGCCGCCAGGGCCTGCGGATCGCTATTCTGCTGCAGACGGGTTAACAGTTCATCCTGCTCCAGCGGCCACTGAGCCTTCAGTTTGCCTTCACGCAGCATGGTGAAGAGCGGCACCAGCAATGGATCTTGTGGCTGGCGGTTGAACAGCGAGCCGATGACGCGGCAGAGAATGGAAAACTCATTCATGCAACAGAATTCCTTGAGGCTAAAAGTTAAAAGTCCGCAAATTCAGCAATGTGCTTACCGGTTCGCTGTTCGAGGAAGTCGAGCAGGCGGCGCGGCGTGACATTTAACACGCGATCCTCGGGAAAATCCACTTCGCGCGTAATGCGGATGCAGTGTTCGAAATGACCGAGGGTAAATGCGGTGTGCGAATCCGACCCAAACGCCAGACGCCCGCCGGCATCACGCACCGCTTCAGCAATGGCGCGACAGTTCGGTTCGCTGCCCGGACGTGAGTGAGTAAAGGAAGAGTTGTTGATCTCCAGCGCCACATCATAATGCGCGGCCGCTTCGGCAATGGCGCGGATATCCACCGGGAATTTCGGGTTGCCCGGGTGCGAAATAATGTGCACCAGCCCACCCGCCATGGCGGCAATCATTGCTTCCGTGTGATGCGCTTTATCACGCGGTGCATACACCGGCTCATGGAAACCCGCCACAATCAGATCCAGCGCATCCAGCATCGGGCCGCTACAGTCAATTTCACCCTGCTGATTTTTGATGTTGGCTTCAATACCACGCAACACGCCTACGCCGTCAATCACGCGTGGCCAGATACGCATATTAACGAAGTGCCAGTAGTGCGGCGCATCCGCCATATCCGGGCCGTGATCGGTGATGGCAAACAGCTTCAGGCCATTCTGCTTCGCCTGCACCACATAGTCATGCAGTGTGCTGTAGGCGTGGGTACTGGCAACGGTGTGCATATGCAAATCGACGGGATACATCCTCTTCTCCTGACTCAATGTGAATTAATAACCGCGCTGACGATCGACTAAACCACCCGGTTGATCCCCTTGCTCCAGAGCAAGTATGGCACCAGCAATGAAATCCATCGCCTCGCCGGGCAACGTAATAGCCGCAGTATGTGGCGTCAATGTGACATGTGGATGAGACCAGAGCGGGTGATCCGCCGCCAGTGGCTCGGTCTGGAACACGTCCAGCGCCGCACCCGCCAGTTGACCGCTGTTCAATGCGGCCAGCAGATCGGCTTCCACCACGTGCGCGCCGCGCGCCAGATTGAGGAAAAAGGCACCCTGCGGTAACACGCGCAGAAACTTTTCATCGATCAGGTTGGTGGTTTCCGGCGTGGTGGGCAACAGGTCGATCAGCACCTGAGTGCCATCGAGAAACGCATCCAGCTGATCGCGACCGTGGAAGGTTTGCACGCCATCAATCTGCTTAGCCGAGCGGCTCCAGCAACGCAGCGGGAAGCCCCACTGACGTAAGCTTTCAAGCACGCTACTGCCCAGCACTCCCGCACCGAGCACGCCGATGGTGAAGTCGGCGCGATCCGCTGTGTCGAGTGGTTGCCAGTGCGCCTGTTGCTGCTGCTGGCGGTAGTCGGCAAAGCGGCGGAACCAGCCCAGCACGCACCAGTTCGCATACTCCTGCATCTGACGCGCCATACCGGTATCTTCGAGGCGGAACAGCGGCACGTCATCGGCAAGCATTTCAGGATGGGCGCGCAGTTGCTTAAGAATTTCGTCGACGCCCGCGCCCATGGCAAACACGCCTTTTAACGGACGGCCAGCCAGCATCTCGATGGGCGGCGAACGCACGATGGCATAATCCGCCGGAGCCGTGTCGCCCGGCTGCCAGTAGCGCACGTTGGCTTGCGGTAAACGCTGACGCAGTCCCGCAAGCCAGCGATCGGGGGCTTGCGACGGGTGATACCAGATAATCTCCATACAGCTCTCCTTTTTTCCTTCAGCCTCAGGCAAATAGCGGTGAAGGGCAAGCAAAAACCTCACTGTTAATGCAATTTCTTGCGTGATTAATTCCCACGGCTTCACATTTCCATGGCTTGAGGCGGCTAAGCGGCGCGTTAGCGACTAAAGTTGTTCGGGTGGTCAATGTGTTAGCACACCACCTTTTCGGACAAGGAGAAAAACCGATGATAAAAAATGTCAAATTCACGCCCGCGCCACTGACGTTGTTACTGAGCGCGGCGCTGCTGGCCGGCGCCTCTGTTGCGCAGGCGGAAGATACCAGCCGAATGCTAAGCAGCCAGCCCCAGCCGCCCGATATCCGCCTTGGGCCTCTGTTTAATGCGGTACAGCAGGCAAAATTTTATCCGGACCAGAAAACCTTTGCCGATGCGGTTCCGAAGTACAATCCTTCCTCGATACTGGCGGACTGGCAGATGCAAAAGAGCCAGCGCAACTTCGACCTCAAGCATTTCGTGGACGCTAATTTCACCCTGCCTAAAGAGCAGGACAAATACGTGCCGCCTGCCGGACAAAGCCTGCGTGAACACATCAACGGCCTGTGGCCGGTGCTGACACGATCAACACCGACCGCCAGCCAGTATGATTCCCTGTTGCCGCTACCGAAACCCTATGTGGTCCCCGGCGGCCGTTTCCGCGAAGTTTATTACTGGGACAGCTACTTCACCATGCTGGGCCTCGCCGAGAGCGGGCACTGGGATCGCGTGCAGGATATGGTGGATAACTTCGCCACCGAACTGGATAAATACGGCCACATCCCCAACGGCAATCGCAGCTATTATCTCAGCCGTTCACAGCCACCGTTCTTTAGCCTGATGGTGGATCTGCTGGCGACGCACAAAGGTGATGATGTTTACCGCCAGTATCTGCCGCAGTTGCAGAAAGAGTATGACTACTGGATGGCGGACAGCGATAAAGTCGTGGCCGGGGAAGCCAGCAAGCGCGTGATTAAACTGGGTGACGGCACGCTGCTTAACCGTTATTGGGATGACCGCGATGCCCCACGCACCGAGTCCTGGCTCGACGATGTGAATACCGCCAACAAAGCGCCAGATCGCAATAAACAGCAGGTGTATCGCGATCTGCGTGCCGGTGCGGCCTCCGGTTGGGATTTCAGCTCTCGCTGGTTTACCGATGCCCACAATCTGGCCTCGATCCGCACCACCCAGCTGGCACCGGTCGATCTTAACAGCCTGATGTTCCATCTGGAGCAGGTGTTGTCCAAAGCCTCGAAGCTGGCACAGCAGGATGACAAAGCCAAACAGTTCGCGGCCGATGCTGAAAAACGTCAGGCGGCGATTAATCGTTATCTGTGGGATGAGAAGCAAGGCTGGTACGCCGACTATGACTGGCAGAAAAAACACATTCATCCGCAGTTAACCGCCGCTACCCTGTTCCCGCTGTATATGCAGGTGGCGAGTGAAAAACAGGCGGACCGCACCGCCAAAGCGGTTGAGAAACAGCTGTTGAAACCGGGAGGTTTGGTGACGACGACCGTTAATAATGGTCAGCAATGGGATGCACCAAATGGCTGGGCGCCGCTGCAATGGGTGGCGGTGGAAGGTCTGGAACATTACAAACAACCCAAGCTGGCGCAGGAAATTGGTCAGCGCTTCCTGCAGAACGTGCAGGCCACTTACGACAAAGAGCACAAGCTGGTTGAGAAGTATGTGGTGGAAGGCGCGCAACTGGGCGGCGGTGGCGGCGGTGAATATCCGTTGCAGGACGGCTTCGGCTGGACCAATGGCGTGACGCTCAAATTACTGGATAAATACTGCCCGAAAGATAACACCTGTAATAACGCGAGCGATATCCCGAATATGCCCGCGCTGAGTGCGGGGAAATAACCCTCTTACTCTTTTAAATAAAACCGCTGCTACTGCTTTGTTTGTCAAACGGTAGCAGCGCAATCGGTTCGCGCTGTCAAAGCCAGGGTGCTTAATGCCATCCCCTCAGGCATGCGATGTCACCACTTAATGCAGTGAAGTCATCACCTCAGATTTCCACACCCTCGCGCACCGCGACAGATTGTATGACTGAATCATGAAACCTGTTCTCACTTAAAGCCGTACTCGCTACGCCACCCTTCCCGTTCATTTCCTCACAATCTCTTTCACTCACATTCACAACTTGAAACACACCTCACTAAAAGATAATAATTCTCACTCTTAATTTTAATCGCATTCTCAATTTACAGCAGTACTGAGTGAGTGCTGCTTTTGTTCTGCTGCCCGTTAAAGGATTTCCGATGACGCTTTTTACCCTTAATCGTGCCCGCGTGCTTTGTGCGCTGGCTCTGGCCCTTCCTGCTGCAACCTTCGCAGAAGAGTCCATCGTGGTCACCGCGCAACCGCAGGAGAGCGCCAACTCACCGACGCAAGGCTATCTCGCCACCCGCAGCAGCGGCAGCAGTAAAACCGATCAGCCGCTGATCACCACGCCACAGTCCATCTCGGTGGTAACACGTCAGCAGATGGAGGATCAGGGTGCGCAGGATCTCAATCAGGTACTGAACTATACGCCGGGCGTATTCACCAACTTCGGCGGCGCCGCCACCCGTTATGACACCATCGCGCTACGTGGTTTCCATGGCGGCGATGTCGACAACACCTTCCTGGATGGCTTGCGCATCATGAGTGATGGCGGCAGCTTCAACATCTTGCAGGTGGATAACTGGTTCCTCGATCGCGTTGATGTGATCAAAGGCCCCTCCTCCGCACTTTACGGCCAGACCGTGCCAGGCGGATTAGTCAATCAGGTGAGCAAGCGGCCGCAGTTTGCTGAAGAGGGCCATTTCCGCCTGTCGACCGGCACCAACGCCACCAACAGCGCCGCCTTTGACTACACCAACGCGATTAACGATCAGTGGGCCTTCCGTCTCACCGGCATCACGCGTAACAGCGACACGCAATACGATCACACCCGTGAAGAAAAATATGCGATTTCGCCACAGCTGCTGTGGCAACCCAGCGAAGACACCAGTCTGGTGCTGCGTGCCTATCTGCAAAAAGATCCATCCGGCGGTTATCACGGTTCCGTACCGGCTGAAGGCACGCTTTATAGCCATAATGGCCGCAAGCTGAGTGATGGATTCTATGAGGGCGACAGCGCACTGGATCAGTTCAAGCGCCACGAACAGATTTACAGCTACGACTTCTCGCACCGCTTCAATGAAGTGTGGTCTGTTTACTCCACCGCCAGCTATAGCCACTCCAATGTCGATCTCGATCAGGTGTATCAGATTGGCTGGAATGCCGCTAACCCGGACCTGCTGACCCGCTACTACTCCGGTGAACGTTCTTCGCTTAGCGCATGGGCCAACGACAACCGTCTGCAGGCCGATTTTGCCACCGGCGCATTGCAGCATCGGGTGATCCTCGGTGCCGAATACCACCGTTATAAAAACGATTTGAGTAAAGCCAGTGGCTATGCGAGTTCATTAAACCCCTGGACGGGCGAAGCGGTCGGCAGCATGCCGGATTACAGCTGGACCGAACAAACGCGTCGCTACTATCAGACCGGGCTCTACTTGCAGGATGAAATGCAACTCGACCGCTGGCATCTGGATCTCTCTGGCCGCTACGATCGCATCGTCTCCAATAATGGCACCAGCCGTCGCCAGGATGACCACGTTAGCGGCCGTGCTGCGCTGCTGTATGCGTTCGACAGCGGCATCTCACCTTACGTCAGCTGGAGCCAGGCAATTACCCCGGCTTCTTTGACCGACCCAGACAACAATCAGCTGAAGCCAACCACTTCCGAGCAGTATGAAGCCGGTGTGAAATACCAGCCGGTGGGCACACGCGATATGTACTCCATCGCGCTGTACGATTTGACGCAAAACGATGTGGCGAACCGTAACGTGGTGGACAGCACCTACAGCCCTTCCGGCAAAGTGCATTCGCAGGGCATTGAGCTGGAAGCCCGCAACCAGCTGACGCCGCGACTCAGCACCATTGCCGGTTACACGCTGAACCATCTGCGTTTCAAAGATTCCGTTGACGGAAATGATGGCCATACGCCTTACGTCACGCCGAACAGCATGGCGTCATTCTGGGGGCACTATCAGTTTGATTACGGCCTGAGCGCCGGTGCGGGTGTGCGTTATATCGGTAAGCAGTGGGCTGATAATGAAAACACCACACGTTTGCCGTCAGTGACGCTGTTTGATGCTTCCGTCCGTGCCGATCTCGGTGCGTGGAATTCACAGTTGAAAGGGGCCTGGCTGCAGGTCAATGCCAATAACCTGACCGACAAAAAGTATCTCGCCGCCTGTTATGGCACCGGTTACTGCTATCGCGGTGCGGAGCGGACCATTACCGCCACCGTGGGTTACGATTTCTAACCGCCATAAAAAAATCCGCATCCCGTTGGGGATGCGGATTTCATAAAATCAGAGTGCGCTACTAGGTTCGAACTTTACGATAGATCCACAGCACCACGATGGCACCGATCACCGCCACCACGAAACTGCCAAAGTTGAAACCGTCAACTTTACCGAAGCCAAACAGGGTACTGATCCAGCCGCCAACCACCGCACCAACGATCCCTAAAACCACAGTGATGATGAATCCGCCGCCATCTTTACCTGGCATGATCCATTTAGCGATGATCCCGGCAATCAAACCAAAAATAATCCATGAAATGATACCCATTTACTGCTCCTTACGTTATGAATCAAGGTGTTCACTGCGATTAGTATAGTCGGATATTTTTAATCTGCTTGATGAACATCACAGTAAATAGAGAGTTAGCAGGCTAAAGCTTTTTACCACCCTGTCGATAATAATGCGATAGCCGTGTCACCCGTGATAATAACAATCGGATAAGTGGAGCAGGATGTGAAAGACGCCGATAACGAACAATATCTCAAACGAGGCACCCTTGCGGTTTTAAACGTAATGAAGGATTTGTTGCGTTTCCAGACCCCTTTAATGGTCAGTTTTTCGCGCGGTCAATTTATTAGCCGCATGCTGGATGCGGATGAAGATCGCGTCATTTTCGATCTCGGCAGCAATGCGCTGGATAACGATTTAGCGCTGCAGGGCGGCGAAGTGAATATCGCGGCAGAAACCCAGGGGGCAAAAGTAGAGTTTGGCTTGATCAAACTTGAGCGCACCGAGTTTGAAGGCTTACCGGCTTTCACTGCCCCACTGCCTGAGCTGCTGTGGCAGATTCAGCGTCGTGAATTTTTCCGTGTTTCCGCCCCGATGGAGCCGGTGTTTTACTGCCATACGCAGTGGCCGGATGGCAGCAATGCGCGTTTTCGCTTGCAGGATCTCTCTCTCGGTGGTGCAGGTGTATTGCTGGACGAAAGCTTGCCAGAGGGTCTGAACCGCGGTGACACCTTTAAAAATCTGCGCGTTGAGTTGGGCGAATACGGTCATTTTGAGGTCACTGCACAGCTGCTGAATATTGGCGAGCGCAGCACCGTCACCAGCAAGAATGAAACCCGCACAACCCCTCGCCTCAGCTTCCGTTTTACCGCCATTGAGCCCGTGCAGGAACGCCAGCTACAGCAAGTGATCTTTGCGCTGGAGCGTCTGGCGCGCGACAAAGCCAATCGCTTCCAGTAATTGAGTAGCATGCGGGGGTCAGAATGAACCCCGCAGATTTCTCTTCGACATGATTTATCACGCCTGGGCAAGCGCGGTGTGACTCGCCCTCGCGCGATACCTTGCCTTTGAGACAATAAAGATTAATGGTGCGGTTGATAACGACAACGCGCCACCGCTTCCAGCCAGCCGCGATAATTCTCCTGCATAAGGGTCGCGCGATCGTTGCGCGGCTCAATCACGCTGCCACCCTGTAACGCCTGCATATCACTGCCCTGCTGCCACCAGCCTAATGAGCGCCCCGCCAGCAGCGCGGCACCAAGGGCGGAGACTTCAGCGGTGGGGGCACGTTTCAGCGGCCGCTGCAACACGTCTGCCTGTAACTGCATTAGCCAACTGTTTTCGGTTGCCGTGCCATCCACACAGAGCGCGGGCAACTGCACACCACTGGCCTGCTCCATCGCGAAGAACACATCGGCAATCTGGAAGGTGATCGATTCCAGCGCCACGCGCGCCAGCACCTCTGGCGTGGCTGCATCGGTAAGGCCACATACCATGCCGCGCGCCTTCAAATCCCACCAGGGCGCGCCCAGGCCTGACAAGGCTGGCACGAAATAGATGCCCTGATTATGTTCGCTGCGCTGCGCCATTGCCGTCAGTTCACGCGGATCGCTAATGCCCAGCATGCGTCCCAGCCAGGCCGTGCCTGAACCGGTATGGGTGATGTTGCCTTCAAAGGCAAATCGCAGCGTGCCATCGTGCCACGCCACCGTGGTACTGAGGCCGTTTTCGGTCAGCAAAGGTGTGGCCATTGACATCATCAGCGATGAACCGGTGCCGTAAGTGGCTTTCACCACCTCTTCACCCGCACTGCGTTGCGCCTGCAGTGCCGCATGGGAATCGCCAATCCGCGACAAAATGGGTGTACCCGCTTTCAGTCCGGCGATGTCCTGTACCGTGACAACACCCTGCGCACTGGCGGAGGGCACAATATGTGGCAGCGCCGCGCGCGGGATATGGAACAGCGTCAGCAGTTCCTCATCCCAGTCACCGCTGTGCAAATTGTAGAGTTGGGTGCGGGCCGCATTCGCGTGATCGGTAATAAAACTCTCGCCGCCGCTGAGTTGCCAGCTGAGCCAGCTATCCACAGTGCCAATACAGAGTTCACCGGCCTGCGCACGCGCCTGGCCATCCGGTATCGCCGCCAGCATCCCGGTGAGTTTGCCTGCGGGAAACATCGGATCGACCGCCAGGCCCGTTAAGCCGGTGATGCGTGGCGCTTTACCCGCCATGCGTAAATCACGACAAAACGCTTCTGAGCGACGATCCTGCCAGCTCACCAGCGGCGTCAGTGGTTGCCCGTCGCGGCGCTGCCAGATCAGCACCGACTCGCGCTGATTGCTGATCGCGACGGCGGCCACCTCTGCCCCGCCGCACTGCGCCAGACAGCTTTCAATCGCCTGTTTCACCGCCTGCCAGATCGCCAGCGGATCCTGTTCGGCCAATCCGGGCTGCGGATGGGCTAGCGTCAGAGGCTGGCTGCCGCGCGCCACCACCTTGCCTGCGCGGTCCACCGCTATGGCTTTCGCGTTCGTGGTACCTTCATCAATTGCCAGTATTAATGGACCCGCCATGTTTACGCTCCTGCACACATGCGCACTGCACTCTTCACCACGCTGGCGGCGTCAATACCATGATGCGCGCGCGTGGAGGCACGGTCGCCAGCAATCGCGTATTGACCATCGGGGATGCCCAGACGTAACAGCGGAATGCCGCAGCCACCTTCAGCCAGCACTTCGGCCACCAGACTGCCGACGCCGCCGTTAACATTGTGCTCCTCTACGGTGATCACCGCCGGATAATGCTTTAACAGCTCTTGCAGCCGTTGGGTATCACAGGGACGAATTGACGGAATGGCGATCACACCTGCGCTGATTCCCTGTGCATGCAATTGCTCAGCTGCGCTCACCGCCTCATGCACGGTGGAACCCATCGCCACCAGCACGATGTCGTTGCCTTCACGCAAGACGTCGATTTGACCGGGACGGAACTGGTAGTTTTCGTCGTGCAGCTGAGGCAGGTCCTTGCCATCCAGACGGATGTAAACCGGCCCCACATGCGCAAGGGCATAATCGATGATCTGGCGGCACTCCAGCGGGCAGGATGGCGCGTAAATCTCGATATTGCCGAAGCCACGCATCACCGCAATATCATCAATGCTGTGGTGGGTGCTGGCCAGCGGTCCGTAACTGGCACCGGCATTCAGGCCAAACAGTTTGACGTTGGTGTTGTTGTAGCAAACGTCCACTTTTACCTGCTCGTTGGCGCGTGAAATCAGGAACGGTGCGGCATTACAGGTCACCGCCACTTTTCCACCGATTGCCAGACCAGCTGCTGTGCCCACCAGAGTTTGTTCCGCAATGCCGACGTTGATCAGGCGATCCGGGAACGCCTTAATGAAAGGTGATATTTTTGCCGTTGAGGTGGAATCCGCCACCACTGGCACCAGATCCACACCGCGATTGACCGCGTCAATAAAGGCTTCCACCATCACCGTGGCCAGGTGTTTTGCATTACTCATCTTTTAATTCCTCCAGTGCCAGTTCGATCTCTTCCCCTTTCGGCACACGGTGATGCCACTCTGGTTTGCCCTGAATAAAGGAGATGCCAAAGCCTTTCTCGGTATGCGCCACAATCACCTGCGGTTTGCCGTTACGTGGCAGGTTTTCAATGGTTTCCACCACGGAAGCCATGTCATTACCGTTGCACTCAGTGACCTCCAGGCCGAAGGCGCGCCATTTATCCGGCAGCGGATCGGTGTTCATGATGTCGCGCGTGTGCCCTGCCAGTTGCAGTTTGTTCTTGTCGTTGATGATCACCAGGTTATCGAGGTTGTAGTGCGCCGCCACCAGCGCAGCCTCCCAGTTACTGCCCTCGGCCAGTTCACCGTCGCCGGTTACCACGAAGATGCGGCGGTCGCTGTTGTCTTTCTTCGCCGCCAGCGCAATACCCACCGCCACCGGTAAGCCGTGCCCCAGTGCACCGGTGTTGAGTTCCACGCCCGGCGTTTTCTGCCGCACCGGATGGCCCGGCAAATGTGAATCCGAGTGCTGGTAAGTGGGCAGCCACTCGGTTGGGAAATAACCCGCCTCTGCCAGCACACAGTAATAGCCGCCGACCGCATGCCCTTTCGATTGGATGTAGATATCACGCTGCGGATCGTTGGTGCGATCCGGCGCACAATTCAGGATGCGGAAATAGAGCGCCGTCAGGATTTCGACCTGAGAGAGATCGGCACCGGTGTGTCCACCCGCCGGACTACCGGCATTGAGCTGGATGATGCGGCGACGTACGGCGCGCGCTTTCGCTGCCAGGTCCGCCACCGAATATTTGAAAGGATTCATAGACACCTCTGCATTTTAAAGCGTTATTGAATATATATTCACAACAGGTAAAAAAATTTACCCAGATTTTTCCCTAAATAAGCTGAGTTGCGGGAAGGCGGCCAACTCGTCAATCCCCAGGAGCCTACTCAGGTAAGTGACTGGGGTGAGCAAGTGCAACCCACGCACCTGCGGCTCAGCTTATGACGGGTAATGATTAACCTTTGGCCTCACCTTCCTGAATCAATGCCTTCTGCGCCACCACGGCGGCTTTCTGCTGCATGCGGCTTTGCATCTGGTCGATGATCACCGCCACGATAATCACGATGCCTTTGATCACCATTTGCCAGAACTCACTGACGCCCATCATGATCAAGCCATCCGCCAGAAAACCGATGACAAAGGCCCCCACCAGCGTGCCGAGAATGGTGCCGCGTCCGCCAGCCAGTGAAGTACCACCGAGCACCACTGCCGCAATCGCGTTCATCTCGAATGAGGTACCGTTCGCCGGATGGCTGGCCACCAGCTGCGAAGACACCACAATGCCAGCAATCGCCGCACAGAAACCTGAAAGGGTGTAAACCCAGATTTTCACCGACTTCACTTTGACGCCGGAGAGTTCCGCCGCACGCTCGTTATCACCAATCGCATACACCTGACGGCCAAACGGCAGGCGGCGCGCCACATAGGCAATCACTAACGCCAGCACCACCATCATCCAGATGGCCCACGGTAAGCCGAGAAAATACCCCGCACCGATTTTGTCGAAACCGGTGTTACCCAGCAGCGGATTGCCCTGCAAGCCGGGGAAGGTTTCGCCGCCAGAGGTCAGCATCGCCGCCCCGCGCAGGATGTACATGGTGCCCAGCGTGCAGATAAACGGGGCCACGTTGTATTTCGTAATGATCCAGCCATTCACCGCGCCAATCAGTCCGCCTACCACTAGCACCACGGGCACAATCACCCAAACGCTGGGAAAGATGGCGATGCCAAACATCGGCAACACAATGCCTTTGGTAATCAACCAGCCGGCAATCATGCCGCACAGGCCGAGCGTGGCGCCGATGGAGAGATCAATACCCGCAGTGATAATGACAAAGGTGATGCCGAGTGCCAGAAACGCATTGATGGCGATGTGTTTGACCATGATCACCATGCTGCCCACGGCGAGGAAATCCGGCACGGTAATAGCAAAGAAGCCGACGATGAGGAACAACGCGATAAAGGTGCGCAGTTTTAACAGCAGCAGAATCATGCCTTCACGTGAGTTGAAAACCTTACCTGGCGAAGCGAGCGCCATTGCGCCATTGTTTTTCATGCTCAGAACCCCTGTGCACTTGCTTTAACCAGCGCCGCCTCTTCCGCTTCCGCGCGCGGCAGGTCAGCTGTCAACTTGCCGCCAGACATCACAAGGATGCGATCGGCGACGGCCATAATTTCTTTTAAATCGGAGGTGGAGAACACCACGGCAATGCCCTGCTCTGACAGTTTCACCATCATGCGGAACACTTCCGCTTTGGCACCCACATCAATGCCCCGGCTGGGCTCATCCAGCAGCAGTAAACGTGGATTGGTGAGCAATGAACGGCCAATCACCACTTTCTGCTGATTGCCGCCACTCAGCGCACTGATCGCCACGTCGGGCGACGAGATTTTGATGGCCAGATTGCCTACCGTACTGTTTACCGCTTCGCGTTCAGCTTGTTCGGAGATCACGGTGCGATGCGATAAACGTCGCCACAGGCTGGCAATGGTGAGATTGCTGGCCACGGAGGAGACCGGGAAAATACCGGCCCGTTTACGATCTTCCGGCACCAGGCTCATGCCCATACGAATACGTTCGGCGGTTGGCAAGCGTGTGGGTAGCGGTTTGCTGTCCAGCCACAGTTTGCCGAGATAGTTGCGCTGGCTGCCGAGCAGGCACTCAAACAGCTCGGTGCGCCCCGCGCCCATCAGGCCATAAATGCCGACGATCTCCCCAGCGCGCACATTGAAACTGACATCGTCCACCAGCGTATTGCCATGGGTACTGACACAGGTGATGTGCTCGGCTTCCAGCACCGCCGCCCCGAACTGACGATTAGGCGGCAGAAAGTTACTCACCGGTTCGCTGCCGAGCATTTCACGCACGATCCAGGGGACATCGATTTCGCTGACCTTCGCTTCCGCCTGAAAACGTCCATCACGCAGGATGGTAATCACATCACCAATCGCCATCAGCTCTTCCAGCCGATGTGAGATATAAATGATGGAAACCCCCTGCCGCGTCAGTTCACGAATCACGCGGAACAGAATCTCCACTTCGGTTTTGCTCAACGCCGAGGTCGGCTCATCCAGAATTAAGATGTCGGCGTTTTCTGCCAGCGCTTTGGCAATTTCCACCAACTGCTGCTGACCTACTTTCAGGTTGCCGACCATCTCGTCCGGTGAAATTGGCTGGTCGAGACGTTGCAATAACGCAGCCGTACGTCGCTTCTGTTCTGCTTCGTTAATCGGGCTGATGCCGCGCTGGATTTCCCGTCCCAGAAAGATGTTCTCCGCCACGCTCAGGTTTTCAAACAGGTTGAGTTCCTGGTGCACCATGCCGATACCGTGACGGGCGGCGTCTCGCGTACTACTCAACACCACTTTTTCGCCGTTAAGGAACATTTCGCCGCTGGTGGGCTGCTGTACCCCAGCGAGGATCTTCATCAGCGTGGATTTACCTGCCCCGTTTTCGCCGATGATGACGTTCACTTTGCCGCGCCACACGCGATAATCGACACGATCCAGCGCCAGGGTGCCTGGAAACAACATCGACATCTGTTTGGCCTGCAGGATGATTTCATCGCTCATCATGGATTCCCCTGCTGCAACTGAATCGCCACCACGTCATCCACCTGATTCGGCTCCATACTGACGGCTAACAGCGCCTGCACCGGTTTGCCGACCCAACTGGCATCCACCGGCGGTAGCTGCTGGACGGCATGGCGGTTCAACGCTTTAGTCAGCTGGGCGTATTGCACCTGATTGGTGAACTCTTCAAAGCGATAGCCCGCCGCATCACGAATTGCATTACTGCGCAGTACCGGCCCAATCAACACCTTGACCGGTTTGCCATTGATGGTGACGGTCAGGCTGCGTTCCCGCTCGTTGCTGTTATCAAAGGCAGTGACGGTTCCTCCGGCACGCACAAACACGCTTTCGCTGCCCCCTGCCTTGACGGTATGACTTTTGGTTTCCATATCCGCCCAGCTCAGCGCCTGCTTCTCAGCCGGTTGCTGCACCCGGCTGGCCCAGCTCGATTCGGCAATCTGCTGTGGCGTCTGGTTGCTGTAGCCGGGTTTAGCATTCGGATCTTTCGGCATGATGGGATTGCCGTTTGCATCGAGATCCACCACGGTGCAGGCGGTCAATATCAGCGATAAGAGCCCAACCATCAGCCCGGCTGCTGCTTTTCCCTTCATGCCGACCTCCGTCTTATTTCGCCAGGTTGAAGTTTTTCAGCTTCGCGGCGTTGCTGTCGTCGATCAGCACGCAATCCATCAGCTGCTTCTCTTCTTTTTGCGCTTTGCCGTTTTTCAGGTAGTAATCCACCTGCTCAACTGCCATTTGTGCCTGATCCCAGCCTGGCTGCAGCACCGTGGCTTTGATGTTGCCTTTATTGATGATGGAGTCACGCGTGTAGTCGCTGCCATCAAAGCCGACCACGATCACGTTGGTTTTACCGGCGGCTTTCAACGCGGCTTCCGCACCCAGCGCCATGGTGTCATTTCCGGAAATCACCCCGACGATGTTGGGATTTTTCTGCAGAATGGTTTCCATGCGACTGAAGGCTTCGGTCTGGCTCCAGTTGGCACTCTGCTGCGCCACCATCTTCATGTCGGGATAGTCGTCCAGCACATCGTGATAGCCTTGTGAGCGCACGCCCGCGTTGGTATCCGACTCTTTGCCCAGCAGCTCAACGTAGTCGCCTTTGCCGTTCAGCAACTTAGCGAACTTCTCTGCGCCCAACTGCGCGCCCTGATAGTTGTTGGAGACAATCTGCGCCACGGCGACGCCGGTTTTGTTGATCTCACGGTCAATCAGGAAGGTGGGGATGCCGGCATCTTTGGCTTTTTGCACCGGGCCGACAGTGGCGTCAGCACCGGCGTTATCCAGAATGATCGCTTTGGCTTTACGCGCGATGGCGGTTTCGATCAGCTGGTTCTGTTTGTTCACGTCATCATCGTGCGAGGCCACCAGCGTGGTGTAACCGAGCGCTTTGGCTTTCTCTTGCGCGCCATCGGCTTCGGCTTTAAAGAACGGGTTATCGTGAGAAGGCGTGATAATAGCAATCAAGCCTTTCTCTGCCGCCAGCGTTGCCGCTGAGGCCAACATCAGTGAAGCCAGTAGGGTCATTTTGAGGACAGAAGCTTTCATTGATTTTTCTCCGCTTGAATATATATTCAATTGCGATTTTATATGCATAATGACTATGCGCTGGCTTCCTGGACTCGTCCATCGCGCGATCCTGAAAAAGCGAAAACGATCACAAAATGTTCTGCGTTGTTATTTATGACAGCCTGATTAACAATACCAGGCAGGTTAAGAGAGAGAAAAAACCATGGCAAAACAGGACGAACAGCGGCTGATGGTGAAAATCGCCACGCTTTATTATGTGGAAGGCATGAAGCAGTCCGACATTGCTCAGCTGCTGAAGCTGTCGCAATCCTTTGTGTCACGCATTCTCAATCGCAGCGTGAAAGAAGGCGTGGTGAAGATCAGCGTGGTGCCACCCGCCAATGTCTTTCCCGAACTGGAGAAGGCGATTGAGCAGCAGTATCAGCTGCCACAGGTGATTGTGGTCGATGTGCCGGATCAGGCTTCCGCGCTGCAAATTAAACAGGCGATTGGCTCAGCGGCGGCGCACTATCTGGAAACCCGCCTGCGCGCCGATGAATTGATCGGCATTTCATCATGGAGTGGCACCATTCGCGCGATGGTGGACGCGTTGCATCCGCTGAGTGCGCCCTGCAAAGGCGTGATCCAGTTGCTCGGCGGGGTGGGCGCGAACGGCAACGTGCAGGCCACCATCCTGACGCAGAATCTGGCGGCGCTGCTGGATTGCCCGGCCTGGTTGCTGCCGTCGCAGTCGATTGAGCATTCAGTGCAGGATCGTCAACGCTTATCAGTCAACCCAGACGTGGCCGTGGTGCTGGAAAAGTTTGATCAAGTGGATCTGGCGATTGTCGGCATTGGCGATCTTGAGCCTTCCGCGCTGCTACGCAATTCCGGCAACTACTATGACGGCGAGATGCTGCGCACGCTGGCCGAGCGCGGTGCGGTGGGCGATATCTGTTTGCATTATTTTGATGCTGACGGAAAACCGGTGTTGAACGCCGAGGAAGATCCGGTGATTGGCATGGAGCTGGCGCAGGTTAAACAGTGTGCGCAAGTGGTGGCGCTGGCAGGTGGCAAAGAGAAAGCCCAGGCGATTCGCGGAGCGTTGCGCGGTGGATATGTGAAAGTGCTGATTGTGGATTATCCAACGGCACGATTGCTGATGGAATGAACGAATTAACAGTGTGCTTTAAGGCGCGGCCCTGACGAGCCGCGCTTCGCCAGGACGACTTAACCGATGGTTCGGTATGCTGTCGTGACCTTCCACAAATAACGTGGTGCCTGTGCCGCCGGATGTTTATCCTGCACATGCTGATAGAATTCGTCCGGCGTCATCGAGTTGATCATCGCAATCGCCCGATCGCGATTCCGTGAGAAGGTGCGCAGCAACGCACCGGCACCGTTGGCGTAAGAAACGATGGTGGCATAGCGCAGCGTCAGTGGATTTCGAATACCGGCCAACTCAGAATCCTGCAGCAGCTTGAGATATGCCGCGCCGATATCGATATTTCTCGCAGGATCGCGCAATTCCGAAGACGTCGGCTGACCGTGACGTCCCTGAGTGCGATACACCGCACGCCCCGCCGTTGAGGCTTTAATCTGCATCAACCCTACCGCGTTTGAACGGCTGGTAACGGTGGGATTGCCCCCGGATTCGACACTAATAATGGCGCTGATTAACTTCTCATCAACGCCATAATGACTGGCGGCATCTTCGGTAAACATTGACCATGCATCATTTACTTTCGACGGGGGTGCCTGGGTTAATGGCGTATTTTTCTCTGGCACGACCGTTTTTTCTGGCTCACTGGCACAGCCCGCGAGCAACAGCGCAGATAGCATAAGTAGTCGAATTTTCACTGATTTTTGGTTCCGCAATAGAGTTGGCGCAAGCTATGATACCTGGCGCAGCGCAATGCAAAATTACCGTTTATCCTAAATACGTAAAAAACCTTGTGCTGCCGTGACATCGGTAACGGATTTCGCCATCATCGGCAGGCCACTTTAAATTAGGATGAACGCTATGCTTTCCCCCCGGTCCATTCGTCTGATCGCCCCCTCGGGCTACTGCCATAATCAGGATGCGGCCCAACGTGCAGTGAGTCGTTTACAGGCTCAGGGACATCAGTTGGACAACTTATCAGCGATTACACGCCGCTTCCAGCGTTTTGCGGGCGAGGACGGGGAACGGTTGAATGATGTGAACCAGCTAGCAACACTGAGCACGCTGCCCGATATTGTGCTGGCGGTGCGTGGTGGCTACGGTGCCTCGCGCTTGCTGGATCAGATTGATTATGTCGGTCTGCAGCGCCGGCTGCTCAATCAACCTATCGCGCTTTGTGGACACAGTGATTTCACCGCGATTCAACTGGCGTTACTGGCGCAAACCGGGCTGGTGACCTTCAGCGGCCCGATGCTGGCCGGCAACTTCGGCGCAGAGGCATTATCCGAATTTACCCTGTCACACTTTTGGCAGGCGCTCTCTTCTCCTACAGTCAATATAGGCTGGCAGACCCACAGCCCGGATGCGGGACGCTGGCAAGGGACCTTGTGGGGCGGCAATCTGGCGATGATCTGCTCTCTGATCGGCACACCGTGGATGCCGCAAATTGAAAACGGCATTTTGGTGATCGAGGATGTGAATGAGCATCCTTTCCGCATAGAGCGCATGCTGATTCAACTGCAACAGAGCGGCATTCTGGCGCGCCAGCGGGCGATCATCACCGGCAGTTTTACCAGCACGTCACTGTCTGCATATGACAATGGTTTCGATTTTGCCAGCGTATGGCAACGCATCCGCGATGAATATCAGCTACCGGTGATCAGCGAACTGGCGTTTGGCCACGATGCCGACACCGTCACGCTGCCGCTGGGCGCCAGCGCCACCTTACAGCTTGAACAGGGCGAAGCACAGCTTGCCTTCACCGGCCACCCGACATTGCGCTAACGTTTTGCCGCAGGAGACCGACATTGAAGCCACTGTACGAAGATTTGTGGATCTCCACCCCGGAATTTCCCGCCGAAGAAACGGCGCAAGATTTAATGATGCATGGCTTTATGCTGCGCCATCCGCGCGGCAATCTGGTCATCGGCCGTGTCGAACATCCGCTCGATCATGAGTTTCTCAATGATGCGGGCGGCGTGATTCGTCACTACCTCACCCACTGGCATGAAGCCGCCCCAGGCGCCGTGGCGATCCAGCAGCGTTTTAACAGTGCGCTCTACTGTCACAGCCGTTCACTGGGGCCCGTCAGTCTGATTGTCGAACCCGATGAGACCTTCATTCAGCAGGAAAGCCACTTTGGTGACTTCCATCTGCTGCCCACACCCGGCCACACACCCGGTAGCTGCAGTTACCTTTATCACTCCCCGCTGGGCCAGACCTATCTGTTCGTTGGCGATACTTTGACCTGTGACTACAACCGCTGGATCAGCGTGTTGGTACCGGAGAGTAATCCGCTGGAGTTGCAGCAGTCGCTGGAACTGTATCGCGCACTGCGCCCGGATGTGGTGCTGATGAGTACCACGCGTGGTCACTTATCATGGGCAAAAGTCGATTTGCAGAGTTGGCTGGCGGCGATTGATGAGGCAGAGCAATCGCCGCTGGATTTGCGCCAGCAGCCACTGATCTAATTACAGCGATTTACTGAGGTAATGACGCTGATGCAGACGCGGATAATTATCGAGGCTGAAGCGTAAGGTGTAGCCCATCTTTTCATAGAACGGGCGCGCCTGGAAACTGGCCGTATCAACCTGCGCATAAAGGCAACCACGGGCGCGGGCTTCTGTTTCGGCGGCCTGAATCAACTGTGTGCCAGCCCCCTGCCCGCGTAACGCATCGCCGACCCATAGCAGGTCGATGCGCAGCCAGTTACCAAAGGTGGAACCGGTCAACCCGGCCAGCTTGCGGCCAGAAGCATCCTTAATGAAGACGCCAATCGCCTGCATCTCACTGGGATCGATAAAGCGGCTGTTATATTCGGTGAGGCCGAGACGAACATCATCCAGATCCTCTGCGGTAACGGTGTCGGTTACGCTTAATTGCATCGTCTTCTCCTTTGACTGGCCACTATGAATTGGGGCGCTGGCTATCGTCGTAACGTTCCAGCGAAAGAATTTCCGCATCGCGTTTTTCGGTGCGATTGCAGGGAATCAGTTTATCGCTATCGGCATAGACAAAGAACGTATCGTCATTATTTTTGTTCACAATCAGCTGATCGCCATTACGAAAACGCGTGATCGCCACTTTATCCCCGCCTTGCAAACGCGTGCGCTGTTGCCCTGCTGCAATTTGAAAATGACGTGTTGGCCACATCAGCGTGCTTAGACCGTAATCCGCACGCGATACCGTCATGGTCGGGCCCCCCGGACAGGTAATTTGAAATTCGGTTTCGCTCCAGGCCGGCGCGATTTGGCACGCCATTAAGCCAACGGCAATAGCTATCGCCTTCATTGGGATCTCCGCTGAGGTTAGATGATGATTTCGTTGGGTTTTATGCAGAGAAGCGTAACACAGAAAAAAGCGAGAAGACGAATAATGGCCCGTTGAGAACGGGCCTGCAAGGATAGAAGGGTAAAGAAAACGTTAATTAACCGAGTTCATATCTTTGATTTGATTACGGTTTATCTGCTGTTCTTTGCCATCAATATCTTTGTAAGTAATCATGCCGGTATCTTCATCCACTTTAGGTTTACCCTGCACCACAATGGTTTGCCCATCGGTGGTGTGCATGACGTGATCGGATGCGCAGCCCGCCAGCAGTAGGCCGAGGCTAAAAGTACCAATTAAAAGCAATGTCTTTTTCATCTCATCCTCCTTTTGGATTCACTGTCAGGTTTAGCACAGCGCGCAGTAATGTAAACCAGGAGAAAGATTAATCTGTGCAGAACAATCGCTGCGCATCAGCCGATATCGACTGAGCAGCAGCTATATTGCATGGATTTCCATCGCAAACGGATGGGGAAGGAATGACCGAAAGGGATTACTCTGCGGCAACCTGTGCGGCGACTAACATTAACGCCAGACCCGCATCTTCCGGATCGAAGCCTTGCATCACTTCTTGTATGGCCGCTACACAGTTCATTACCTGCTTTTTTTTGTCGGCTTCTAATTTATCAATCGCGTGCTGAAGAATCATTAAACTGGCTTCTTCTTCTTTCATAGATTTGCCCTTGTTTTGCTTACCTGATGCGCAACGCTGGCAAGAATAACGTTTATCTGCTACCAAAGTCACCCCTTTACATTCTTACCGCTTAACGATTAAGCAAATGACAAATGGGAAGCGGTGCCAGACCTGCTATGATCAGCATATCAGTGGGCATTGACGGGCCACTGCAAACAAGGAATCGAACCAGGACAGGATCATGTTGCGAATCACGGTAGTACTCACCCTCTTATTATTGGCTGGTTGCAGCTCCACGCCCAAAGGTGTCGACTGCCCGGGCGAAGTCGCGACCATTTATGGACAATCAATGGGGCAGACTCAGGCGCGCATTTTCGATTTGGTGAATGCCTTTACGGTTACGCGTGATGGCGTGGCGGTGAAAAGCGGCCCATTGCACTCCAGCGATCGTTTCCAGTATGTCCCTTCTGCCGTGACGCCTGAGGGCTTCACCGCTCAGCGGCTGTCAGATAAGCAATTCCGTCTGATCAACCCTTATCAGAACACCATGATTACCTGGACGTGCCCTTAAACGTGCTTAGCCGGGAAAGATGGTTTATTGTCAGGCTTCCTCACGCTGCGGACCTGTACTATGGAAAAGAGTCTGGACAATAACGGCTACATCGATTTTCCCTTCCCCGCTTCCACCAACGCGGATGGTTCGGTGAATCCTTGTGGATTTGACCTCACGCTGGAGACCGATCGCATCGACGAAATCTCAGCGGGTAAACATTCCGAAAATTTACGGCGTTTGCTGGAAGAGGTGAATTTGCAGGAGGGGGTATTTATGACCTTAGCCTGTGACTGGCAGCAGCGTGATGACGGCGTGTGCGGATTTATCGATGTGGCTTTACGCCCGGCGCTATCGAGTGGCAGCAGTGAAGAGACGCAAAGTCTGGATCAGGCATTTGAACTCTATCTGAGCCGACAAGAGAAGCAGCACAACATGCAGAGCGGCACCCTGGTCAATTACGCCCGCGCCGTGCTGGATTGGGGCTGGTCACCTTTGCATCAGCGTCATATGCGCTATGAGAAAGTCACCATTCGCTATTATTGTCAGCAAGCCGACGATGCCGAGTGGTGTTTCGATCATCTACGCCATTTTTTAGTGACCTGGTATCCGGCTTATCGCGGCAACCCCTGAGGGCGTCTCGTGACACCCTATCGGGCTTAGGGTTTGACCAGACGAATCGCATGCTCCAGCATCCGCTGTTCGTCGCGTTCATCATGGGCGCGATGATGCCGGGTTCGTTGCAGTAATTCGGTAATCTCTGCTCTTTTCGTTTCATGGCCACATTCGGAAAGGACGATCACCGCATCGCCAATTACCCGGCATACTTCATCGTAATCGTCGTCGTTCAGCACATCACGTTTCATATTTCCTCCCGCTGCCGTTGAGCTAGTTCGGCAAGATGCATCACGCCCCCTGCCATCTTCAAGCCTGGACAGAATTCTCTGTTCCTGCAAACAGCTGTTACAACCTGAATGCTCGTTGGGTTGCTGGTCTGAAAATCTGTGACTACGCTGAATCGTAATATTCACAACCAGCAGGGAGTCATCATGACTGATAAAGCGGAAGCAAAATTGAATGAAGCAGCGGGCGCAGTTGAAGAAAAAATCGGGGAATGGACCGGCTCTCGCAAACATCAGGCTAAAGGTGCCGCGCGTCGTTATCCCGCGCAAGCCAGTTATGCGGTGCAGGATGCGGCAGACTGTGTGGTCAAATCGGTACGTGATAATCCGGCAACTGGCCTGGCGGTAGCAGCCAGCATCGGCATTATTGTCGGTTTCCTGCTGGGCAGGAAATAAGCTGCGATGGGGGGCCTTCCTGGCCCCAACGCTTATTGATGATGAGCGGCCTCATCCAACCTTTCCTGAATATGTTCATCCGGCGTCTCAGCCACATCAGCCGTGCTGTTATTCACATCCAGATGACGCCCCTGGTGCACAGTGATATTCACTGGCACGTCAGGTAATTGCGCACAGCTGCCAAATGACACCAGTAAAAAGAACCACGCGGCTAATGACGTCTTTGCCATCTTCACTTCCACCCACACTGTTTTGAGTCGGGCCAGATTGCCTGACAGAGTGCAAATTAGCGTCAGCGCTGCGCAAAGCTGTGTGGGCAGATGTGAGCAATCAGGCTTGCGAACGCCGTGCTTTAAAGCGCGCCACCATGGTCATCAATGCCTGATAAATCAATCCAGCGTACAAGCTTTTTACCACCACCATACTGATGGCCTCACCCTGCGCCTGCCACGAAGTGAACCACATGAAAATGCCCCACAGCAGCGAAAACAGCAGCCAGCCCTTAACGAATTTGATGACACCTTGCATACCACCTCCAGAATCTGAAGCGCAGAACATAGCGGGTTTTGCCGGAAAAGGCACGACGAGGGGTTCATGGATGCTATCTGTTTCAAAGTTTTGCGAAATGTATTGTCAGGCGCGAACCACCGTTAAGAAATTGCGCACTTGTCGCATACAGTATGATCACAGTTTGTGATTGAATCCCCGCCAACGTTGTCAGGCATGTTGTGAATATGAATTATTTAAGCGATATCCAGAAATTTATTGAGAGTAACACCTTGCTATCCACCACTTTTAGCTTGCTGCTACTGGTGATTGCGGGAATGGTGACGCATCTGATCTGCAAATTCTTTGTGGTGAAGGTGGTGCGCAAGGTCTTCTTTAGCACCCACAAAAAACAGGTTCCACTCGATAAAGATGTGCGGCTTTCTGAAAAGCTCTCTAATTTTATTCCGGTGATCACGGTTTATTACCTGCTGCAGTTTATGCCAGACCTGCCCGAACATCTGCTGATTGCTATTAAGACTATCTGCGGCATTTTGTTCTTTGTTTATCTGTCGCTGTTCTTCACAGAAGTGCTGGAGATTGTTAACAACTCCTACTCCCGCAAATCAAAGCGTAAGAATCACTCGATCAAGGGCTATATTCAGGTCGGCAAGATCCTGGTGCACATTATTTCAGCGATCATGATCCTGGCCATTATGTCGAATAAATCGCCAGTGATTATTATCTCGAGTTTGGGTGCAGTTGCTGCGGTATTGATGTTGGTGTTCCAGCACACCTTGATGTCGCTGGTGGCGAATATTCAGGTGTCATCCAACGACGTGCTGCAACTTGGTGACTGGATTGAGATGCCGGATAAAGGCATTAGCGGCGAAGTGATTGATATTGCGCTGCACACCATTACGCTGCGTAACTGGGATAACACGTTGTCACGCATCCCGACGAAAAACTTCCTCACCGAAACCTACACCAACTGGCAGGCGATGTTCTCCTCCGGCGCGCGCCGTATTATGCGTAGCTTTCACCTCGACCAAATGTCGATTCGCTTTCTCGATCACGAACTCATTCAGCAGATGAGCCAGATTCGCGGTGTTAACGAGCAGCTTTCAGCGTTAATGGATGGCCGAGACAGCAATGCCGTGGGCGATCGCTGGTTTGCTGACAACGGCATGACCAACCTGACGGTGTTCCGCAAATATCTCACCGCGTGGCTGTCGCAGCGCGATGATATTAAGCAGGATATGTATATCGTGGTGCGCACCATGAAGCCCTCACCGGAAGGTTTGCCGGTAGAAGTTTATTGCTTCACCTCGTCGATATTTTGGGTCGAGTATGAGAATTCGCAGTCAGCGATCTTCGAATATATCTATGCGATTGTCGGCCAGTTTGGGCTGCGCATGTATCAGCATCCGGGCGGCAATGATTTCTGGCGCTTGTCGCAGCAGCATGCGTCATCCACCAAATCCGTTGAACAGCAGGCCGATTAATTTAGCGCATAAAAAACGGGAGCCATGGGCTCCCGTCTCAATTCTGGCTGGCAGAAATTACATGTTCGCGATGATCGCGTCACCAAACTCTGAGCATTTCAGCAGTTTAGCGCCATCCATCAGACGCTCGAAGTCATAGGTCACGGTCTTAGCGGCGATTGCGCCTTCCATGCCTTTAACAATCAGGTCTGCGGCTTCGAACCACTCCATATGACGCAACATCATTTCTGCGGACAGGATAACGGAACCTGGGTTCACTTTATCCTGACCAGCGTACTTAGGTGCCGTACCGTGGGTCGCTTCGAACAGTGCACATTCGTCACCGATGTTTGCGCCTGGTGCGATACCGATACCGCCAACCTGTGCCGCCAGGGCATCAGAGATGTAGTCACCGTTCAGGTTCATACAAGCGATAACGTCGTATTCGGCTGGACGCAACAGGATCTGCTGCAGGAAGGCATCAGCGATCACGTCTTTCACGATGATCTCTTTGCCGGTGTTCGGGTTCTTGAACTTCATCCACGGGCCGCCATCGATCAGCTCGCCGCCGAACTCTTCTTTCACCAACTGGTAGCCCCAGTCTTTGAATGAGCCTTCGGTGAACTTCATGATGTTGCCTTTGTGAACCAGGGTCAGAGAATCACGATCGTTGGTGATGGTGTACTCAACCGCTGCGCGTACCAGACGTTTAGTGCCCTCTTCAGAGCACGGCTTCACGCCGATACCACACTGCTCAGGGAAGCGAATTTTCTTCACGCCCATCTCTTCACGCAGGAACTTGATCACTTTATCCGCTTCTGGCGTGCCCGCTTTCCACTCGATACCGGCATAGATATCTTCTGAGTTTTCACGGAAGATCACCATGTCGGTATCTTCTGGGCGTTTAACCGGGCTTGGGGTACCGGTGTAGTAGCGAACCGGACGCAGGCACACGTACAGATCCAGCTCCTGACGCAGCGCAACGTTCAGAGAACGAATACCGCCACCGACTGGGGTAGTCAGCGGGCCTTTGATGGCAACGCGGTATTCTTTGATTAAATCGAGGGTTTCTTGCGGCAGCCAGACGTCCTGACCGTAAAGTTCTACTGATTTCTCACCAGTATAAATTTCCATCCAGGAAATTTTGCGCTCGCCGTTGTAGGCTTTTTTCACAGCGGCATCAACCACTTTCAGCATAACAGGGGAAACATCAACGCCGATGCCATCACCTTCGATGTAAGGAATGACTGGGTTATTCGGAACAGTGAGTTTGCCCTGAACCAGGGTGATTTTTTGACCTTCCGCCGGAACAACTACTTTGCTTTCCATCAACCTCTCCTTCGAGCGATTTTTTGTTAATGATTTGTAAGATGCGGGTCAATACTACTTGAATATTTCCGCTACGCCAATCACCGCAGTTTCGCGTTATAATGCGCCGATTGTTTCTGACTGCAAAGCCCATGCGAAAAACTTCTCAACGAATTCACCAGGATAAGCGTCCAAACACCGCCGCACGCCAGCCCGTGCGCCGTGACACACGTCCAAAAGGACCACGACGCGTCATACTCTTTAACAAACCTTTCGATGTTTTACCGCAGTTCAGTGATGAAGCGGGACGCCGCACGCTCAAGGATTTCGTGCCGGTGAGTGACGTTTATGCTGCCGGCCGCCTCGATCGCGACAGCGAAGGTTTGATGATTCTGACCAACGATGGCGCGCTCCAGGCCCAACTGACGCAGCCCGGAAAGCGCACCGGAAAAATCTATTATGTGCAGATTGAAGGTGCACCACAGGAATCAGATTTATCCCTGTTACGCAACGGCGTCACCCTCAATGATGGACCCACGCTGCCTGCTGGGGTGGAATTGGTCACTGAACCAGAGTGGCTCTGGCCGCGCCAGCCGCCGATCCGCGAGCGTAAAGCGATCCCGACCAGTTGGTTGAAAATCACCCTGTACGAAGGGCGTAACCGTCAGGTGCGGCGCATGACGGCACATATTGGTTTTCCCACCTTGCGCCTGATTCGCTTTGCCATGGGCAAATATCAACTCGACGATTTAGCCCTGGGAGAGTGGCGCGATATCAGTGCCAACGTTTAGAGCACCACTTTTCAATAACTTTTAGTTAACAATTTCGGAGGAAGGATGTTTAAACCTCATGTAACGGTAGCTTGTATCGTGCAGGCGCAAGGCGAATTACTGGTGGTCGAGGAGCGTGTTCACGGCCGCATTACGTGGAATCAGCCGGCGGGTCATCTCGAAGCCGATGAAACGTTGCTCGAAGCCGCACAGCGTGAGTTGTTTGAAGAAACCGGCATTGATGCTCAACCCGAATATTTTCTCGGCGTGCAGCAGTGGATCGCGCCTGACGATACACCTTTTGTGCGTTTCCTGTTTGGCCTCGATCTGCCAGAAAAATGCGAGACGTCTCCGCACGATCGTGACATCGATTGTTGCTGGTGGCTGCCGCCAGAGCAGATTCTGACGGCGAATCGCCTGCGTTCACCGCTGGTCGCTGAGAGTGTACGATTGTGGCAACAAGGCGCACGTTATCCGCTGCAACTGGTGGCGCCGTTCCAATGGCCGTTTCACGAAGGTGCGCGCCCGGCTTCGGCATGATAGAATGCGCCGCCTGTTTTTATCGTAATTAAGAGTGCGTCATGTCTGACAACAGCCAGAAAAAAGTGATCGTCGGGATGTCCGGCGGCGTCGATTCTTCCGTATCCGCCTGGTTACTGCAACAGCAGGGCTATCAGGTTGAAGGCCTGTTCATGAAGAACTGGGAGGAAGACGACGGCGAGGAATATTGCACCGCCGCTGATGATCTGGCTGACGCTCAAGCCGTGTGTGACAAACTCGGCATCAAACTGCACAAAATCAACTTCGCCGCTGAGTACTGGGACAACGTGTTCGAACACTTCCTGGAAGAGTACAAAGCGGGCCGTACGCCAAACCCCGATATTCTGTGCAATAAAGAGATCAAATTTAAGGCCTTCCTTGAATTCGCGGCTGAAGATCTCGGTGCAGACTTCATCGCCACCGGACACTATGTGCGCCGCGCCGATGTGAATGGCACCAGCCAGTTACTGCGCGGTCTCGACGGCAATAAAGATCAGAGTTACTTCCTCTACACCCTGAGCCATGAACAGATTGCGCAAAGCCTGTTCCCGGTGGGTGAACTGGAGAAGCCTGAAGTTCGCCGTATCGCTGAAGAACTGGATTTGATCACTGCGAAGAAAAAAGACTCGACCGGCATTTGCTTTATCGGCGAGCGCAAATTCCGCGACTTCCTTGGCCGTTACTTACCTGCACAGCCGGGCGAAATCGAAACCGTTGAGGGTGAGATTGTCGGTGAACACCAGGGGCTGATGTATCACACGCTGGGTCAGCGCAAAGGATTGGGGATTGGTGGACGCAAAGAGAGCAATGACGATCCCTGGTATGTGGTCGACAAAGACGTCGCACGCAATCGCCTGGTGGTGGCGCAGGGTGCAGAACATCCACGCCTGATGTCTGTTGGCTTGATTGCTCAGCAACTGGATTGGGTTGATCGCCAAACAATGACGGCCCCGTTGCGCTGCACGGTGAAAACCCGTTATCGCCAGACCGATATTCCCTGTGAAATCATTCCGCTGGATAGCAATCGTATTGAAGTGCGTTTTGACGAGCCGGTTGCGGCCGTCACGCCTGGCCAGTCGGCCGTATTTTATCTGGGTGATGTTTGCCTCGGTGGCGGCATTATTGAACAGCGCCTGCCCCTGGCAGAAGCCTGAGGTCGGCGCTGCCGACGCGATGACAGGAGTTAAGCGTGGCCAAGAACTATTATGAGATAACGCTCGCGCTCGCGGGTATTTGTCAGTCCGCGCATCTGGTGCAGCAATTAGCGCATCAGGGCAATTGCAACAATGCCGCATTAACCGTGTCGCTGCGCAGCCTGCTGGATCTGAACCCCGGCTCGACGCTGGCGGTCTTTGGCAATGATGAAGCGAATCTGCATCTCGGCCTGGAATCGCTGATGGCGGTGCTGAACAGCGGCAGCCGCCAGGGTGCAGGGGCCGAACTGACACGTTACACCCTGAGCATGATGGTGCTGGAACGAAAACTGCACGGCAACAGCGCGGCGCTGAACACCCTTTCTCAGCGTATTGCGCAGCTTGATCGCCAATTAGCGCATTACGAGCTGGAATCTGAAACCATCACCAGTGCCATGGCAGGGATTTATGTCGATGTCATTAGCCCACTGGGTCCGCGCATTCAGGTTACCGGTTCGCCGCAGGTATTACAGAATTCTCAGGTACAGAGTAAAGTGCGAGCCACCTTGCTGGCAGGTATTCGTGCTGCTGTGCTGTGGCAGCAGGTGGGCGGTGGCCGCCTGCAGCTGATGTTCTCGCGTCAGCGTTTGCTGCGTGAAGCCAAAACCATTTTATCCCGGTTGGGCCCGGCGTATTAAGCGCCGCCCTGCCCTAATTTGTTAACGATTCAGGAGTTGCACTGATGGAATTATCCTCTCTGACCGCCGTCTCACCTGTCGATGGCCGTTATGGCGATAAAGTCAGCCCGCTGCGCGCCATTTTCAGCGAATACGGTTTGCTGAAATTCCGCGTTGAGGTTGAAGTTCGCTGGTTACAGAAACTGGCTACGACCGCAGAGATCAAGGAAGTTCCTGCATTTGATGCTGACGCAAACGCTTTCCTTGATGCCATTGTCGCCAATTTCAGCGAAGAAGACGCGGCGCGCATCAAAACCATCGAACGCACCACCAACCACGACGTCAAAGCGGTTGAGTACTTCCTGAAAGAGAAAGTGGCTGATATCCCTGCGCTGCATGCGGTATCAGAGTTCATCCACTTCGCCTGTACTTCTGAAGATATCAATAACCTGTCGCACGCGCTGATGCTGGAAACCGCTCGCCGTGACGTCATCGTGCCTTTCTGGAACAAAATTATCGATGCGGTGAAAGGGCTGGCGCAGGAATATCGCGATATCCCGCTGCTGTCTCGTACGCATGGCCAACCCGCTACGCCTTCCACCATGGGTAAAGAGATGGCCAACGTCGCTTACCGCATGGAGCGTCAGCTGCGTCAGTTGAGCAAAATCGAGGTGCTGGGCAAAATCAACGGCGCGGTCGGCAACTACAATGCCCACATTGCTGCGTATCCGGAAGTCGACTGGCATCAGCTGAGCGAGCAGTTCGTGACCTCACTGGGCGTGACCTGGAACCCGTACACCACGCAGATCGAACCGCATGATTACATCGCAGAACTGTTTGATTGCATCGCGCGTTTCAACACCATCCTGATCGACTTTGACCGTGATATCTGGGGTTACGTTGCCCTGAATCACTTCAAGCAGAAAACCATCGCCGGCGAAATCGGCTCTTCCACCATGCCGCATAAAGTGAACCCGATTGACTTCGAAAACTCGGAAGGCAACCTCGGTCTGGCCAATGCGGTGATGCAGCACCTGGCGAGCAAACTGCCGGTTTCCCGCTGGCAGCGCGATCTCACCGACTCTACCGTACTGCGTAACCTCGGCGTCGGCGTGGGCTACGCGCTGATCGCTTATCAGGCAACGTTGAAAGGTATCTCTAAACTGGAAGTGAACCGCGATCGTCTGCTGGACGAACTGGATCACAACTGGGAAGTGCTGGCCGAGCCGATCCAGACCGTGATGCGCCGCTACGGTATCGAGAAGCCATACGAAAAGCTGAAAGAGCTGACGCGTGGCAAACGTGTGGATGCAGCCGGTATGCAGGCCTTCATCGACAGCCTCGAACTGCCGGAAGAAGAGAAAGTGCGTCTGAAGCAGATGACACCGGCCAACTATCTCGGCCGCGCCATTCAGATGGTTGATGATTTAAAATAATCATTAAGGGTGTGCCTGCGCGCACACCCTACTCTTCCTATCAGGCAGTCGAGCGCCTGCAAATCGGCAAGTGCATCAATCCCTTGTTGCCTGCGTCCGGAATGAATACTCGCCGCGTTTTCCTGCTGTCGTTCAAACGATGACAGCCAAGTGTTGTTCTCTTGTTTAGCTCGCTTAACATATACTCTTGCCATCATCACTGAGTTTGAAGGTAAGGAAATTCTATGCGTGTTCTGGTTGTGGAAGATAATGCACTGCTGCGTCATCATCTCGCCGTGCAGTTACGTGAAATGGGTCATCAGGTGGATGCTGCCGAAGATGCCAAAGAAGCCGACTATTTCCTGCAGGAACACATTCCCGACATTGCGCTGGTCGATTTAGGCTTGCCTGATGAAGATGGCATGTCGTTGATTCGTCGCTGGCGCGGTGATGCTGTGCGTCAACCGATTCTGGTGTTGACGGCGCGTGAAGGCTGGCAGGCTAAAGTGGAAGCACTCGAAGCGGGTGCCGATGACTACGTCACCAAACCTTTCCATATCGAAGAAGTCGCTGCACGTTTGCAGGCGCTGATGCGTCGCAACAGTGGACACGCTTCACAGATCATTGCGATGCCGCCTTTCCAGGTTGATCTGTCACGTCGTGAAGTCACCGTCAATGATGCGCCGGTTAAACTCACCGCATTTGAGTACACCATTGTAGAAACCTTGATCCGCAACGCCGGAAAAGTGGTCAGCAAAGATTCGCTGATGCTGCAACTCTATCCCGATGCCGAATTGCGCGAGAGCCACACCATTGATGTTTTGATGGGTCGCCTGCGTAAAAAGATTCTTGCGCTCCATCCGACCGAAGTGATTAACACCGTGCGCGGCCAGGGCTATCGCTTTGATCTCTGATTTATGAATTGGCTGAATCGCTTACGTCCTTTCTCATTACGCGCCCGGTTTTTACTGGCGACCGCCGCTATTGTGCTGTTTCTGTCGCTCTCCTACGGCATGGTTGCCGTAGTCGGCTATGTGGTGAGTTTCGATAAAAACACCTATCGCGTGATGCGCGGCGAGAGCAATCTGTTCTTCACCCTGGCGCAGTGGCAAAACAATAAGCTGACCATTGCCCAGCCAGAGCGTATGACGCTCAATTTCCCGACGCTGGTGTTTATCTACGATGAACACGGCAAGTTGCTGTGGCAGCAGCGTGATGTGCCGGACATCCGCAAAAACATTCGGCGTGAGTGGCTGCTCAAACCCGATTTTTATGAAATCGACACCACAAATCGCACCAGTCTGGCCGCCATCGGCAACAACTCCGAGGTCAAAGAGCGGTTGCATCAACTGGACAGCGACAACAACGACACCTTTACCCACTCGGTCGCCGTCAACCGTTACGATGCCACCACGAACTTACCGGCACTGACCATCGTAGTGGTGGATTCCATTCCCCAGGAACTGCAGCACTCGGATGTGGTGTGGTCATGGTTTAGCTATGTGCTGGCAGCGAACCTGCTGTTAGTGATTCCGCTGCTGTGGCTGGCGGCGCACTGGAGCCTGCGCCCTATTGGTGATTTAACCGCGCAGGTGCGGGAACTGGAAACGGGCCATCGCGAGAATCTGGACGACAATCCGCCGCAGGAGTTACGCAGCCTGGTGCGAAATCTCAATCTGCTGCTGACCAATGAGCGCCAGCGCTACACGCGTTATCGCACCACCTTGTCTGATTTAACGCACAGCCTGAAAACCCCGCTGGCGGTGTTGCAGAGTACCTTGCGCTCCCTGCGCAGCGGCAAGGAGCTCACCGTGGAGCAGGCCGAGCCGGTGATGCTGGAGCAGATCAGCCGTATTTCACAACAAATTGGCTACTACCTGCATCGTGCCAGTATGCAGGCCGATCATAATCCGCTGCAGCGCGATCTGCATTCGGTGTCGGCACTATTGGACAGCCTTTGCTCGGCGCTGAATAAGGTTTATCAGCGCAAAGGTGTCGAAATCACCCTGGATATTTCCCCCGAGTTGACCTTTATCGGCGACCAAAATGACTTTATGGAAGTGCTGGGCAATGTGCTGGATAACGCCTGCAAATACTGCCTGGAATTTATTGAGGTCAGCGCACGGCAAACCGACAAGGCACTGCATCTGTTTATTGATGATGACGGCCCCGGCATTCCTGAAAGCAAACGCGATCTGATCTTCGTGCGCGGTCAGCGTGCCGATACGTTACGTCCCGGCCAGGGCCTTGGCTTAGCCGTGGTCCGCGACATCCTCGAACAATACGCCGGTCAGGTGATCGCCAGCACCAGCCCGTTGGGCGGTGCCCGCATGGAAGTGATTTTCCAGCGTCAGGAAGTTGAACATCACCGCGAGTAGAAAGGCCTGCGGGCTGTTATACTTGCCTGCATTCATGGCCCTAACCGGAACACTCGTATGGACTATCAGCTCGATATTAACTGGCCCGACTTTATTCAGCGCTACTGGCAAAAACGTCCGGTAGTGCTCAAGCGTGGTTTTAAAAACTTCATTGATCCTATTTCTCCTGATGAGCTGGCGGGTCTGGCGATGGAAAACGAGGTGGACAGCCGCCTGGTGAGCCATAACAACGGCAAATGGCAGGTTAGCCATGGTCCGTTTGAAAGCTACGATCATCTCGGCGAGAGCAACTGGTCGCTGCTGGTGCAGGCGGTTAATCACTGGCATGAACCTTCTGCCGCGCTGATGCGCCCGTTCCGTTTCCTGCCTGACTGGCGCATCGACGATCTGATGATCTCTTTTGCCGTTCCGGGTGGCGGTGTAGGCCCGCACTTCGACCAGTATGATGTGTTTATCATTCAGGGCACCGGCCGTCGTCGCTGGCGCGTGGGCGAAAAAGTGCCGATGAAACAGCACTGCCCGCATCCCGATCTGCTGCAGGTTGAGCCGTTTGATGCCATCATCGACGAAGAGATGGAGCCGGGCGACATTCTGTACATTCCGCCAGGATTCCCGCATGAAGGCTATTCGCTGGAGAATGCCATCAATTATTCGGTCGGTTTCCGTGCACCCAATGGCCGCGAGCTGATTAGCGGTTTCGCCGACTTTATGCTGGCACATGAGCTGGGCAGCTATCGTTTCAGCGATCCCGATGTGCCTTCGCGCGATTGCCCGTCACAGATTTTGCCCTCTGAAGTGGAAGGGATTCGTCAGGTAATGTTGGATGTGATCAACCAACCAGAACAGTTCAATCAGTGGTTTGGCGAGTTTATCTCGCAGTCACGTCACGAACTGGATATCGCCCCACCAGAGCCGCCGTATCAGCCTGATGAGATTTACGATGCGCTGCAGCAAGGTGATGCGTTGACGCGCCTTGGCGGCCTGCGCGTGTTGACGCTGGGCGACGCGGTATTTGTGAACGGGGAACGTGTGGCGTGCAGCCACCCAGAAGTGCTGGCGGCACTGGCACACAATCAGGTGTTAACGCTGGAAGATTTCGGCGATGCGCTGGACGATCCGTCGCTGCTGGCACAGCTTGCGGCGCTGGTGAACAGCGGCTACTGGTTCTTTGGTGAGTAATCTGTTGCGCTAAAATCGCGTCTCTTTATCACTGCGCGATTTGTCACACGTGTTTGCCGCGACAGAGACGCTGTCGACTGCGCCGCCACGTAAGATATTGATAAAAGGCCTGCTTAGCAGGCCTTTTTCATACTATTTCTTCTCTGCTGCCAGCGCAGACAAGCGTACAATCACATCTACCGCCTGCGACATCACATTTAATGACGCGAACTCGTGTTTACCGTGGTAGTTATAGCCGCCGGTGAACAGGTTCGGACACGGCAAACCTTTCCACGATAGCGCAGAACCGTCGGTGCCACCGCGAATCGGCTTCACCACCGGTTCGATGCCGCAATCACGAATGGCCTGCAGCGCCAGCTCAATAATCTGCGGATGTGGCTCAACTTTCTCACGCATATTGCGGTAGCTGTCGCTGATCTCTACTTTCACTGAGCACTCAGCCTGCAGCCCCTTCCCAACGCGCGCAGCAATCTCTTCCAGCAGCTGTTTACGCTGTTCATAACTGTCGGCGTCGAAATCACGAATCAGATACATTAACTCGGCATGCTCAACCGAGCCTTTGATGGTGTGCAGATGGAAAAAGCCTTCATAACCGTCGGTGAACTGAGGTTTTTCTTTGGCGGGTAGCTCAGCGTGGAAACGCATTGCCAGATCCAGTGCATTCACCATCACGTTTTTCGCACTGCCGGGGTGCACGTTATTGCCGGTGATTTTCACCATCGCGGTCGCGGCATTGAAGTTTTCAAATTCAAATTCGCCAAGATCGCTGCCATCAATGGTGTACGCCCAGTCCGCTGCAAAACCTTCAACATCGAAATGAGAGGTGCCGCGACCAATCTCTTCATCAGGGGTAAACGCCACACGAATCGCGCCGTGCGGAATATCCTCCTTCACCAGACGCGCCATCGCCGTCATGATTTCAGCGATACCCGCTTTATCATCTGCGCCCAGCAAGGTTTTGCCATCGGTGGTGATCAGCGTATGGCCAATCAACTTGTGCAGGATCGGGAACATCACCGGCGAGAGGATTTCATCGCCGTTGCCCAGCGCAATATCGCCGCCACGGTAGTTTTCGATAATCTGCGGATTGACGTTTTTAGCGGTGAAATCCGGTGACGTATCCATATGCGAGATAAAGCCAATCACCGGGGTCGGCCAGTCAACGTTGGCGGGCAAAGTGCCCATCACGCAGCAGTGATCGCTCAGGGATACATCAACAAATCCCAGTGCAATCAGCTCTTCCTGTAACTGACGCGCCAGCGTCCACTGCCCTTCACTGCTGGGCACCTGACGCGCCTGCGGTTTTGACTGAGTTTCTACTGCCACATAACTGAGAAAACGCTCAAGTAATTGATCCATTTGTCATCCCTCTAAAGAACCTGCGTTATTATCATGGCGCGTGAGGCGCGCCATGTTGCGTCAAATCATTATCCTTCAGGTTAGCGTTCTCAGCGCAAAGTGCTTAACCAGATATCGTCTTACTTATACAGCCCGCGTAGAAAGGTATGCACAAAATCCGGTACCACTTCACTGGCTAAGCCGTACTGGCTTTCCGCGAACTCATTGCCAACCTGACTGGGCTCCAGATTGAGTTCAACGGTATGCGCACCCTGCAGTTTTGCTTCATGCACAAAACCGGCGGCGGGATAGACATGCCCGGAGGTGCCAATGGCGATAAACAGATTGGCTTTCTCGATCGCCTGATAAATCTCTTCCATGCCGAGCGGCATTTCGCCAAACCACACCACATGCGGACGGAGTCGGGCCGGGAACTGGCAGCAGGTGCAGCGATCGTCCGGCTTCACATCTTCCGTCCAATCCAGCACCTGTCCGCTGCTTTCACAGCGCACTTTTAGCAATTCACCGTGCATATGCAGCACGCGCTGACTGCCTGCCCGCTCATGCAGATTATCGATGTTCTGCGTCACCAACAGGAAGTTGTCGCCCAGCACCTGCTCCAGCTCAGCCAGCGCTTTGTGCGCGGCATTTGGCTGAATCTCCGGCTGTTGCAACTGACGGCGGCGCGCGTTGTAGAATCCTTGCACCAGATCGGGATTACGATGAAATCCTTCTGGTGTGGCAACATCTTCAACCCGATGCTCTTCCCATAATCCGTCGGCAGCGCGAAAGGTTTGAATGCCTGACTCGGCGGAGATGCCAGCGCCGGTCAGTACCACGACGCGCGGTTGCGGGTGCGCAGCCAGTTCAGCTTTGCGATCGCGTTCAAAGATGCGCTGGCGAAAGCGCTGATGCACTTTGCGGCGATTTTTCTTGTCGCGGGCGAGTCGTAGGCGGCGGCGCGGTATGCGCATAAAAGCTCCTTATGCTGCGGTGGTTGTCACCGCATGTCGGGTGTTTGGCTCAGGATAATGGTTCCCGATAATAGCGGCTGCGCATGACGGCTGCATGCCACAGACGCTGAAAATGTGCGCAGCCGCGAAGGCGGCTGCGTTTTTTATCATTACTGTCCGCTCAGTACGCGAGCCGGATCGATTCGACTGGCACGCCGCGCCGGATACCAGCTGGCAATCAGGCTGAGCAGGATAGCGGTCACCAGCACCGAAATCACATCAATCCAGTGCAGCTCCGATGGCAGGAAATCAATGAAGTAGATATCCCCCGCCAGCAATTGATGACCGGTAAGATGCTCCAGTCCACGCACGATCGGCGTCAGGTTGAGCGCCACCAGTACGCCCACCACGACACCGCTGATGCTGCCGAGCAATCCGGCCAGCAAACCATACCAGATAAAAATGGCGCGGATCAGGCCATCTTTGGCGCCCAGCGTGCGCAGCACCGCAATATCACTGCTCTTGTCTTTCACCGCCATGACCAGCGTCGAGACGATATTAAAACAGGCCACGCCAATCACCAGCACCATCGCCAGATACATAATCGCGCGGATCATCTGGATATCGCGGTACATGTAACCGTAGGTGCCAATCCAGCTCTTAATATAGACATAGGAGTGCGTGGCTTCACCGGCATCGCGCACCAGTTTTTGCGCCTGGAAAGGATCGCTCATCTTCAGCGCAATGCCGCTGACGCTGTCACCCATATCAAGATATTTTTGCGCATCCGCCAGCGGCACCAGCGCCAGGCTGTGGTCGAGCATCCCGCTGAGTTGCAGTATGCCTGATACCTGCAGACGAATACGCTTCGGTTGCAGCAGCTTATTTTCACCGTCATTGTTCGGGATCATGATGGTGATCCAATCGCCTTGCTTCACGTTAAGCGATTTCGCAATGCCGCCACCGAGGATGATCTGCTGTTTATCCGCGCCGAACTGCTGCCACGCATCACCATCGACAAAACTCGGCAAGGCGCTCAGCCGCGATTCCTGTTGCGGATCGACACCCTTCACCTGCAACGCCTGCATCTTCGCGCCGCTCTCGATCAAGCCGGTAAAGTTAATGTAAGGCGCCGCTGCCGCGATTCCCGGCACCTTTTCAATCGGTGCAATCATCGGCTGCCAGTTGCGGAAAGGCTGATTCACCGGTTCGATTTCACCGTGCGGGACCACGGCCAGAATGCGTTTGTTCAGCTCGCGTTCAAAACCGTTCATCGCGCTCAGGCCAATAATCAACACGGCAACACCCAGGGCGATGCCGATGGTCGAGATGATGGAGATCAGTGAGACCATGCCACCGCGCCGCCGACCGCGACTAAAGCGCAGGCCAAGCAGCAGGGATAATGACGAACCCATCAGATAGCTCCCAGCGTCAGATGCTCGCTTAGCTGACCGTCGCACATCTCCATCTGGCGATTCAGACGTTTAGCCAGATTCAGATCGTGCGTCACCACCAAAAATGCGGTGCCCTGCTGCTGATTCAGCTCGCCCAGCAGTTTGAAAATCGCATCGGCATTACGCGCGTCCAGGTTACCGGTCGGTTCATCCGCCATCACCAGGCGCGGACGGTTCACCAGCGCACGCGCAATTGCGACACGCTGACGCTCACCGCCTGACAGCTCAGATGGACGATGCGCAGCACGTTTTTCCAGTCCGACCGCCGCCAGCATTTCCAGCGCGCGCGAGGCGGCTTCTGCTTTTGCAGTTTTGCCAATCAGCAATGGCATCGCCACGTTCTCCAGCGCCGTGAAGTCTGGCAAGAGATGGTGGAACTGATAGATAAAGCCCAGCTCGCGGTTGCGCAGTTCGGCTTTCGCTGCAGAGGACATGGCATTCAGTGATTTGCCGTCGAACACCACGTCACCCGAAGTGGGCGCATCGAGGCCGCCGAGCAGATGCAGTAAGGTACTTTTACCCGAGCCGGAGCTACCAACGATGGCCGTCAGTTCGCCTGGCTGCAGGCTAAAAGCCACATTGCGCAGCACATCGGTCTGCACGCTGCCTTCCTGATAGCGTTTGCACAGGTCACGACACTGCAACAAAGGGGTATTACTCATAACGTAAAGCCTCAGCGGGTTGAACGGCGGCAGCGCGCCATGACGGATAAAGGGTTGAGAGCAGCGCGACGATCATGGAGACCAGCGCAATAGTGACCACCTGCCAGACGTTGATATCGACCGGCAACGCCGCGCCATCCAGGAACAGGCCAATCACCGGCATCAAATTATTAAGCTGGCTGGCGAGCAGCACACCCAGCAGCGTACCGAGCAAGGTGCCGATAATGCCAGCACTGGCGCCCTGGACCATAAACACCGCGACGATCTGTCGGCGGGTTAAGCCCTGAGTTTGCAGAATCGCCACTTCACCCTGCTTTTCCATGATCAGCAGACCGAGTGAAGTAATGATGTTAAACGCCGCTACCGCGATGATCAGGCTCAGCAGCAGCCCCATCATGTTTTTTTCCATGCGCACCGCCTGGAACAGATCGCCTTTGCGCTCGCGCCAGTCTTTTAACGTCAGGCCATCCGGCAGGTGCTGTTCACTGAAGGCATCCACATTCAGCGGTTTATCCAGCCACAAACGCCAGCCGGTGATGTTACCCAGCGGATAGCGCATCACGCGGGAGGCATCCTGCTGATTAACCAGAATCTGATAGGCATCGACTTCACTGTTAGCAGCATAGGTGCCAGCGACGGTGAAGATACGCTGGCTTGGCAAGCGACCTACCGGCGTGAACTGGCTCACCGTAGGCACCATCAGACGCAGCTGGTCGCCACGTTTCACACCCAACTGAGACGCCAGTTGTTCGCCGAGAATTACATTATATTGGCCCGGTTGCAGCACGCTTTGCTGAGTATTGACGAGGTAAGGCGTCAGCGGATCCTGCTCATCAGGATTGATGCCCAGCATCACGCCCACAGAAACGTTGCGCGCGCTTTGTAGCACCACATCCGCGGTGGTCAGCGGGGCGACACGCGTGACGCCCTGCAGTTTGAGGCTCTCCGCCGTCACCTGTTGTGGATTGATGCTGCCTTTGTCGCTGGTGACCAACGCTTGTGGCATCAGGCCGAGGATGTTGCCCTCCAGCTCACGCTCGAAGCCGTTCATCACCGACAGCACGGTGACCAGCGCCAGCACGCCCAGCGTGATACCGATGGTGGAAAGCCAGGAGACGAAGCGACCGAAGCGGTCTGAGGCACGTCCACGCATGTAGCGCAAACCGATGAATAACGCGACTGGTTGATACATGAGATCCGTCTTGGCAGTTGCCTGAAAATAAGTAGTGGGATGATAAAGGAGCAGCCCTGTTTATGAAACCTCTAACCCTCTGAGTCTGTGGCAAAGTTGCATCCAAATACGTCGCAATCTGCGTCAATGCATAAAATTGCGACAAAATAATGATACTCATTGTGCGTTTATTAGGCACACCCTGCGGTAGACTCGCTCTTGCAGTTAAGAATTTATGTCCAACCGGCACCGCAGTCAGCCCAAAATAATTCGTGCTGTGGCAAGGCGGCAAGCCTGTGAATCCCCGGGAGCTTACTGAAGTCAGTGACGGGGGTTCGCAGACGCAGCCAACGCCGCCACAGCGCGAAGTATGCAGGGCGAAAAGGAGTACATCTCATGTTCAGATATCCCAAAGGCAGTATCGTGAAGCACAAATCGGGAGAAATCAGAGGCGAGATCGTCAACGTCTTTGAACAGGGAGATGCGGCAACCGGCTATTACGTGAAGTGGGACGACGGCAATCACAGCTATCATCTGGAAAAAGAGCTGTCCTGGGCCAACGTTGATCGTCCGCGCATGCACTACACACAGCAATCCAGTAAGTGACTGGGGTTCGCAAACGCAGCCAACGCGGCCACAGCGCGAAATATGAAGGGCGATGAGAAATAGCACCGCGACAGATGATCCTCAGGGCGGATTATGGAATGATGACGCCCTGGAATCCAAGGAGAGAATGTCGAGTCCTTATGTCGGAACAGAGTCGTTATACCCTGCCTGCGAAAGCGGGCGATCATCGTCAGCTCGGCGAACTGATTGGCGCCGCGCAGGCGGTTGAGTGCGCCAGTATCACCGAACGCCACCCGGGTCCGGTGTTGATGATTACGCCAGATATGCAATCTGCCCTGCGTCTGCAGGAGGAGATTCGCCAGTTCACCGATCTGCCGGTCACCAATCTCGCCGACTGGGAAACGCTGCCTTACGACAGCTTCTCGCCGCATCAGGACATTATCTCCGCCCGTCTTTCCACCCTTTATCAGCTGCCCAATCTGACGCGCGGTATGCTGATTATGCCGGTCAACACGCTGATGCAGCGCGTTTGTCCGCACAGCTTCCTGCACGGCCATGCGCTGGTGATGAAACAGGGGCAAAAACTCTCGCGCGATGCGCTGCGTGATCAGCTGGAGCAAGCTGGTTATCGCCATGTCGATCAGGTGATGGAACACGGCGAGTACGCCACGCGTGGCGCGCTGCTGGATCTGTTCCCAATGGGCAGCGATCAGCCCTATCGCATTGACTTCTTTGATGACGAAATTGACAGCCTGCGCCTGTTCGATGTGGACAGTCAACGCACGCTGGAAGCGGTTGATGCCATCAATCTGCTGCCTGCGCACGAGTTTCCTACTGATAAAGCAGCGATTGAGCTGTTCCGCAGCCGCTGGCGCGAGCTATTTGATGTGCGCCGCGAGCCGGAGCATGTCTATCAGCAAGTGAGCAAAGGGACGCTGCCGGCCGGGATCGAATACTGGCAGCCGCTGTTCTTTGAGCAGGAGTTGCCCACCCTGTTCAGCTATCTGCCTGCTAACACGCTGGTACTCAACAGTGGCGATCTGCACGGCAGCGCCGATCGCTTCTGGCAGGATGCTAACGCGCGCTTTGAAAATCGTCGCATCGATCCTATGCGCCCGCTGCTGGAGCCTGCAACGTTGTGGCTGCGCCCGGACGCGTTGCTTGGCGAACTGAAAGCCTGGCCACGCATGCAGCTCAGCAGCGAAACGCTGCCAGAAAAAGCCGCCAATACCAATCTCGGCTATCAACCGTTGCCGGAACTGACGGTGCAGGCCCAGGCTAAAGCGCCACTCGATCTGCTGCGTCAGTTCATGGAGCAGTTTGATGGGCAGATCATTTTCTCGGTGGAAAGTGAAGGCCGCCGTGAAAGCCTGCAGGAGCTGCTGGCGCGCATCAAACTGCGCCCACAGCCGATTGAACGCTTTGAAGAAGCCGCCAAACAGCCGCACAGTTTAATGATTGGCGCCAGCGAACGCGGCTTTATTGATAGCGCGGGCCATCGTGCATTGATTTGTGAAAGCGACCTATTGGGTGAGCGTGTCAGCCGTCGTCGCCAGGATAATCGCCGTACCATCAATCCCGATGTGTTGATCCGCAATCTCGCCGAGTTACACCCCGGCCAGCCGGTGGTGCATCTGGAACACGGTGTGGGCCGTTATATTGGCCTGACCACGCTGGAAGCCGGCGGTATTGTCGCGGAATATCTGATGCTCTCCTATGCGGGCGACGCCAAGCTGTACGTGCCCGTTTCATCGCTGCACCTGATCAGCCGCTACGCGGGTGGCGCGGATGAGAATGCCCCGCTGCACAAGCTTGGCAGCGATGCCTGGTCACGCGCACGCCAGAAAGCGGCCGAGAAAGTGCGTGATGTAGCGGCCGAACTGCTGGATATCTACGCCCAACGCGCGGCCAAAACCGGCTTCGCCTTTAAGCACGATCGCGATCAGTATCAACTGTTCTGCGAAGGCTTCCCGTTTGAGACGACGCCGGACCAGGGTCAGGCCATTAATGCCGTGCTGAGCGACATGTGCCAGCCGCTGGCGATGGATCGTCTAGTGTGCGGTGACGTAGGCTTTGGTAAAACTGAAGTGGCGATGCGCGCCGCCTTCCTCGCGGTGGAGAATGCCAAACAAGTCGCCGTGCTGGTGCCCACTACCCTGCTGGCGCAGCAGCATTACGATAACTTCCGCGACCGTTTCGCCAACTGGCCGGTGCGCATTGAGATGCTGTCACGCTTCCGCAGCGCCAAAGAGCAGAGCCAGGTGCTGGAACAGGCGCGTGAAGGCAAAGTGGATATTTTGATCGGCACGCACAAGTTGTTGTCAAACGACCTGAAATGGCACGATCTCGGCCTGCTGATTGTCGATGAAGAACACCGGTTCGGGGTACGCCATAAAGAGCGTATTAAAGCAATGCGCGCGGACGTTGATATCCTGACTCTGACTGCCACGCCGATCCCACGTACGCTGAATATGGCGATGAGCGGCATGCGCGATCTGTCGATCATTGCGACACCGCCAGCCCGCCGTTTAGCGGTGAAAACCTTTGTGCGCGAGTACGACAGCCTGGTGGTGCGTGAAGCGCTGCTGCGTGAAATTTTGCGCGGCGGTCAGGTTTACTATCTCTACAACGATGTCGAGAACATCGAAAAAGCCGCACAACGCCTGGCGGAGCTGGTGCCTGAGGCCCGCATCGCCATCGGTCACGGCCAGATGCGCGAGCGCGAGCTGGAACGGGTGATGAATGATTTCCACCACCAGCGTTTTAACGTGCTGGTGTGTACCACCATCATCGAAACCGGTATTGATGTGCCGAGCGCTAACACCATCATCATTGAGCGTGCTGACCACTTTGGCCTGGCGCAGCTGCATCAGCTGCGTGGCCGCGTCGGACGCTCACACCATCAGGCTTATGCCTGGCTGTTAACGCCGCATCCAAAAGCCATGACCACTGATGCGCAGAAGCGTCTGGAGGCGATTGCCTCGCTGGAGGACCTGGGCGCGGGCTTTGCGCTGGCGACGCACGACCTTGAAATTCGCGGTGCCGGTGAACTGCTGGGCGAAGATCAGAGCGGCCAGATGGAAACGATCGGTTTCACGCTGTATATGGAACTGCTGGAAAACGCGGTCGATGCGCTGAAGGCCGGGCGCGAGCCGTCGCTGGAAGATCTCACCAGCAACCAGACCGAAATCGAACTGCGCATGCCTGCGCTGCTGCCGGATGACTTTATCCCGGATGTGAACACGCGTTTGTCACTCTATAAACGCGTTGCCTCAGCCAGTGACGAGCAGGAACTGGCTGAGTTGAAGGTTGAGATGATCGACCGTTTCGGCAAGTTGCCGGATGCGGCGCGCAACCTTCTGGATGTGGCGGCTTTACGTCTGGTGGCGCGAGAACTGGGCGTGCGTAAAATTGAAGCCAGTGAAAAAGGCGGGTTCTTCGAGTTCGCGCCGCAGAACCATGTCGATCCCGGTTGGTTAATTGGCCTGCTGCAAAAAGATCCTAAACAGTGGAAGCTGGATGGCCCAACTCGTCTGAGATTCACTCGTGATTTAGAAGAGCGCAAAGTGCGGATGGAGTGGGTGCAGGGCTTCATTGCCGAACTGGCGAAGAATCGGGTTTAGCGCCCTCAGCAGCCGCATCTCGCCTGGCGAAGCAATACCTTGCGCTTCTGCATGCAACATTGTGGCTATAGGGACGCGAGATACATCTCGCCGCTCTGGTTTACACCATAAAAAAAGCGCCTTACGGCGCTTTTTTCGTTACTGCTGCTGTGACGTGTCTTTGCCCAATCAGGCCTGATTCGAATTCAGGATCAGCTGACCATTACGGTCGAGCGGAATGCGGGTGCCAGGGTCATTTTCCATGCGGATTTTGCCCTGCTGGTCGCCTATTTTATAGGTCACATCATAACCCAGCATTTTTTCCTGTTTGTCGTAAACGGTTTTGCAACGCTGCTCGTTGGTGGTGTAGGTATCACGATCCTGCAGTGCCCCCTGCACCTGGTTACCACCGTAACCGCCCGCCAGCGCGCCCGCTACCGTTGCGACATCGCGCCCACGACCACCACCAAACTGGTGACCGAGCACGCCGCCCGCCACTGCACCCAGTACCGAACCGGCGATGCGGTTCTCATCCTGTACCGGACGACGATGCGTTAACGTCACGTTGCGACACTCCTGTCGCGGTTGTTTAATGCTCTCTTTGATCGGCGTAGCCGAGAGAACTTGTGCATACTGCGGGCCGCGATCAAAGACATCCATGCTGGCGACTGCGGCAACCCCTAACGCTGCTGCCACGCCGATACCGATACCCGCTAACATTGATTTATTCACAGGAATGTCCTCCTGAATGTTGTTACCGCGCATTCCTGCCGCTACGAAATCCTGTGTAGCCGAGGCATAACCGGCGTGCGCGCCGCGCCGTGTTTGTGGATATAAGTTTTACAGATGGTCCGTAATTGCAACATCAGATTAATGGAGGAAACGCAACGGAAAGCCGTCAGGGCCAGTTTTTCGGAGAGTTCTGAGAGAAGCTGAAATACCGCCGTAACCTTAAACTGAATTGTCGTTTTTCAGCGGGTTACGGCAGGCGGAGCGGCACCAGGCGGCAGATAACCGCCCGGAAATCATTAGTGCAGCTTGAGGCGAGGACGCAGCACACGGTTTAGGCTACCAACCAGCATCATCAGGCCGGTTTTGAAGTATCCGTGGAGCGCAATCTGGTGCATGCGATATAGAGAAATGTAGACGAAACGCGCAATGCGCCCTTCTACCATCATCGAGCCGCGCATCAGGTTGCCCATCAGGCTACCCACCGTGGTGAAGCGTGACAGTGACACCAGCGAACCATGGTCTTTATAGACGTAAGCTTTGAGCGGTTTGCCTTTGCGTTGTGCCAGAATATTTTCCAGCGCGCGTGACGCCATCTGGTGTGCAGACTGCGCGCGCGGTGGCACAAAACCGCCGCCCGGCAGTGCGCAGGAAGCGCAGTCGCCAATCGCGTAGATGTCATCATCCAGCGTGGTTTGCAGCGTGTCTTTCACCACCAGCTGATTGATGCGGTTGGTTTCCAGCCCACCAATCTCTTTCATAAAGTCCGGCGCCTTAATACCGGCAGCCCACACCATCAGGTCAGCATTGATAAATTCGCCGCCTTTGGTATTGAGCCCCTCTTCTGTCGCGCTGGTCACCATGGTTTGCGTCAGGACGCGTACGCCGAGCTTGGTCAGTTCCTGGTGTGCCGCAGCAGAAATGCGCGGTGGCAAGGCTGGCAGAATACGCTCACCGGCCTCCACCAGCGTCACGTTCAGTGCAGAGCTATCAAGGCCTTTGTAGCCATAGCTGTGCAGCTGCTTCACGGCATTGTAGAGTTCTGCTGACAGCTCAACGCCGGTGGCGCCGCCGCCGACAATCGCAATGTTCACTTTTTCCAGGCTACCTTCACTGGCGGAGAAGCGCAGGAACAGGTTAAGCATCTCGTTGTGGAAACGACGAGCCTGATGCGGGTTATCGAGGAAGATGCAGTGATCTTTCACACCCGGTGTGCCGAAGTCATTGGAAGTACTGCCCAGCGCCATCACCAGACGGTCATAAGCCATCTCGCGCTGCGGCACCAGCAATTCACCGTTAGCATCGCGGATTTCCGCCAGCTCAATGGTTTTGTTTTCGCGGTTGATTTGCGTCAGCGAACCCAGCTGGAACTGAAAACCGTGATTACGCGCGTGCGCCAGATAGCTCAGGGCATCGATCCCTTCGTCCATCGAACCGGTTGCCACTTCATGCAGCAATGGTTTCCACAGATGGCTGTGGTTGCGATCGACGAGAATAATCTCGGCTTTCTTGTTCCGACCCAGCTTGTGGCCGAGCTGCGTTGCCAGCTCTAAGCCGCCGGCACCACCGCCAATAATGACGATTTTTTCCATAGATGTAGTCAACAAAGACCCCCTCAAAGTTGTAAACCAATAGTTAATTAATGGTTACTAAAAACCTTAATAAACATAGGGTTGGCGACGTTAAATCGCGAGCTGAGGGCAGAATATCACGGCGCTAACGACATATCATAAGAAAATTGATGTACATCAATCTTTCAAGCGCATTATCAGAATGTTAAACGTTTTGTGCGCCGCATCACACGGCGCGTGAAGGCTCAGGCGAGGGATTTAAAGGCCTTAATGCGGTGTAAATGCGGCGAGATGTTCTTGAATTTATGGCTGGCCTGTTCGTCCCACACGATTTCATAGAAAGGATGCAGTTGCGCGGCCGTGCGCTGATTATCCAGCGCCTCGTCATGACGGGACAAAATGGTCAGGCAGCGATCGCGATTCTTTTCGCGAAAATCACTGACGCACTTGGTGGCGATATCCAGATACTCTTCCGGACGATCAATCTTGCCTTCCATGTTCTCAAACGGAAACAGGTTGGGATTGAAGATCACCTGGCGCATACCGCAGAGAAAACCGATACGTTCGGCCCAGTAACCCCCAAGCCCCACCCCGCAAATCAAGGGATGCGCATCACCGCCCTGCTGCTGCAATTTATCGCACTCTTTCAACAGAAACTGCATGTCATGTTTGGGGTGTTGCGTGCTGTAACTGATGAGTCTGACGTCCGGGTCAATAAACTGCAGTTGCAGCACTTTTTCGTGGTTGCCCGGACTGTTGGAATCAAAACCGTGCAGATAGATGATCATGATTATCCTCAGCGTGGAATGAAATCCGGGCAGCGACGCTTATCTGCCCGACGCTTTATGCTCCAGCCAGCGCGCCTGCAATGCGCTCAGCTGATGATGATTCTGCTTCCAGCGTTCACTGGATTGCAGCGCTTCTCGGGTATAACGCCCCTGATGGTATAACTGCGTCACACGCTCCGCCTGGATCGGCGTCAAGTTATCCAGCACACTCACCGCTCCGGCGCGCTGATTGCACACCAGGATCATGTCGCAGCCGGCATTGAGCGACTGCTGCGCGCGCTCAGCATAACTGCCCATAACCGCAGCACCTTCCATCGACAGATCGTCGGAGAAAATGACACCGTTGAAGCCCAACTCTTTGCGCAACACCGTTTGCAGCCAGTAAGGCGAGCCGCTGGCAGGTAACGGATCCACCTCAGTATAGATAACGTGCGCGGGCATCACCGCATCCAGCAACTGCTCATCAATTAACTGTTTGAAGATGGCCATGTCATGCTGGCGCAGCGTGGCGGCATCGCGCGGATCACGCGGGGTCTCTTTGTGGGAATCAGCACTCACCGCACCGTGGCCGGGGAAATGCTTGCCGGTGGTTTTCATGCCCGCTTCGTGCATGCCGTTGATAAAGCGGCGGGCAATTTGCAATGCAATCGCGGGATCTTCATGGAAGGAACGGTCGCCAATCGCCGCGCTGATGTGGCCAATATCCAGTACTGGGGCAAAGCTGATGTCGATATCCATCGCGATCATTTCCGCTGCCATCTGCCAGCCCGCCTGCTGGGCGACTTCACCCGCAGTGGCGATATCGTGCAGGGCGGCAAAAGATTGCATCGCGGGGAGTTTGGTAAAGCCTTCACGGAAGCGCTGCACGCGCCCGCCTTCCTGATCCACGGCGACCACTAAACGATTACGCGAAGCGGCGCGAATCTGGCGCACCAGTTCTGCCAGCTGATCCACATCGTGGAAGTTGCGGGCAAACAGAATCAGTCCGCCCACCAGCGGATGTTGCAGAATCTCACGCTCTTCGGCGTCGAGTTCGTAGCTTTTAACATCCAGCATCAGCGGGCCGGGAGTATTCATGGTCATGGTTACAATCCTGAGTTAAAGATCCTGCCAGCTGGCCTGCGCCAGCTGTTGTAAATGAGGGTCACCGCTCTGTTCAGCGCGCAGCTGATACCAGCTGGCCATCAGCAGGTGCAGCCACGGCTGCCAGCGCCGCATATGTCGCTTAAGTCGCGCTTCGTCAAGCTGGCTGCGTTGCGCATAACCCGCAATCCAGTCGATTTGGTGTTCTCCATCGACCGCGCAGAGCGCCGCGAGTTCCAATGCCACATCACCATCGGCAGCATATTCCCAATCGATGAGACGTAAGCCATCTGGTGTGGCAATCACATTGCCGGCGTGAACATCCATATGAATCGGCACGAGGCGTAACGGCCGGGGTTCACCCTGCCTGATCAGGCGCTGGAGTTGATGTTGCCAGCGCCAGTGGCGTTGCTGGCACAGCTGCCAGTAGTGTTGCAACAGCGGTGTCAGTCGCAAGCGATAGCCTGTCAGCGGCTGCTGATGCAGGCGATGCAGCAAGGCAAGCACCGCATCACGCTGTTGATTGAACTGCGCAGGGGTCAGCACCTCGCCGGGCAACCAGCTCTGTAATAACCAGGGATGATGCCAATCCAGTGGCGACGGCCCGAGGTGCGCAGCACGCATTTGACGCAAGATGCGATATTCGCGCTGGCGATCAACAAACGGGAGTGGTTGCTGCGGCGCACGACGCGCCAGCAGCTCACCCTGCTCGGTTTTCACCCGAACACTGTTGCCACTCAATCCCGGCAGCGCGAAAAAATGACCGGCAGCTTGCGCCGTCGGCCATTGTTGCTGAATCCGTTGTTGCAGTAAGGGATCAGGGTTGAGCAATACCATTGCCTGACCAGATAATTTCACCGGTCTGCACCAGCATCAGCTGCATCTGCAGCGTTGGTGCTTTCACATCGCCTTGTGCGCTGCTGTAAAGCACATACTGCGCGTTGACATTGCGTGCCAGGCCAATCGCTTTGCTGCGCGAATTGAGGCTGTCATCGGCTGATAAGCCCAGCGTCTGTTTGGCCTGTGCCAGCTGTTCTGGCGTCACTAGCGTGAATTTGCCGTTGTTTGCCAGCGCATTCTGGATGGCATCGGTGGCTTTATCGCTCTGCAACGCGCCGTTGGTGCTGTTCTTGATGCGGTCCACCAGCAGCACACTGCCTGGATTCACACCCGCAGACTGCACCATATTCCCCACTAATGGCTGCACGCTGGCATTCCAGTTAATGGTTTTCAGCTTCGGTGGCTGCGGCACATTTTCCGGCGGCGGCACCGGCTGCACAGGTGGCTGCTCCGGTTGGGTTGGCGTCGTCGGCTGGGTCGGTTCAACCGGCGCCGGAGTTTGCTGTTTCACCACACAACCGGTGAGCATCAACGCAAATAACAGCGCGCTGGAACGTTTTACACTGCGAATCACAGGTTACTCCTCAGAGATAAAGATAGAGACGCACCTTACTGGCGGTCAGGTTACCGATTTGCGAGACAACTTCAGTGCTGCCATGCGCCGGGACAACTTGGGTCTGAACCGGCTCTTCCGGGGTAATCTCCAGTCCCTTCTCGTCATACCAATAGAAACGGTAATGTACGGTCACTGGCGTTTCCCGCTGATTAAAGAGGACGCTCGAGGCTCGCATTTGCCCATCACGGCTGGCCAGCGTGGGTTCATCGGTGATGATGCCCGCAGAAAGCACGGAAGACTCCATCACCAGCGATTGCGACGTGTTGATCATCGGTTTGTCACTGCTACACCCGGCAAGGGACAGCAGCAGCAGGCCACTCAGCCATTGACGCATCACAAGGTCCGCCTGAGGTTAGATAGACAGCATCGGACCCAGCGGCTGACCGCCGACCAGGTGCATATGAATATGATAAACCTCCTGACCACCATGACGATTACAGTTCATGATCAGGCGATAGCCATCTTCGGCAATCCCTTCTTCTTTCGCAATTTTCGCCGCCACGGTAATCATACGGCCCAACGCATGCTCGTGGGCTTCCTGCACGTCATTAGCGGTGGGGATCAATACATTAGGGATAATCAGAATGTGCGTTGGCGCTTTAGGCGCGATATCGCGGAAGGCGGTGACCAGTTCGTCCTGATAAACCACGTCGGCGGGGATTTCGCGACGAATGATTTTACTGAAAATGGTTTCTTCAGCCATGGTGCATTTCCTTAAGCCTGAGTTCAGTCAGGCAGTATGCGCGAGGAATTCGTTTGCTTTCAACCTCAGTACCACTTTTCTTCTGTTAAATGGCTGCCTTTACGCCATTTCATCCCCCAGGCAGCATTGCTGTGCTCTCCCTCTCAAATTTATGCCATCGCCGATCACTAAAATGAAACGCTGTTTTATAAATTAGAGATATCACGCCAGTTTCTTTGTGTTTTTGCCACTCAACCGTCAACCCTTGCCAAATCGCGAAGGTTTGCCGCTGCACGGCGCTCTACTTTCTATCCAATCCGGGCAAGCAGTACGGAGTAATGAGGGATGTGTCATCCGTCGATTTCAAGGAGAACCTGCCATGCAGTCTCGTAAAATTAGTCTGGGCCACTATCTGGCTTACGGTTCCGGGGATTTCCTCGGCGCCGGCACCACGGCGCTCACCGCTGCCTGGTTACTCTATTTCTACACCACCTTCTGCGGGCTTTCGCCGATTGAAGCCACCTTTATTTTTGCTGCTGCCCGCGTGATGGATGCGGTCGTCAGCCCGCTGATGGGCTTTCTCACCGATAACTTCGGGTCCACCTGGCTTGGCAAGCGCTTTGGCCGCCGCAAGTTCTTTATCCTGCTCGGTATTCCGTGTGTTTTCAGCTATAGCCTGATGTGGATAGGCGACATGAGTTTCTGGTGGTATCTGCTGACCTATCTGCTGTTCGATATGGTCTACACCATGATTCTGGTGCCCTACGAGACGCTGGTGCCGGAGATGACCGATGACTTTAAACAAAAGAGCCGCTTCTCCGGCGCGCGTATCGCGTTGGCGCAGCTCTCCTCCATTCTGGCGGCCTTCCTGCCAGGCATTTTGATTGGCTGGTTTGGCAAAGAGAATCCCATCTCCTTCTTTTATGCCAGCCTGGTGTTCTCAGTGATCTGTGCGCTGGTGCTAACCCTGGTGTGGCGCTTCACCTGGGAACGCGCACCGGAGGATTTTTCCGCCGAGTCACGTCGGGCTGAAGAAGAAAAGACGCAACTCTCGCTGTTCCAAAGCCTGAAACGGCTGTATATCGAGCTCGCCTCCACGCTGCGCATCCGTATCTTTCGTCAGCATCTTGGCATGTATTTGGGCGGTTACATCGCTCAGGACGTCTTTAATGCAGTATTTACCTGGTACGTGGTGTTGGTACTGATGCAGAGCGCGCAAATCGCTTCCAGCCTGATGGGCACGATGGCGGTGCTGCAATTTATCGCGGTGATGGCAATGATCCCGCTGTGTATACGCCTTGGACCGGCCCCAGCCTATCGTCTGGTGGTGGTGCTGTTTGGCCTCAGCGCCCTCTCCTACGCCGGGCTGTGGTACAGCGGAATGAACGATAACTTCGCGCTGTTAGTGCTGATCTCGGCCTTCGCCGGTTTAGGACGTGGTGGCATCAACTATGTCCCGTGGAATACCTATACCTATATCGCCGATGTCGATGAAGTGATCACCGGACAGCGACGCGAAGGTATTTTCGCCGGGATCATGACGTTGACACGCAAAGCCTCGCAGGCCGGTGCCGTGATGATCGTTGGCATCCTGCTGCAACTGGCCGGTTTTACCTCCGGCAAAGCAGAGCAGGTTCCTGCCGTGAGCCACAGCATTCTGCTGATCCTCAGCATCGGCACCGTTGGCGTCCTGACCTGCGGTTTCATTGTGTCGCTGCGCTTCAAACTTAATCTGCATACCCACACCGTGCTGCGCGAAGAGACGCTGAAGATGCGTGAAGCCGGACGCGTTATCCCGGAACGAATTACGCCGCAGGCACGTGCCATCGTCGAAACGCTAGCCGGGATGCCCTATGAAAATCTGTGGGGCAATAACAATGTCGGTTACCTCAACCGCAAGAAGCCCCCGGCGCCCACGCTATCCACACAACGCGGCAGCTTACCTCCTCTCCCTACCCTGATTAACGATAGGAATGAACCATGACTGTATTTCCGGTAAAACACAGCGCTCTATTACGCCAGCCTGAATACCTGTTGCCACGCAGTGAGTTAGTGCAACTGATCCACAAACTCACCGACAACCTGGTCAATATCACCGATCATAGCGGCGAGTTTTTGCTGCGGCTGGATGATGGCCGCGTCATTGATACTAAAGGTTGGGCTGGCTGGGAATGGACGCACGGCATCGGGCTGTATGGCATGCTGCATTACACCCAGCAGACCGGGGATCAGGCGACACTCAAGATCATCGATGACTGGTTTAGCGCGCGCTTAGCAGAGGGCACGCCGACCAAAAACGTTAACACCGTGTGCCCGTTCCTGACGCTGGCTTATCGCTATGAAGAGACGGGTAACGCAGCATGGCGCCCGGTGCTGGAACGCTGGGCTGAGTGGGTGATGTATGAAATGCCGCGCACTGAGCAAGGCGGTTTGCAGCACATCGTCTACAACAACGAAAATACCCAGCAACTGTGGGACGACCCCCTGATGATGAGCGTGATGGCACTGGCGAAGATCGGCCAGTTACTCGATCGCCCGGAGTTTGTCGAAGAAGCCAGTTATCAATTCCTGATCCACACCCAATACCTGATGGATCGCCAAACCGGTTTGTGGTTCCACGGCTGGAACTTCGATGGCCGACACAACTTTGCCAATGCCCGTTGGGCACGCGGTAATAGCTGGCTGACCATCGTCATCCCGGATTTCCTTGAGATGATGAACTGGCCGGAACAGCATGCCACGCGTCGCTTCCTGCAGCAGGTATTGGCCAGTCAGGTAAAGGCATTAGCCGCTTGCCAGCACAGCAGCGGTCTCTGGCATACCTTGCTTGACGATCCACAAAGCTATCCGGAAGCGTCTGCTACTGCGGGATTCGCTTATGGGATTCTCAAAGCGGTGCGTAAACGATATTTATCTGATGAATATCGCCCGATGGCGGAAAAAGCCCTGCGTGGTGTGATCGCCAATATTGATGAAGACGGAGAGTTAAAACAGGTCTCTTTTGGCACCGCGATGGGCAGCGATTTGGACTACTACCGCCAGGTGCCGCTGACGTCAATGCCCTATGGCCAGGCGATGGCGCTACTGTGTCTGACGGAGTATTTGCGGGTTTATCTGTAATCGTACCAAAGGTGAGGTGCGAGGAAGCGGCGGCAGAAGAGTAAAGTGTCCCGCGACAGAGATGTCGCGGGACGAGCCTCTAGCCCTTACATATTACGAATATAATCGTCCATTTCAGTTTTCAGGTTATCGGACTTAGTGCCGAAGATCGCCTGAACACCGGAACCGGCCACCACCACGCCACGCGCGCCGAGGTTTTTCAGTTCATTTTGATTCACTTTCGCCACATCCGCGACGCTCACACGCAAACGCGTAATACAGGCGTCGAGATTGGTGATGTTCTCTTTACCACCAAATGCAGTAACCAGTTTGCCTGCCATCTCGCTACCGGTAGCGCTGCTCTGTTCCATTGCGGTGTCCTCACGTCCAGGTGTTTTCAGATTCAATTTCACAATCAGTACACGGAAAACGGTGTAATAAATCAGGCCGTAAATGATACCGATAATCGGGAACAACCAGATCTTGCTGCTGTTACCGCTCAGCACCACAAAGTCAATCAGACCGTGTGAGAAGCTGGTGCCATCACGCATGCCCAGCAGAATACAGATTGGGAATGCCAGACCCGCCAGAATCGCATGGATGACATACAGAATCGGCGCCACGAACATGAACGAAAATTCAATCGGTTCGGTGATACCGGTCAGGAACGAGGTCAGCGCGGCGGAGATCATAATGCCGCCCACTTTGGCGCGGTTTTCCGGCTTAGCCGAGTGCCAGATAGCAATCGCAGCCGCAGGCAGACCGTACATTTTGAACAGGAAGCCGCCAGAGAGTTTACCTGCGGTTGGATCGCCCGCCATATAGCGTGGGATATCACCGTGGAACACCTGACCTGCGGCGTTGGTGAACTCACCAATCTGCATCTGGAAAGGCACGTTCCAGATATGGTGCAGACCAAACGGCACCAGCGAACGCTCAACCACACCGTAAATGCCGAACGCCACAACCGGGTTCTGATAAGCCGCCCATTGTGAGAAATCCTGAATCGCGGTGCCAATTGGTGGCCAGATAAAGGACAACACGATACCAGTGAAAATCGCGGTCAGACCGGAAATGATCGGTACAAAACGCTTACCGGCGAAGAAGCCAAGATATTCAGGCAGCTTGATGCGATAGAAACGGTTAAACATATACGCGGCGATCGAACCGGCAATGATCCCGCCCAGCACCCCGGTATCGGCAAGGTGTTTGGCCTCAATTTCCGCTGGCGGCAAGTGCAACACCAGTGGTGCAACCACCGCCATGGTTTTCACCATGATGCCGTAAGCAACCACGGAAGCCAGCGCCGATACGCCATCGTTATTGGTAAAACCGAGCGCCACGCCAATCGCAAAGATCAGCGGCATGTTGGCGAACACGGAACCGCCCGCCTCCGCCATCACATGTGAAACCACAGCAGGCAACCAGCTGAAGTTAGCCGAACCAACACCTAATAAAATACCGGCAATCGGCAAAACCGATACCGGCAACATTAGCGATTTACCTACTTTTTGCAGGTTCGCAAATGCGTTCTTGAACATAGAAGCTCCTGAGTATGAGTGCATATTTGCGCAGTGCGCTGGCAAAGGGGGAGGATCCTTCACCGGGGTGACGCTGAGCGTCTTTTGATTTATTACGAAGGGTAAAATAAATCGATATTTGTTACTTTGACGGCTATCACGTTTCGCTCAAGACGAACGCTTGCTTTCTGTTATTTTTGACTGAATTGCCTGGAGAAACAGCAATAAATCACTGCCCGTGCCGCGTTATATGCCGCACAGGTCAGTGATTATGGATTTATTACAGAGTTTGAAATAAAGCGGATTAGCCGCCGAGTCGGCTCATTGGGACATGGAACAGACGCGAGAAGTTTTCTGTGGTGGCCGCGGCCAGGGTTTCGATATCAACACCTTTCAGCACAGCCATATAATCCGCGACATCGCGCGTAAAGGCAGGCTGGTTTTCTTTGCCACGATGCGGAACCGGCGCCAGATACGGCGAGTCGGTCTCTACCAGCATGCGATCCAGCGGCACGTAGCGCGCGGCATCACGAATCTGTTCAGCATTGCGGAAGGTCAAAATGCCGGAGAAGGAGATATAGAAGCCCATATCCAGCAACTGCGCCGCAGTCTCTTTATCTTCAGTAAAGCAGTGCAGTACGCCACCACACTTTTCCACCTGCTCTTCACGCAGGATCGCCAGCGTGTCTTCACGTGCATCACGAGTGTGTACGATGATTGGCTTATTCAGCGCGATGCCGGTACGGATGTGTTCACGGAACGAGGCTTGCTGCTGCGCTTTGGTCTCCTGCTGATAGAAGTAATCCAGCCCGGTTTCGCCCAGTGCAATCACCTGCTCTTCAGCGGCCAGTCGACGAAACTCTTCAACATCGTACGGCGCTTCCTGATTCAACGGATGCACGCCGCACGCCAGAGCGATGTTTTCCCTGTCGCCGACCAGTTGCTTGATCTTGTAGTAATCCGGCAGCGTGGTGGCAATCGCCAGCATAAACTTCACGTCACGCGCTGCGGCTTTGGCGATCACATCGTCCAGATCGCGGTGCTGCTTCTCATAATCCAGGCCATCAAGATGGCAGTGCGAATCAACAATAAACATACTTCTCTCTTTTGCGCTTAGCCGACCGCCGAGGGCGACATTAAGCGTCCCCAGGCTAACAGGCGATCGGTCAAAATCAGTTCACGGTTCAGGGCGGCGACATGCAACAGTTGCTCACGACACTGCATCCACTGCTGGGCGCTGGCGTTGAGCGCGCTGCTGCTAAGCTGCTGAGCCAGTTGCGATACGACCTCAGGATGGTCGCCGTTGCTCAACCAGTTGCTGGCACCCTGCTGCACTTTCATGGCATCCACCAGTAATGAAATCAGCCAGCTGAGGCGCTCTGCCACATCGTCGCTGTTCAGCGCGGGCAGCAGTTGCAGTACATCGCTGTTCAACGCGCTAAGCAAGGTTTCACACAGCTTCTCACGTGCCTGCCAGCGCTCAGGCTGTAGCAGGATCAACGCCGCAGCAGGTGCGCCATTGCTCAAGCGCAGAGCGGCTCGCAGTACTGGCTCGGATTGCGGCAACTGCTTCTGCAGCCATTGCAAACTGGGCAGCTCTTCCGGTGGGGAAAGATGCCATGTCATGCAACGGCTACGCAATGTTGCCAGCAAACGTGATGGCTCACGAACGCTGAGGAAAAACCAGCAGTTCGCAGGAGGCTCTTCCAGGGTTTTCAACAACGCATTGGCGGCGGCTTCAGTAAGCTGCGCCGCATCCGGCAACCAGACAATTTTTGCTCCGCCCTGTTGAGCAAAATGGTAAAGCTTCTCGGTGACGTCACGTACCGCATCAATACCCAGTGAAGATTTGCCTTTTTCTGCTTCCAGGCGATACCAATCAGGATGCGTCTGCGCCTGCATCAGTTGGCAGCCGTGGCAATGGCCGCAGCTCTTCAAGCCTTCTGGATGTTGGCACATTAACCAGCGGCTAACACCCCACACTAACGCATCGTCACCCATGCCATTAATGGCCTGTATCAGCAAGGCATGGTGCGCCTGACCGCTTTGATGACGGCTGATAATCTGCCGATAGGGCTGATTCAGCCACGGATACCAGTTCATGCCGCCAGACCTGCCAGCCATTTTTGTAGCGCTGATTTAAGTGACGATGTCACTTCTTCAATATTTTGTGTCGCATCAATGGTTAAAATGGTGTCATCGCAGGCAGCCAACGCCAGATAACGGTCACGCGTGCGTTCAAAGAAACGCAGTGATTCCTGCTCAATACGATCGAGTTCCCCTCGAGCACGCGCGCGTTGCAGGCCAATTTCCGGTGTCACATCCAGGTATAGGGTCAAGTCCGGACGGAAGTCGCCCAATACCGCATCGCGCAGGGTGGTCATCAACTGCGTATCCAGGCCACGGCCACCGCCCTGGTAAGCCTGGGATGAGAGATCGTGACGGTCGCCAACCACCCAGGCGCCACGCGCTAATGCAGGCTTAATCACGTTCTCGACTAGTTGAACACGGGCAGCATACAGCATCAGCAATTCGGCTTTGTCAGTCACCTGTTCGCCATCAATTCCCTGCTTCACCAGCACGCGCAATTGTTCTGCCAGCGGCGTGCCGCCGGGCTCACGGGTGAATACCACATCGTCGATACCCTGCTCATGCAGCACCGCCACGATAGCATCACGCGCAGTGGTTTTGCCCGCACCTTCAAGGCCTTCAATGACGATAAACTTACTTTTCATTTTTTTCCTTCATGGCCAGCCGATAGACCTGCACCGCTTTATTATGGCTGGCGAGATTGGTGGTAAAGGTATGTCCGCCTTTACCATCCGCGACAAAATAGAGATAGTTGGTTTTTTCGGGATGCGCCGCCGCTTCCAGCGAGGCTCGACCTGGCATCGCGATAGGACCTGGCGGCAATCCGCTAATCGTGTAGGTATTGTAATCGGTCGGCGTTTCGAGGTCTTTACGCGTAATCGTACCGGTATAGTTATCACCCATACCGTAAATCACGGTAGGATCGGTTTGCAGCTTCATGCCGGTGCGCAAGCGATTAATAAAGACCGAGGCAACGCGCGCGCGCTCTTCCGTCACGCCGGTCTCTTTTTCGATAATCGAGGCCATGGTGACCAGATCTTGCTCTTTTTTATAGGGCAGATTGTCCATCCGCCCCTGCCAGATCTCATCCACCAGTTTATTCATGCGCGTGTGCGCACGCTCCAGCAGCGATACATCACTGGTGTTAGCCGTATACAAATAGGTGTCGGGGTAGAAAGCGCCCTCAAGCTGATTTGCATCCATTTTCAGCGCAGCGGCGACGGTCGCAAACTGATCGTCAGTTAGCGTATGTTTGATATAGGGCGCTTGACGCAGTTCGGCCAACCACTCCTTCAGGCGAGAACCCTCGACAAACCGCACCGGAAATTGCGCTTCTTTACCGCTGGCCAGCAACTGCAGCAGCTGCCTTACCGTCATATTGCTTTCAAGTCGGTAGGTTCCGGCTTTGAATTTCGCGAGCTCAGGCTCAAGTTTCAATAGCGGCCCAAACCAGATACTTTCCGGAATGATGTGCTGGCTTTCCAGTTGCGCTTCCAGCACGACCCGACCACTACCGGCGGGCAATGTGTAGATCGTTTCCTGATTAATAGTCAAAGGGGTATCGGCTAAACGTTCAATCTGCCAATAACTTAATGCCGCCGCGAGGCCGGCAATCGCCACAGCGCTGGCGAGTATTTTTTTCATTCGGGTCATGATGCTTCCATCTTCTGGCAACTGTTATACAGCTGCTGGTACAGCGTGCGTGCGGTGAACGAAACATCGTCAATTTTCCGCACAGGTAAAACCGGCATCAGGGCATTGCAGATCACCACTTCATCGGCGTTCAGCACATCGTCCCTGCTTCCTTCAATCAACTGACAAGCCTGGCCTTCCGACGCCATCTTCGCCATCAGATAACGGCGCATAATGCCATCGACACCCGCTTGCTTAAGACGCGGCGTGAAAACCTGATCGCCTTTGCGCCAGAATAAATTGGCCGCACAGCATTCCACCACCGTCCCCGCAGTGTCAAGCACCAGCGCCTCATCAGCATCGGTGTGGTCGAGCTGCTGACGGATCAGCACCTGTTCCAGTCGGTTAAGATGTTTGAGGCCGGCGAGCAGTGGATTACGCGCCAGTCTCACGGGGCTGGTTATCAGCGCTGCACCCTGCTGCTGCAAAGTGGCGTAGTGTTGCGGCCACGGCGAAAGGGAGAGGATGCGCGTCGGCGTTGTGCAACCGGTTCGGCTATATCCCCGTCCACCGACACCTGGCGTCAGAATCACTTTTAAAACCGACTGGGTTTGACCATTGGCGGCATGCTGCATCTCCTCGGCCAGCTGCGCCATATCCGGTAAGGGAATGAATAAACGCTCACAGCCTTCCTGCAATCGCTGCAAATGGGCGTTCAGCAGTTGTATCTTGCCTGCCACTATCGCAGCAGTGGTAAAACAGCCATCACCAAACTGCACCGCGCGATCGCGCGCAGAAAGTTCGAACTGCTCTACGCCGTTTATCCACATACCGCTCACCTTTGGCTACCCTGCCAGTCTGAATACCACTGACAGCGGTAAGAATCCACGTCACTGCGTGACAAAATATAAAAAAGGCCCGCATTGCGGGCCTCTGTTTGGCTGGGTAAAGCTTATACCTTGCGGAAGATCAGCGAGCCGTTAGTGCCGCCAAATCCGAAGGAGTTACACAGCGTGTACTCCAGTCCGCTCACCTGACGTGCTGTATGCGGCACGAAGTCGAGGTCACAACCTTCATCTGGGTTATCCAGGTTGATGGTTGGCGGAACCGCCTGGTCGCGCAGCGCCAGAATCGAATAAATCGCTTCTACCGCGCCTGCTGCACCCAGCAAGTGCCCAGTCATGGATTTGGTAGAACTCACCATCACGCTGTGAGCCGCTGCACCAAATACAGACTTGACCGCCTGAGCTTCAGCTTTGTCACCCGCTGGCGTTGAGGTGCCATGCGCGTTGACGTAGCCAATCTGTTCAGCGTTCAGCTGCGCATCACGCAATGCATTCACCATCGCTGCTGCAGCACCTGAACCATCCTCCGGCGGAGACGTCATGTGGTAAGCATCGCTGCTCATGCCGAAACCGATGATTTCAGCATAAATTTTCGCACCGCGCTTTTTCGCATGCTCGTACTCTTCCAGCACCACAATGCCTGCACCATCACCCAACACGAAACCATCACGGTCTTTATCCCACGGACGGCTTGCCGCCTGAGGATTATCGTTATTGGTTGAGAGCGCACGTGCAGCACCAAAGCCACCCACACCCAGCGGGGTACTGGCTTTTTCAGCACCACCGGCCAGCATGACATCGGCGTCGTTGTACGCAATGATACGCGCAGCATGACCAATGTTGTGCACACCTGAAGTACAAGCGGTTGCAATAGAAATGCTTGGACCTTTCAGACCGTACATAATGGTCAGATGACCTGCCACCATGTTAACAATGGTAGAAGGAACAAAGAACGGGCTGATTTTGCGCGGACCGCCGTTAACCAGTGAACTGTGGTTGTCTTCAATCAAACCCAGTCCGCCGATGCCGGAACCGATAGCTGCGCCGATGCGGCCGGCATTCTCATCAGTTACGACCAGACCGGAGTCCGCCATAGCCTGAATACCAGCAACAATGCCGTATTGGATGAAGTCATCCATCTTGCGCTGATCTTTGCGCGAGATGAATTCATCGCAATTAAAATCTCTTACTAAGCCCGCAAAGCGTGTTGCGTAGGCACTAGTATCAAAATGGTCGATCAGGCTGATGCCGCTCTGACCGGCAAGGAGAGCACTCCAGGTAGACTCTACGGTATTGCCGACAGGAGACAACATGCCAAGACCAGTCACAACTACACGACGCTTAGACACGTACGTCCTCCAGGGAGGGAAAAAATAACGCTATGTGGGGCAAACATAAAACTCAGGCGGTCGAGGTGACCGCCTGAAGATATTCATTAGCCTTGGTGGCTATTGATGTAATCGATCGCTGCCTGAACGGTAGTGATTTTCTCAGCTTCTTCGTCTGGAATTTCAGTATCAAACTCTTCTTCCAGAGCCATTACCAGCTCAACGGTGTCAAGAGAATCTGCACCCAGGTCTTCAACGAAAGAAGCAGTGTTAATCACTTCGTCTTCTTTAACACCCAGCTGCTCAGCTACGATTTTCTTAACGCGTTGTTCGATATCGCTCATACTATTTAATTTCCTATCAAAACTCGCTTTCGCGATGGTTTTCGTAGTGTATAAAATGTTGAAAAAGATGCAACAAAATCCCGGCTGGTCGAACCACGATTTTGCGCTATTCTGCGGTGTTTACCGCAGATAATGCAAATGTTTTCGTGATTATCAGACCATGTACATGCCGCCATTGACGTGGAGCGTCTCACCCGTGATGTAAGAGGCTTCGTCAGAGGCTAAGAATGCAACAGCATTGGCAATCTCCTGCGGGTCGCCTAAACGACCTGCCGGCACTTCTGCCAAAATGACCGAGCGCTGATCTTCGTTCAGTGCACGCGTCATGTCCGTCTCAATAAAGCCCGGAGCCACGACGTTTACGGTAATGCCACGTGACGCGACTTCTCGCGCCAGTGATTTGCTAAAGCCAATCAAACCAGCTTTTGCTGCCGCATAGTTTGTTTGACCCGCGTTACCCATGGTTCCAACTACAGAACCGATGGTAATGATACGGCCCACGCGTTTTTTCATCATGGCACGCATAACCGCCTTAGAAAGACGGAAGACAGATGTCAGGTTGGTATCGAGGATATCCGCCCACTCATCGTCCTTCATGCGCATCAACAGATTGTCACGCGTAATGCCTGCATTATTGACTAAAATGTCCACTTCGCCAAATTCAGCGCGAACTTTCTCGAGCACGCTCTCAATAGAGGCCGCATCGGTCACGTTCAACAGCAGACCTTTGCCGTTATCGCCGAGGTAAGCACTGATTGCTTCCGCACCGCTTTCGCTGGTGGCGGTTCCCACCACTTTCGCACCGCGCGCAACCAGCGTTTCCGCGATTGCACGGCCAATGCCGCGGCTTGCGCCAGTCACCAGCGCTACTTTACCTTCAAAGCTCATGTTTTTCCTCTTATTCCTGTGTAAGCGCAGCAGACAGTGAAGCAGAATCGTTCACGGCTGCAGCGGTCAGGCTATCCACAATACGTTTGGTCAGACCGGTCAGGACTTTACCTGGACCGATCTCCAGCAACTGGCCAACGCCTTGGGTGGCAATAAATTCAACAGCTTCGGTCCAGCGCACCGGGCTATACAACTGGCGAACCAGTGCACTACGAATCGCAGCGGCATCGGTTTCACACTTGACGTCTACGTTATTAACGACAGGCACAGTCGGTGCATTGAAAGTGATGCTTTCCAGTGCCACAGCCAGTTTATCTGCTGCAGGCTTCATCAACGCGCAATGCGAAGGAACGCTCACCGGTAATGGCAACGCACGCTTGGCACCGGCCGCTTTACAGGCAGCACCTGCACGCTCAACCGCTTCTTTGTTACCCGCGATGACCACCTGGCCTGGCGAGTTGAAGTTCACCGGTGAAACCACCTGACCTTGCGCGCTTTCTTCGCACGCTTTACGGATAGACTCATCATCGAGTCCGATGATTGCCTGCATGGCGCCGGTCCCTTCAGGAACCGCTTCCTGCATCAGTTTGCCGCGTAATTCGACTAACTTGATCGCGTCCGCAAAGTTCAGTACGCCAGCACACACCAGCGCAGAGTATTCACCCAGGCTATGGCCGGCCATCAGCGTAGGCTGCGGGCCATTTTTGCTCTGCCAGACGCGATAAATCGCGACGGAAGCCGCCAGCAACGCAGGTTGCGTCTGCCAGGTCTTATTCAGTTCTTCAGCTGGACCTTGTTGTACCAACTGCCATAAGTCATATCCCAGTGCGTCAGAAGCTTCACGGAAAGTGGCTTCAACCTGCGGGTTTTCCACAGCCAGATCGGCCAACATGCCGACGGTCTGTGAGCCCTGTCCTGGGAAAACAAAAGCAAATTGTGTCATCTGTCGTTCCTGTCAATCAAAAGCGAACCAGCGCAGAACCCCAGGTGAAACCACCACCAAAGGCTTCCAGCAAAATCAGTTGGCCAGGCTTGATACGGCCATCTCGCACCGCTTCATCCAGTGCACTTGGCACCGAAGCCGCTGAAGTGTTGCCATGACGATCCAGCGTCACCACCACTTTTTCCATGCCCATGCCGAGCTTTCTGGCCGTTGCGCTGATAATACGCAGGTTGGCCTGATGTGGCACCAGCCAATCGAGCATTTCGCGATCAAGGTTGTTGGCTTGCAGCGTCTCGTCCACGATATGGGCAAGCTCGGTCACAGCGACTTTAAAGACTTCATTACCGGCCATCGTGAGATAGGCTGGTTCATCCTGATGTTCACGATCCTGATACGGCAGCGTCAACAGCTTGCCATAACGACCATCAGCATGCAGATGCGTTGACAGGATACCCGGCTCTTCACTTTGACCCAGCACCACAGCGCCAGCGCCGTCACCAAACAGGATGATGGTGCCACGATCGTTAGGATCGAGGGTGCGGGCTAAGACGTCCGCACCGATCACCAGCGCGTGTTTGACCACACCGTTTTTGATGTATTGATCGGCAACGCTAAGTGCATAAGTGAAACCTGCACAGGCAGCAGCCAGATCGAAAGAAGCGCAGTCATTAATTTCCAGCATCTGCTGGATCATGCACGCTGAACTTGGGAAGGCATGGCTGGAAGAGGTGGTCGCCACAATAATCAGGCCGACATCGCTGGCCGCAACGCCTGCCATCTCTAGCGCGCGCTGTGCAGCCGCAAAGCCCATAGTGGCAACCGTTTCATCTGGCGCAGCAATGCGGCGCTCACGGATACCGGTACGCGTGACAATCCACTCGTCCGAAGTCTCCACCATTTTTTCCAGATCCGCATTGGAGCGAACCTGCTCAGGCAAATAGCTGCCCGTACCGATAATTTTGGTAAACATCTACGCTTTGTCACTCCTGGCTAATACAGCGTCAAGGCGCGCCGCAATCCTCTCTGGGACTTGCCTGCGCACCGCCTGCTCTGCCTGCTCTATCGCCACGGCAAACGCACGTTGATTCGCCGCACCGTGGCTTTTGATCACTGTTCCGCGCAATCCTAACAGACAAGCGCCATTGTACTGGTCGGGGTTGAGATGGCCGAAACGTTTAGCCAGACGCTTTTGCAGCCAGCGCCCTACCCATTTCAACCACCACGCCCGTTTTTTCCCATCCTCTGACGACTTGAGCAGAGAAAGAAACATTCTTACCACGCCTTCCATGGTTTTAAGCGTGACGTTTCCCACGAAGCCATCACAGACCAGCACATCCGTCTTGCCGGTGAGGAGATCATTCCCCTCAAGATAACCAATATAGTTGATTTGCGGCGTCTCCCGCAGAACCGCAGATGCTGTGCGAATCGTTTCCAGCCCCTTGGTCTCTTCCTGCCCAATGTTGAGCAACGCGACACGCGGTCTGTCGATTTCCAGCACTTCCTCAGCCATGACAGCGCCCATGATGGCAAACTGCACCAACATATCGCTATCCGATTCCACATTTGCGCCGAGATCCAGCACCACCGTTTTACCCTGCTGCTGATGCGGCAGAACGGTCATCAACGCCGGACGCTCAATGCCATCCAGCGGCTTCAACAACATTTTTGCCAGCCCCATTAACGCGCCGGTGTTGCCTGCACTGATACAGGCTTGCGCGTTACCCTCTTTCACCAGTTCGAGTGCCACACGCATCGAGCTGCCGCGGCTGTTCCGAATGGCTTGTGAAGGCTTGGCATCACTTGCAATAACCGATTCGGCAGGGATAACCTGCACACGCCCCAGTAACGAGGAATCCGCTTTGGCAAGAAATGACGAGATGATGTCGGGATCACCGACCAGAAGAAGAACCAGATTCGTATGAGAGGCCAGTGCCTGCAAGGATGCAGGCACTGTCACGCAGGGACCGAAATCCCCGCCCATGGCATCAACTGCCAGGGTCAAACGTGTCAAGGTATCGCCTTGCGTAACCGCAAAGAATTACTTGGTGATAACCTTGCGACCGCGGTAGTAACCATCCGCAGTGATATGGTGACGCAGATGAGTTTCACCAGAAACTTTATCTACTGACAGAGCTGCGGTGGTCAGCGCATCGTGCGAACGACGCATACCACGCTTAGAACGGGTTGGTTTATTCTGTTGTACGGCCATGGACCTTACTCCTATTACTTACGCTTTAAACTGGCTAATACGGCAAAGGGATTTGGTTTTTCTGCCTCTTCAGGCAACTTGCCAAATACCATGTCCGCGTCGGACACTTCACAGTGTTCAGAATCATGCACCGGAACTACAGGCAGCGCGAGGATGAGTTCATCTTCGATAACTGCCAGCAAGTCGATTTCGCCGAAATCATTGATATCAACTGGCTCGTAAGCTTCCGGCAGTGCCTCGGCCTGCTCATCAGAAGAGACAGGACTGAAGCAATAGCTTACGTGAACAGCATGCGGGAATGACTGGTTGCAGCGTTGACACGACAATGTCACCTGCACATCAGCTGTTCCTTGCAGAACCGCTAAGCGCTGGTTGTCAATCGCAAACGACATGGTACATTCCACATCACTGTCCACACTCACGACCGTTTCGGCCAGGCGCGCCACCAATTCAGGTGCATACACACCTTGGTAATCAAGGCGCTTTTGCGCGGCGCGGGCCACATCGATCGTCAGGGGTAATTTTACCTTTTGCATAGGGCGCGCATATTAACTTTGTAACGTCATAGAGTCAAAGAAAAAGGCCGGTTTACAGCATCTTTCACCCGTTAGTCGCATCCAGTGCGGCGCATAGTTTAAAATGCCTGTCATCTTTACGCTATCTATTCTGAAAAAAAATCATGACACCGTTAATTCTGGCCTCCACCTCCCCATTCCGTCAGGCCTTGCTGAGCAAGCTTGGCCTGCCTTTTATTGCCGTTGCGCCTGATTGCGACGAGACGCCGCAACCGAACGAAACCGCACCGCAGTTAGTGCAACGCTTAGCACTGGCTAAAGCCCAGGCGCTAGCCGCTCAGCATCCACAAAGCTGGATTATTGGTTCCGATCAGGTCTGCGTGCTTGATGGCAACATCACCGGAAAACCGCATACGGTAGAGAATGCCTGCCGACAACTGGCTGCGGCCAGCGGCAAAGTGATTACTTTTTATACCGGGCTCGCCCTGATTCAGCCACAAACGGCACAACAGCTGGTGGTTTGTGAACCGTTCAACGTACATTTTCGTCATCTAAGCCAGGAAGAAATTCGTCACTATGTGGAAAAAGAGCAGCCGTTGAATTGTGCGGGCAGCTTTAAAAGCGAAGGTATGGGAATTTGCTTGTTTGAGCGGCTGGAGGGGCATGATCCCAATACGCTGATTGGATTACCGCTGATAGCGTTAAATAAGATGCTGATTAAAGTGGGCATCAACGCGCTGGGTTGATGCCCGGAAAATCAGGCTTTTTTCTGACGCAACTGCGCCAGGCAGTGTTTCAGTGCATTATCCAGCGGCGCTTCCATTCGCAGGACTTCCCCGGTATTCGGATGGGTAAAGGTCAGCGCTGCAGCATGCAGGAACAACCGCGCCAGGCCCGTTGATGCGAGCTGACGATCAAAGTCCCGATCGCCATAGCGATCGTCAAAGGCGATAGGATGGCCACCATGTAGCGTGTGCACACGGATCTGGTGCGTGCGCCCGGTCACCGGACTGGCTTTCACCAGAGTGGCGAATCCAAAACGCTCTTCCACTTTGAAACGAGTTTCGGATGGCTTGCCTTCCGCACTGACGCGCACCACGCGCTCACCGCTTTGCAAAATATTTTTCAGCAACGGTGCCTGCACCACTTTCAAATGTGAAGGCCAGTCACCACGCACCAGCGCCAGATAATCTTTCTGCATGCCTTTTTCACGTAACTGCTCGTGCAGCGAACGCAGCGCAGAACGTTTTTTTGCCACCAGCAAAATACCGGAAGTATCACGGTCAAGACGATGAACCAGTTCGAGGAAACGGGCTTCAGGACGCAGCGCGCGCAGGCCTTCAATCACACCAAAGCTAAGACCGCTACCACCATGTACGGCGGTACCCGATGGCTTGTTCAGCACCAGCAGATGATCGTCTTCATACAGAATGGCGTTCGCCAGCGCGGCAACCTTATCGAGTTTCGGTGATACTGCTTGCTCTTCACGCTCGGCCACGCGCACCGGAGGAATACGGACTTCATCCCCCGCCTGCAGTTTGTATTCGGGTTTCACGCGCCCTTTATTTACGCGCACCTCGCCTTTACGCAAGATGCGATAAATCATACTTTTCGGCACGCCCTTGAGCTGAGTGCGCAAAAAGTTATCGATACGTTGTTCGGCATTTTCAGCCGTAATGGCGACATAAAGTACGCCGGGATTCTCTGTTTTCATGGCGGCGATTCTAAATAGTGTCCCTGGATAGCGCCACCCCTTTTTCTGTGCTTAACTCTCTCTTTGTCGCGCCGGAAAAAGGTCATAATGATGACTTTTTCACCGATGCGATGTTAAGCCCTGCAAATGAACAGGTTAAGGATGCACAAACTTCACAGCTCGGCAAAAGTCGCCTTGCTATATGTGAGTGAGCAATGGAATAATGCAGGGGTTTCTGCCCTGGAAAAATTCAGGCAGGAAAAAAGAGCGAAATAAGTCATTTTGCCGGATTGAACGGACACGCAGCAATGGCGTAAGACGTAATGTTAAATCAGGCACTTAGCGGGCTGCGGGTTGCAGCCTGGACGACAGACTGGGATGTGTGGATTTCTGAATTTTCTATAGCTATTCCACCTTCAGGCGCTGTTTTTCCTTATGAAAAACAGGCCACCGACAAGATTTGCGCCCCTTTAGCCGACGACAGCCGTGAGGTTGACGTCAGTGCATTAAGACACGGGGCCATCGGTTGATTCTCGTCCAGGGTAACGATGCCCGCAGCTACATCACTCATGTGAGAATAACGAGTAAGTCACGATGAAAAGAATGTTAATTAACGCATCTCAGCAGGAAGAGTTGCGCGTTGCCCTTGTTGACGGCCAACGTCTGTACGATCTGGATATCGAAAGCCCCGGACACGAGCAGAAAAAAGCCAATATCTACAAAGGTAAAATCACCCGTGTTGAACCCAGCCTTGAAGCGGCATTTGTCGATTACGGTGCTGAACGCCACGGTTTCCTCCCTCTGAAAGAAATTTCCCGCGAATACTTCCCTGCTAATTACAACGCACACGGCCGTCCAAACATCAAAGAGGTGTTGCGTGAAGGTCAGGAAGTTATCGTGCAAATCGATAAAGAGGAGCGTGGAAATAAAGGTGCGGCCTTAACCACCTTCATTTCTCTGGCCGGTAGCTATTTAGTCCTGATGCCGAATAACCCGCGTGCCGGGGGTATTTCCCGCCGTATCGAAGGTGACGATCGTACCGAACTGAAAGAAGCGCTGTCCGCACTGGAACTGCCAGACGGCATGGGCTTGATCGTGCGTACCGCAGGCGTTGGCAAATCTGCCGAATCGCTGCAGTGGGACCTGAGTTTCCGACTGAAGCACTGGGAAGCGATCAAAAAAGCCGCTGATAGCCGCCCTGCCCCGTTCCTGATCCACCAGGAAAGCAACGTCATCGTGCGTGCCTTCCGCGACTATCTGCGTCAGGATATTGGTGAGATTCTCATTGATAACCCGAAAGTACTGGACCTGGCGCGTCAACATATTGCTGCGCTCGGTCGCCCGGACTTCAGCAGCAAAATCAAACTGTACACCGGTGAAATCCCGCTGTTCAGCCACTACCAAATTGAGTCGCAGATTGAATCTGCATTCCAGCGTGAAGTGCGCTTGCCTTCCGGTGGCTCGATTGTTATCGACAGCACCGAAGCGCTGACCGCCATCGATATCAACTCCGCCCGTGCAACACGCGGTGGCGACATCGAAGAGACGGCCTTCAATACTAACCTCGAAGCGGCTGATGAAATCGCTCGTCAGTTGCGCCTGCGCGACCTCGGCGGCCTGATCGTCATCGACTTCATCGACATGACACCGGTTCGACACCAGCGCGCGGTTGAAAACCGTCTGCGTGAAGCGGTTCGTCAGGATCGTGCACGCATTCAAATCAGTCACATTTCACGTTTCGGTCTGCTGGAAATGTCGCGTCAGCGTCTTAGCCCATCATTGGGTGAATCCAGCCATCACGTCTGCCCACGTTGTAGCGGCACCGGCACCATCCGTGATAACGAATCGCTCTCGCTGTCTATCTTGCGTCTGATTGAAGAAGAAGCGCTGAAAGACAACACCAAAGAAGTGCATGCGATTGTACCGGTGCCCGTCGCCTCTTACCTGCTGAACGAAAAACGTGATGCAGTCAGTGCGATCGAGAAACGCCAGGGTGGCGTGCGTGCCATCATCGTGCCAAACGATCAGATGGAAACGCCACATTACTCTGTGCTGCGCGTGCGCAAAGGCGAAGAGACGCAGACACTGTCTTACCACCTGCCGAAACTGCATGAAGCTGAGATGGCGCTGCCTTCGGAAGAAGAGCATGCCGAACGTCGTCGTCCTGAGCAGCCAGCCCTGGCCGCCTTTGTGATGCCTGATGCGCCGCCTGCGCCGGTTGAAGTGGAGAAAGAGAGCCGTTCTGCGGTTAAAGCGGATGCAAAACCAGCAGCAGCTGCCGCGGCGCCTGCCGTTGCCAGCACTGGCTTTGTCGCTCGCCTGTTGGGCGGTTTGAAAAAACTGTTTGCTGGCGATGCACCTGCTGCTGCACCTGTTGAAGCTAAACCGGAAGAGAAAGCCGCTGAAAGTGAGAACAATCAGCAGCGTGGTGACCGCCGTAACAACCGTCGTAGCAATAATCGTCGCGATCGTACTCCGCGCAACGGGGAAAATGCTCAGGGTCGCGAAGGCCGTGAACCGCGTGAAGCTCGTGAGCCACGCGAATCGCGTGAACAACGTGAAGCCCGCGAGCCGCGTGACAATCAGGACAATCGCCGTAACAAGCGTCAGAACGAGCCTCGTGGTGAACGTCCAGCGCTGACCGATGAGCAGCTGCAGCAGCGTGATGAGCAGCAGCAACAGCGTCGTGAGCAGCGTGCTGAACGCCAGCGTCGTCGTCAGGATGAGAAACGTAATCAGCAGCAGGATCAGAAAGTCGCTGAAACCGTTGCTCAGACCGATATCGCTGATGAAAACGTTGCGCAGGAAGAAGAGCGTGTGCAGGTCATGCCACGTCGTAAACAGCGTCAACTGACCCAGCGCGTGCGTGTGGGTGATACCGGCGAAGTGGCGGCAGCTATCCCGGCACCCGCAGCCACTGAAGCGGTTGTAGAAAATGCACAGCGCGCTGCATTCAATGAGCAACCTGAAGTCGCTCAGGATGAACAGGATGATAACGAGAACCGTGATAGCGCCAACATGCCGCGTCGCTCACGTCGTTCACCACGTCATCTGCGCGTGAGCGGCCAACGTCGTCGTCGCTATCGTGATGAGCGTTACCCAACGCAATCTGCCATGCCGCTGGAATCGGCTGCATCTTCTCCAGAGATGGCATCCGGCAAAGTCTGGATTACCTACCCGGTTGCCCAGGCCCACGATCAGTTCTCCTCTCAGGAAGCGCTGAACGAAATGCCAGATTACAGCTATCAACATACCGGTGAAGCGGACGCACTGCCGGTTGCGGCAGCAGCAGAACAGGTTGCTCAGCCAGCAGCGCAAGAGGCTGTTCATCAGTCTGAGCCACAGGCACATACTGAAGTGCCAGTGGTGAACACCGATGACCTGACCCCAATCGCTGCGCCTGTCAACGAAGAGCCTGCCGTGATTTCTGCCGCTGTTGAGCAGATTGCACAACAAACCGCTGCTGAAGCCGTACCGGCCGATGAAGTGATAACGGCACCGGCTGAAACTGCCATCACTAATGAAGTCGAAGATGTGCAGGCTGAAGTCGCACCGGCTGCGGATGTTGTTGCTGCATCGTCTGAAATGGCACCTGCTGCTGAAGTGGCGCCTGCATCGACTGAAACGGTTTCTGCTACTGAAGTGACACCGGCTGAAGCGGTTCCTGCTGCGGAAACTGCCGCACCACAGGCAAGCGAAGCAGTTGTAGCAGCAGCGCAAGCGCCTGCTGAAGTTGAGCCTGCTGTTGCAGCGGCTGAGCAAGCGCCTGCTGAAGTTGAGCCTGCTGTTACAGCGCAAGTGGAAGAAGTACTGGCTGCACCCGTGGCTGCTGAAGCGCCTGCTGCACCGGTGACTGAACCGCATGCGCCTGTTGCTGCACGTGAAACCGCAGTGAGCAACGCTGAAACCCGCTGGAAGCATCACGCCACGGCGCCGATGACCAAAGCACCTGCTCCGGCATGGGAGCCAGAAGTCGTTCGTCACAGCGATTGGGTTCGCCCACCGTTTGACTTCGAAGGCCGTGGTTCTGCGGGCGGTCATAGCGCCACGCATCAGGCGACGGCACCGGCAACACGCCCGGAAAGCGTTTAAGTCTTAGTCGCTAATCAGCGTTAACAAAACCCCGACTGGTTCGGGGTTTTTTATTGCCTGTTGATCCTGCTCTTTCGCAGCATCAGGTGGTGATCTGGCAGATGACACAAACAAACCGCTGCTCCGCAGGAGACAGGTGCGAAGAGGTGGTGATCTGGCAGAGTACACAAACAGACCGCTGCTCCGCATGAGACAGGTGCGAAGAGGTAGTGAACTGACAGATGACAAAAACAGAGCGCTGCTTCGCATGAGGCAGGTGCGAAGAGGTGGTGATCTGGCAGAGTATGCAAACAGACCACTGTTCCGCAGGAGGCAGGTGCAATAAACTGTGCGACGAAATGACAGGCAAAAAAAATCCCACGGCCCCAAAAGGCAGTGGGAGAAACTAAGCGCGCCCGGTTTAAGCACGCTCAAATTTTCAAGTCAGATCTTATGAATTCAGCTGGAACAGTGACATCTTCGACATATCAGTGAAAGTCTTGTAAGACGCTTGCAGTGCTGTCTGTTGCATGGTGTAACTGGAAATGGCGGAGGTGTAATCGACATCCACCAAATCACTCATTTGCGAGGTCATAATAGTATCGCGATCGTCACCCTGCGCATTCAGCGTGTCGAGCTCTGACAACTGTGTACCGACTGCAGAACGCACGGTCAAAACGTTGTTCAGTGAATTACTGAGGCCACGGTTGGTTTTATCCATCGCATCCTGGAACGTTTGTTTGGTCGCATCATCCGCATTGTCTTGTGGCACTTTGAGGGCCGCAATGGCACTGTCGAGCATATTAAAGACATTGGTCTCGCTCGCCGTTCCATCTGGCTCAGCTTTCGCATTGCTGGTAATCGACATGAACACAGAAGATCCCGTGCTGCTCACATCCATTGTGCGGCCATCATCGACTTTCTGCGTGATAGCCTGATCGCCGCCCACATAGCTCACGCCAGTGCCGGCAGTATCGGTGAATGGCGCCGTATCGGTTTTGTATCCGGCAAAGATATAGCGACCATTACCATCCTGGCTGTTGGCCTGATTGAGCAATTGGGCGCGAATACCTTCCAGCTGGGTGGCGATAGAGGCACGGTCATCATCGCTAAGTGTGCCGGTAGAGCCATAAACAATCAGGGTTTGTGCATCCTGAATGCTACTGGTCGCGCCTTTAAGCGCATTCTCTTCCATCGACAAGCTTTGATCCGCGAAACTACGCGCTGTCGCATATTGGGTACTTTTCGCCTGAGACTGCGACAGCACCACGGCACGAGAGGCCGCAATCGGATCATCCGATGGGTTGTTAACACGACGACCACTGGAAAGCTGTTCGCCCACTTTTAACCAGGAAGATTGCGAGTCAGTAATCCCGCGCACCTGCTGGTCAAAAATCATATTGGTACTAAGACGCATGGTTTTTATCCTCTATGCTTAGCCGCGGATGTCCATCAGCGCATTGAAAATCGTGCTGGCGGTTTGCAATACCTGCGCATTCGCCATATAAAACTGCTGATATTTGGTCAGGTTGGCGTACTCTTCATCAAGGTTCACCCCTGAGACCGACTGCTGACGGTCGGTAAGTTGATCGACCACGTTTTTCTGCGTGGTACTGGCCGTTTCCAGTGTGCTGGTTTTGTTACCCACCGTGCTGACGATGCTGGCATACGCTTGCGCAATCGTTGCGTTGCCGTTAACCAACTTCGCATCCTGCAAATCCAGCATTTTTTGGGCGTTGGTGTTGTCACTTTCGCCACTGGTCGCACTGGATGCAGCCGCGATTTGCGATTCATCCGTGATAGCCACAGACATACTGCTAATCACGTTCTGGACCGGTTTTACCAGGAAACTATCTTTATTATCAGGCGTGCCGCTAACGGTTAGTTTCAGACCATCAAAGCTCAGGGTGCCGTCTGTCGCATCAGGCGTAACGCTAAATTTCACGTTGTCAGACAAGCGAGTCACAGACCAGGTACTGCTGGCGCTGTCATAGCTCATGGAGTAGTTAGAGGCTTTAAGTGCACTGGTATCAGACCATTCTGCGGTCACCGTTGCAGTGGACGTATTTTTGCTATTACTCACTACGTTCGGTGAGCCGATGTTGAAGAATTTCGTGCCCTGATCGCCGTTACTGTCATAACCTGCAGTTTGCACGGCGTTAAAGCTGGTGGTGAAGGCAGCCGCTAACTGGCCAAGCTGATTCTGTGCGGTATCTAAATCCTGCGTGCGGAACGCCAGCAAACCACCCAGTGAACCGGTCGTCAGGGTTTTTTCAGGAATTTCGACATTACCCGCTTGCTTGTCGACATAACCGACAGTGATACGCGAGTTATCGGCGCTGGAAGGCATCGCGACCAAATTAGTCGAGTTTTTGCCGTTAACCAGAGTGACACTCCCCATCGAGACGATATAGCTACCATCTTGCTGAGAGACGTTTACCCCAACGATGTTATTGAGGTTGTTCACCAACTGATCGCGTTGATCCAGCAGATCGTTCGGTGCAGCACCGTTGCCGGTGGTGAGTTTTGCGATCTGGGTGTTGAGGTCGGCAATCTGGCTGGTGTAGGTGTTAATCTGGTCAACGTTGGACGCAATGTCCGTATTCACGCTGGTTTGCATATTATTCAAGTACTGCGCCGTGGTTTGGAACTGATTGACCAACCCCTGGGCATAGCTCAGCATTGATTGACGTGCAGACGGATCGTTTGCATTGCTTACCACGTTTTGCACATTGGTAAAGAAGCTTTGAATCGACGTTGAAAGGCTGGTGGTCGATGTCGACAGCAGGTCATCAATGTTTGAAATCTGACTGTATTGGGTGTTCACCGCGCTGTAATTGGCACTGGATCCGCGCAACTGAGCAGTAACAAACTCATCATATTCACGCTGCACGCCATTCAGCGTCACGCCATTGCCATAGTAGCTGTTGCCCTGCAGGGTGCTATTGGCCTGCGACAGAATGGTGGTCTGACGTGAGTAACCCGCTACCGTGTAGTTGCTGATGTTGTTACTGGTGGTGCTTAATGCGGCCTGTGCGGCGCTCAGCCCACTCATCGCTGAGTTAATTATGCTGGACATCTCGGTTCCTTTATTTCCCGTTAACCGGGCTGGCAGTCATCAGTGCGATTGGGCGGGCTAAAACGCCCGCAGCTTATGATGGTTATCGGCGTGCTTAAGTGAAACTTGAGGTAAAAAATCAGAACAAATCGGTAATATCCTGGCTGTAAGCCTTCACGACTTTTTCGCCCATGTTTTTGAATTGCTGGATCATTCCCACCAATTTCTGCGCATATTTCGGATCGGTGGCATAGCCCGCTGCCTGCAGGGCTCGTGCGCCCTGCTCCGGCGTTGCGGCGTTGGCAACGGCGGCATAGCGCGGGTTATTGGACAGCAGTTTGACGTAGTCGCTGAGTGCTTCCATATAGGAACCATACACACGGAAGGTGGCACGCACTTTCTTCGCCACGCCACCTTCATATTCGGTGGTCATGATGTCGGTGGTTGCGCCCTTCCAGTCACCACCGGCTTTGATGCCAAACACGTTGTAGCTCGGCTTGCCGTCGCGCGTCAGAATCTGGCGTTGTCCCCAACCCGATTCCAGCGCCGCCTGGGCAAGGATCAAGTGATGAGGAATACCACTCTGCTGACTCGCGGCCTGCGCGGGTTGGGATAACTGGGCAATAAAGTCGTTGCTATCCGCTGGGAAGCTGGACGGCGAGACCGGCAGACGCGGCACCGCTTTGCGTACCATCTGCTCCAGTTGGTTGGAAGGCAGATTGCTATAAATGAAGCTGTTATCCAGCTTCATCGGTACCGTGCCAGCGGTTTCATCAGGCTCTTGCGCGGGCTGCATCTGTTTGACGATCAAATCCGCCATACCCAGCCCGCGTTTACCGATTTCCTGCGCAATCTGCTGATCGTACATTGAGGTGTACATCTTTGTTGAGTCGCTGCTGAAGATGCCATCCTGCGGCAACGCTTCACGCATGCTCTTCAACATCATCTGTACGAACATTCCCTCAACCTGTTTTGCCACTTGCAGCGCCTTCCCTTTCGGGTCGGCGGCGGCTTCGCGTTTCAGGTTGTTCAGTGAGCGGCTGTCATAAGCCGCACTCATCAGCGATTGCGTATCGGTCATCAGATGATTTCCAGTTTGGCGCGCAGACAGCCTGCACTTTGCATCGACTGCAGAATCGACATCAGCTCAATCGGCGTTGCGCCCAGGGCGTTAAGGGCACGGACCACGTTATTAAGGTTGGCGCTGGCGTTAACACGCTGCAAGGCTCCGCCGCTCTGGCGCAAGTCGATCTGCGTCTGCGTCGTCGCCACGGTTTGTCCACCGGCGAACGGCGTGTTCGGCTGGCTGACGTTCTGCTGCTGATTCACTGTCACCGACAAGTTGCCTTGCGCCACAGCACAGGTATTGAGCGTTACCTCACGGTTCATGACCACCGAACCGGTACGCGAGTTGATGATGACTTTGGCATCTTCAACCGGCACGGAAACGTCTATATTCTGGATTTCTGACAGCAGGCGCACCTGTGAACTGTTGTTGGGTGAAACGCGAATCTGCACGGTACGCGCATCAAGTGGCTGCGCTGAACCCACGCCACGGCTATTAATCGCATCGGCAATACGCTGCGCCATGGTGAAATCTTCAGTATTCAGTTGGAGATTGATGGTGTTTTGGCTGCCAAAGTTACTTTGCAGCTCGCGCTCTACCGTTGCACCATTAGTAATGCGGCCACCGTTTAGCTGGTTAACCTGCACACTGCTGCCGCCTGCAGATGCACCTGCACCGCCCACCAGAATATTTCCCTGCGCCAGCGCGTACACCTGGTTATCGACCCCTTTCATCGGCGTCATTAACAGCGTGCCACCGCGCAGGCTTTTGGCGTTACCCAGCGAAGAGACCACCACGTCAATATTCTGCCCCTGCCGCGCAAACGACGGCAGCTTCGCCGTGACCATCACCGCCGCCACGTTTTTCAGCTGCATATTGGTGCCGGTGGGCACGGTGATACCGAGCTGCGACAGCATGTTGCTTACCGTCTGGGTGGTAAACGGGGTTTGCGTTGTCTGGTCACCTGTCCCATCAAGCCCCACCACCAGGCCGTAACCGATCAGCTGGTTTTCGCGCACGCCCTGCACGGATGTCAGATCGCGAATGCGGTCAGCCTGGGCCATGAGACTGACACCGAGCAGCAGGCTCAGGCTCAGACGCAGCAGAGTGTTCATTTTCATCATTACCTCGATTACATCGGCGACACGTTCAGGAAGAAACGCTGGAACCAGCCCATTGTTTGCGCCTCATTGATATACCCGTTTCCGACATACTCAATACGTGCATCGGCCACCTGCGTTGACAACACGGCGTTGCTGGCGCTGATGGTGCGTGGGTTAACCACACCGGAGAAGCGAATAAATTCGGTTCCCTGGTTAATTTCGATCTGTTTCTCACCGACCACGCGCAGGTTGCCATTCGACAACACCTGATTCACGGTGACGGTGATGGTGCCGGTAAAGGTGTTATTGGCCGTTGCGCCACCTTTGCCAGCGAAGTCATTTTTACCATTGGCATCCAGACCGGCTTTCTCACCGGCGGCGCCGACCAGACCGCTCAGGCCGGTTGGCACAGTGCTCACGCCAAAGCTGTTGCTACCATCACGGCTCGCATTGGCTGAAGAACTTTTGCTGGCGCTGACATTCTCTTGCAACGTAATCGTCAGGGTATCGCCAATATTACGTGGACGGCGGTCTTCGAACAGCGGCTGATAGCCGTAGTTCAGTGGCGCAACGCCCTGGAAAATAGAACCGTTTACCACTGGCGGTGCGGAAGGCGTGGGTTCTGCCGTTGTGGCACCCTGCACCAGAGGCGTACGCGGGACTAACGCACAACCGTTTAATGTCAGTAGCAGCGTGGCTACTAACCAATGCCCAGGCTTGAGAATCACTTGCTTCGCCACGGAGTTCTGACCTTATTCATGTTCTTAATCGGGCCAGCCAGGCTGGCCCAACGACCCCAGATTAAACCTGGGTTAATTTCTGCAGCATCTGATCAGAGGTGGTGATCGCTTTGCTGTTGATTTCATAAGCACGCTGCGTCTGAATCATGGTGACCAACTCTTCCGCCACGTTGACGTTAGAGGTTTCAACATAACCCTGATACAGCAAACCCGCGCCGTTCTGGCCTGGCGTACTCTGCGTCGCCGCACCGGATGCCTGCGTTTCCTGATAGAGGTTTTCACCCAGGCTATCGAGGCCTGCATCGTTCATAAAGGTGCTCAGCGTCAACTGTCCCACCTGCGCTGGGTTGGTCTGCCCCTGCTGTGTCACGCTCACCACACCGTCACGCGAGATGGTGATGCTGGTGGCGTTCGCCGGGATAGTGATCCCAGGCTGAACCGGATAGCCGGCGTTGGTCACCAGCTGACCGTTCTGATCCACCTGGAATGAACCGTCACGCGTATATGAAGAGGTACCGTCTGGCATCTGCACTTCGAAATAACCCTGACCGTTGATCGCCACGTCTTTTGAGTTGCTGGTCTGCGACAGGTTGCCCTGGGTATGTAGACGCTCGGTGGTCACTGGACGCACACCGGTACCAATCTGCAAGCCTGAAGGCAATGTGGTCTGTTCCGATGACTGGGTGCCCGGCTGACGCAGCGTCTGATACATCAGATCTTCGAACACGGCACGCGAACGTTTAAACCCGTTGGTTGAAACGTTCGCAAGGTTGTTCGAAATGACGTCCATATTGGTTTGCTGGGCGTCAAGGCCGGTTTTAGCGATCCATAAAGAACGAATCATGTTGTTTTCCTTACGCCTTAGCTGCTCATGTTGAGCAGTTGATTGGCTTTTTGTTCGTTTTCATCGACGTTAGTGATGACTTTCATCTGCATCTCAAAACGTCGGGCGTTGGCGATCATGTCGACCATGGTTTCCACTGGCTTAACGTTGCTGCCTTCCAGCACGCCTGGCATAACGGCGACCGTTGCATCAGGGGCTAAAGCCGCACCGCGTGTCGCCTGCGTCGCCTGGGTTGGACGGAACATACCGTCGTCACCGCGCTGTAACTCTTTGCCCGTGGCCTTAACCAGCTTCAGCTTGCCAATCTGTACCGTGGCGTTTGGCGCATCACCCGCATTACGCGAGGTGATGGTACCGTCAGCCGCGATAGTCAGCTCGGAGCCTTGTGGAATGGCGATTGGACCGCCATCGCCCATCACGGGATTGCCCTGAATGGTCAAAATACCGGTCGAGCTGATCTGCATGTTGCCGTTGCGGGTATAGGCTTCAGAACCGTCAGCGGTACGCACCGCCAGCCAGCCATCTTGCTGTACCGCCACATCGAGCGGGCGTCCGGTGTTGTCCATCGCGCCTGGCGTCATATCGGCACCCGGCGTTGAGGCAGCCACTAAGGTGCGCGTCGGCAGCGACCAGCCGTTGACCGGCACCGCGCGCAACGCGTTGAGCTGGGCGCGGAAGCCCGGCGTTGAGGCGTTGGCGAGGTTGCTGGCGGTCACCGATTGTTGTTCCATCGTCTGACTGGCGGCGCCCATCGCGGTATATATTGCGTGATCCATAATGCAATCCCGTTAGCGAATTAACGTAAGTTGATCAGGGTGTTGAGGATCTGATCCTGCGTTTTAATCGTCTGGCTGTTCGCCTGATAGTTACGTTGTGCAACGATCATGTTGACCAGCTCTTTACTCAGATCGACGTTGGAGGCTTCCAGTGCACCTGAAGTCAGTGAACCGTAAGTGCCGGTGTTTGCCAGGCCGATTGCCGCCTGACCCGAAGAGTTGGTCGCAGACCAGACGTTATCGCCTTCTGACTTCAGGCCTTCCGGGTTAGAGAAGCTGGCCAGAACGATTTGACCCAGCAGCTGAGTTTTCTGGTTCGAATAGGTACCGGTAATGGTGCCGTCATCGTTGATGGCGTAGCTGGTCAGGTCGCCCGGCGCATAACCATCCTGCGTTGGGTTTCCGAATGACGTGGTGCCGGTGTTTTGTTGCTGGCTTCCAAGTACGCTCAACGTGATGGCCTGATTAGCCGCAGCACCATTAGATCCCTGAATAGTCAAGCCAACAGTGGTTGCACCTGCGGTGGTTGTCCCGCCGCTTGTGATTGATTGCAGCTTACCGTTGGAGTCGAAGGTCATCGAGAAATCACCTGCTGACGCTCCCGTCGTGGAATCAATCGCGTGCACATCCCACTTGTTATCACTGGTTTTCACATAATAGAGGTCGAGAGCATGATCGTTACCCTGTGAGTCATACACAGTGACGGTGCTCTTAGCGTTACGGCTATCAACATTAGAGGCATCGAACGGGGTAACCGTTGGAATACTATCGGTTGAGTTCAGGTTAGACACCAAACCGGCGGTCGTGGTCGCGCGCGCCGACATCTGCGTCGTCGGTACGCTCAATGCCACCGGGTTTGCACCCGTCTGAATGGTCGGCGGGGTACCGGTTGCCGGATAGCCGGTCACGCTCATGCCCTGGGTGTTCACCAGGTTACGGTTGGCATCCAGCGTGAACTGACCATTACGAGAGTAGTACACGCTACCCGCAGCATCGGTCATACGGAAGAAACCGTTACCGCTCAGTGCCACGTCCAGACCACGGCTGGTTGAGGTCGTGGTACCGTCGTTGAAGTTCTGAATAACCGCAGCGACCTTGGTACCCATACCGATATTGGAACCAGCAAACATATCCGCGAACGAAATGGTGCTGGATTTGAAACCCGCGGTCGCGGAGTTGGCGATGTTGTTACCAATGACATCCAGGTTACTGGAGGCCGCATTCATACCACTGACAGCTTGAGAAAAAGACATAACGTGTCTCCTGCTAAAATTGAATTAGAGAATCTGACGAACTTCATCAAGAGTGGCGGAGCCCATGGTGCCGAGGTCCAGTTTTGAGGTGTTATTCACCGTACTCACGCCATTCACGTAAGCGTAATTAAGCGGTTGTGCCACCAATTGTGTGCTGCCATTACTGGCGGCAATCGATACAGAATATTTGCCATCAGCCACTGTCGTGCCATTCGCGTCTTTGCCGTCCCAGGAGAAGGCGTGAACGCCGGACGTCAATGCGCCCAAGTCGACAGTGCGAACCACAGTGCCGTTCGAATCTTTGATGGTCGCGGTGGTGGCGGTAGAGGCGGTACTCAACTCCACCCCGAATGGGGTCGTGGTACCACTGCCAACCAGGATCTGGCTGCCATCGATCATCACACCATGTCCAATCAGCGTCGTACTCTGCAGTGACTGGCTGGTGGTGAGCTGACCAGAGATAGAACCCAACGTGGTATTCAGCTTTTCAATGCCGCTCAGGGTGTTAATCTGCGCCAGCTGAGTAGTGAGCTGGCTGTTGTCCATTGGGTTGGTGGGATCCTGGTTCTGCAACTGCGTCACCAGCATGGTCAGGAATTGGTTCTGCAAGTCCTGAGCACTGTTTCCCGTCCCTGTTGAACTGGACGAACTCAGTACCGTTGGGTCAAGATTGGCATTAACGCCGACTGCTACGCTCATGTTCGTGCTCCGTTATTGACCCATCGTCAGGGTTTTCATCATCATTGATTTCACCGTGTTCAACACTTCGACGTTGGCCTGATAGCTGCGGGACGCTGACATGGTGTTAACGGTTTCTGATACGACATCGACGTTTGGCATCTTGACGTAACCCTTCTCATCCGCCATCGGATTACCTGGGTCATACACCAATTTGGCCGGGGTAGGATCGTTCACCACGCCCGCGACTTTGACGCCACCGGTCGCCGCGCCAGGGGCGGCATCGGTCTGGAATATCACCTGTTTTGCCACATAAGGCTGACCATCCGGCCCGGTGACACTGTCGGCGTTAGCCAGGTTACTGGCGCTGACGTTGAGGCGCTGTGATTGCGCGGTCATCGCCGAACCGGCGATATCAAAAATATTCAGCAATGCCATGGTTATTGCCCCTGCAGAACGCTCATCATGCCTTTGATTTGGCTACTGATGAGGGTGAGATCGGTTTGGTATTTCAGGCTGTTATCAGCAAACTGCGTACGTTCACGATCCATATCTACGGTGTTGCCATCCGCGGCAGGTTGATCGGGAATGCGGTACATCAGGTCCATGGATGGCTGAGAGTTGGTTTCAGCGGCGATGTGGCGTGAAGAGGTGACTTTCAGCGCCATGCTGCTCCCCTCCGCGCGACCGTTTTCCATCACCTTGCTCAGCTGGCTGGCAAAGTCGATATCCCGCGCCTGGTAGCCCGGGGTATCGGCGTTGGCAATATTGGACGCCAGGATTTCCTGGCGCTGAGCACGCAGATTTAACGCTTCTGTACCAAATCGCAGCGCGGCATCGAGTTTGTCGAGCATGCTTCCTCCGCGAATGAGAATTTCGAGCTGACAGCTTAAGTGGACAAATGCAAGGGCGATCGTCTGAATAGCAGCAAAAATCACGGCTATTTTTGACATTGAATTTTTCGCGCGAAGAGTAGACTCAGGCCATCTTCTCGACAGGAGGCGTTTATGCGCAGATCTTTACCTTTGCTGGCCACGTTGTTGTTGGCCTTCGCGCTGCCCGGCCATGCGGCGGACCTGACCGCACAGTTAACGCAGTTTTTTAAAGCGCGCGATCCGCAACATGCCGCGGGGATGACCGTGGTGGTGCGCACGCCCAAAGAGCAGTGGCCGACCTGCGAGGCGCCGGCGTTACAACTGCCAGGCAACAGTCGCCAGTGGGGCAATCTCAGCATTGCCGCCAGCTGCGATCAGAATCGTCGTTTCCTGCAGGTTCAGGTACAGGTGACCGGTCAATATCTAGTTGCCAGCCGTCAGGTGGCACGTGGCAGTACCCTGGACCCGAATGATTTCCGTCTCGAGACCGGGCGTCTGGATGAATTGCCTCCGCGTGCCCTGTTCGATAACAACAGCGTGGCCGATGCGATTGCGCTGCGTGATATCCCGCCTGGACAGCCAGTAACCGCGATGATGCTGCGCCAGCCCTGGCGGGTTAAAGCAGGACAAAATGTGATGGTGGTAGCCAGCGGAAACGGGTTTAATGCCAGTAGCGAAGGACGTGCGCTGAACAACGCCAGCGCGGCACAAATGGTGCGCGTGCGCATGGGAAATGGTCAGGTTGTCAGTGGGCGCGTCGACGCGGATGGGAATATTCTGATATCGCTATAAAGCGTTAAAGAACCCTGTTGTTCTGCCGATAGAGATATCAACAAAGACATTACCCTATGCTGACTCAGTTGACTGACCCTCAACTGACCTTACAGGAGCAAGACCATGAGCATCGACAGAACGCAGCCTTTAAGCCCGGTGAGCACTGTACAATCCCGCGACACCAACGATAACAACGGCAAGGTGCGCCAAAACGTGACTGCTTCAACCAACGCCAGCACCAGCGAAAGCGGTGCCGAAGTGAAGTTGAGCACGGCTCAGGCGCAGTTAATGCAGCCGGGCAGCAAAGACATCAACACTGCACGTGTTGAACAACTGAAAACCGCTATTCGTAATGGCGAACTGAAAATGGATACCGGTAAGATCGCCGACGCGCTGATCGCCGATACCAAGGCGTATTTAGAGGGTAACTAATCCCAATGGACAATCTGCTGACCACCTTAGATAAAATGCAGGACGTGCTGGCTTCACTCACTGTGGTGATGGATGAAGAGCAACAGCAACTGTCTGCCGGCCAGGTTAATGGCAACCTGTTGCAGCGCATATCAGAAGATAAAAGCGCGCTGCTGACGACGTTGAATTATCTGGACGAAATGCGCCGAAATACCGAAAAGTCACTCGGTACTCAGGCGCCCTATGGTGGTCACAGCGATCGTGAACGCCGCTGGCAGAGCATTCAGCAGCATACCCGCCGTTTGCGCGATACCAACACTCATAACGGTATTCTGCTGCAGCATCAAATCAGCTTCACCAATGATGCGCTCTCGATACTGAAGCCGCACCAGACTCAGGCGTTTTACGGTCCAGATGGGTTAGGCAAAGGTCAGTCGACGCTCAGCCGCAAAGGTTAATAAAGAAAAATCCCGCCGAGGCGGGATTTTTTTATGCCAGCGTACGGCGGGCAAAATCTCTCGGGCGGAAGCCCAACAGACCCAGCATGACAAAGTAAGCACCACCGCCAATGGCGCAGACTGCAGCCAGACGCAGTAACCGCCACCACATCTGTCCTTCTTCCCAGGCCGGCATCACATGCAGAATGCCCAGCAGTGCTGCCGCCATGACCACAACCGCAATCATCAGACGCACCAGGAAGCTAAACCAACCCGGCTGCGGCTGGAAGATATCCTGTTTACGTAATTGCCAGTACAGCAGCGCGGCGTTAAGACAAGCCGCTAATCCGATCGACAACGACAATCCGGCATGTTTGAGCGGGCCGATAAACGCCAGGTTCATCACCTGCGTCATGATCAATGTCACAATCGCAATCTTCACCGGGGTTTTAATGTCCTGACGCGAATAGAAGCCGGGCGCCAGCACTTTGACCACAATCAGCCCCATCAATCCTACCGAATACGCCACCAGCGCACGCTGCGTCATGGCGGCATCGAACGCGGTAAATTTGCCGTACTGGAACAACGCCACGGTCAGCGGGCCAGAGAGGATGCCGAGAGCAACGGCGCTCGGCAGGGCCAGCAGGAAGCAGAGGCGCAGGCCCCAATCCATCAGACGCGAGTACTCATCATGATTGCCGCTGGCGAAACTCTTCGCTAACGATGGCAGTAAAATCGTGCCCAATGCTACACCTAATACGCCCGACGGGAACTCCATCAGACGGTCGGCATAGTACATCCACGACACTGAACCCGAGACGAGGAATGAGGCGAAAATGGTGTTGATGATCAAGGAGATTTGGCTCACCGAGACGCCAAGAATCGCCGGTCCCATTTGGCGCATGACGCGCCATACGCCGGCGTCACGCAGGTTGAGGCGCGGCAACACCAGCATGCCGATTTTCTTCAGGTGCGGCAGCTGGTAGAACAGTTGCAACACCCCACCGGCTACCACAGCCCATGCCAGCGCCATCACAGGTGGATGGAAATGCGGGGCAGCAAATACCGCAAAGCCAATCATGCTGATGTTTAATAACGTCGGCGCAAATGCCGGAACCGAGAAGCGATTCCAGGTGTTGAGTATCGCACCGGCCAGCGACGCCAGAGAGATCAGCAGAATATAAGGAAAGGTGACGCGCAGCAGTGAACTGGTCAGTGCGAATTTATCGGCGGTATCGGCAAATCCGGGTGCGGTGACCATAATCACCCAGGGCGCGGCAATCATGCCGAGCACCGTCACCACCGCCAGCACCAGCGTCAGTAAACCGGAAACGTAGGCGACAAATACGCGCGTGGCCTCTTCGCCCTGCTTGCTTTTGTATTCAGCAAGAATGGGCACAAACGCCTGAGAAAAGGCGCCTTCCGCAAAGATACGGCGCAGCAAATTGGGCAGTTTAAAGGCCACGAAGAAGGCATCGGTAGCCATACCGGCACCGAACACGCGTGCCACAATGGCATCACGGGCAAAGCCCAGCACGCGAGAAAAAAGGGTCATCGAACTGACCGCAGCCAGCGATTTCAACAAATTCATTTTGAGTGGCGCATCCTGAAAAGTGTCGGATAAATGAGCAACTTAGCGCGGACATCTGCTGATGTCCGGCGATAGTCTACTGCCACTGCGGGAAATGACCAGCATTGAGTGTTACAAGGGGTTATTCCTGTTCGGCATCGCGCCACAGTTTTTCCACCAGACGCTGCGCCGCCAGCGCCTGTTCACCGCTGGTTTCAGGCATCGTCTGATTTTGCACACATTGGATAAAATGCTGTGCCGCACCGCTGAAACCGCGCTGAACAAGATGGCTTTGCCAGGAGGCTATCGGATCGGTGCGTAAGCCGCCGAGGTTCTCCTGCTGCCAGTCACGCATCTCATTAATTTCGATGTAATCACCGTCGCAGATGGCGCTCACCACTTCGCGCTGTGTGCCGGCGCGACGATGCATACTGGTGGTGATTTGCAGCGCCCCTGCTGAGAAGTGATGTTCAGCGTACAGCATCGCCCCCTCCTCATTGGTTTCAATAAAGCCCTGCTCACGCGTCAGTTTGCCCCCTGCCAGCCACAACGCCGTATCCACCACGTGCAGGTAGTCATCCAGCAGAGTAAAGCGCAAATCCCCCGGACCCACGCTATCCGCGCGATGCTTTTCAATACGCAGTGAAGCCGCTCGCGGCATTTCCGCTTTCAACTGTTGATAGCGTGGCGCAAAGCGACGATTAAACGCCACCATCAGTTTGCGTTTGTGCTTCTCCGCTAAAGCCACCAGCGCTTCCGCCTGCTGCAGGGTTTCGGCTAAAGGTTTATCCACGCAAACATCTTTGCCCGCCAGCAGCAACGCCTGCACCACCTCAAAATGGCTGGCGGTACTGCTGTGCACAAAGACCGCATCACTGGCGGCCGCCAGCGCGTCCAGCTGATTGAAATAAGGCATGCGATAACTGTCGCAGATGGGCTGAGCTTTTGCCTGGCTCGGCGAAAACGCCCCCGCCAGTTGCCAGTCGGTGGCGTGAGACAACACCGGCAACCAGGCTTTCTGCGCGATGCCGCCTAATCCAACAATACCGATACGTAGCGTCATGTTATTGCTCCTTCTGCAGCAGTTGTTCCAGCTGGGATTGCAGTTGAGCCACCTGCTGTTCCAGATGCGCAACCCGGCTGACCAAATCCTCGCTGTCCATCTCATCCGCACTCGCGGCAGGCTCTTCAGCCACATCGCCGCCGAACAGATGCATATAACGACTTTCGCGTTTACCCGGCTCACGTGCCAGACGCACCACCATCGGGCCGTCATCACGGGTGATTAAGCCGTTCAACGTCTGCTCAACTTCGTTCATATCGCTGAACTCATGCAAACGTCCACTGCGGGTGCGCAGTTCACCCGGCGTTTGTGCGCCGCGCAGGAACAGCAAAGCCAGTACCGCCACTTCCGCGCTGCTGAGTTGCAAATGACCGAATGCGGAGTTACAGAAGCGCTGTTCATACTTGCTGACGCGTTGACCGAATCCGTTGTTGGAGGTCACCAGGTGCTTCTTCACCAGCTCATCAAGTTGAGATTGCACCTCCATTTCACTCAGATTCATCACCGGTTCACGGTTGGACTTTTGATTACAGGCGGTGACCACACCATTGAGGGAAAGCGGATATTGATCCGGAGTGGTGACCTGCTTTTCTAGCAGGCAACCGATCACACGCAGCGCCTGCGCGGATAAAGCCATTTTCATGCGTATTTCCTTATTATTGTCCACGACGATCTGGGGTCCACTCCTGCCAGGTCAACGCGGTCAACACGTGATCCTGCCAGCGTCCATCGATCAGCAAATAATCTTTGGCATACCCCTCTTTCTCGAACCCAAGACGTGCCAGCAAATCACCGCTGCGCTGATTGTGCGGCATATAGTTGGCCATGATGCGGTGAATGCGTTGCTGCCGCTGCATGTAGCGAATCGCTGACTGTAACGCTTCAAACATCATGCCTTGCCCCTGCCACTTTTCGCCTAATGAGTAACCGAGGTAACAAGCGTGAAATGAACCGCGCAGCACGTTGCTAAAATTGGCCACACCGCGCACTTCATGCTCTTCCGGGTCCATCAGCACAAAATAGTAGGCTGAGCCCTGTTTATGCATATCCGCGATCAGTCCAAGGCGTGCCTGCCAGCCTGAGGGGTAGCAGTGGCTTTCGTCGCGCACCGGCTCCCAGGGTTTAAGGAAGACGCGGTTCTCTGCATAATAATCTGCCAATCGCCAGGCATCGCGCTCGTGAACTAAACGGACCACCAAACGATCGGTAGTCAGGCGCACGCGGGGTCCAGCAGAACGATAGCCAAACATCATGACTCCTGAAATCCATAACTTTAAGAAAGATGTACGCCCAAGGCGATACTTCTCACTATAACCGTCACCTTCGCTACGGTAAAACCCTCGACAACATGCAACGTGATTCATCCGTGATCAGGATTAATTTTTCTGCTCATTCGATGAAAAAATATCATCCTGGATACGCTGTCTTTCCCGTCAGCGCAGGCGGAAAATAGACCAACTGGTCACTTTTCTCATCACTTGCTCAGGATTAAGCATGTCTCGGGTAGCGCGGGCACGACGCCTCGGTAAAACATTCCTCTTAGTCGATAACATGTTGGTGGTGTTAGGCTTTTTCGTGGTATTTCCCCTGATTTCCATCCATTTCGTTGAACAGCTGGGCTGGGCGGCATTAATGGTGGGTATCGCGCTGGGTTTGCGTCAGTTTGTGCAGCAGGGACTGGGCATTTTCGGCGGCGCGATTGCCGATCGTTTCGGCGCGCGTCCGCTGATCGTGACGGGAATGCTGATGCGTGCAGCTGGATTCGCTTGCATGGCGCTGGCGCATCAACCCTGGATGCTATGGCTGGCCTGTTTGCTATCCGGCCTCGGTGGCACTCTGTTTGATCCTCCCCGCAGCGCCATGGTGGTGAAACTGGTACGCGCTCGCGAGCGCGGTCGTTTCTTCTCGCTATTGATGATGCAGGACAGCGCAGGCGCCGTGCTGGGTGCGCTGGTTGGCAGTTGGCTGCTGGCGTGGGATTTCCGTCTGGTGTGCTGGGTAGGTGCGGCGGTGTTTGTCGCCGCGGCGCTATTTAACGCCGTGTGGTTACCGGCGTGGCGCATCTCAACGGAACGCATTGCGATGCGCGAAGGTATGCAGCGCGTCTGGCAGGATAAACGTTTCCGCCTTTATGTGCTGACGTTGACCGGCTACTACATTCTGGCCGTGCAAGTGATGTTGATGTTGCCGGTGATGGTGAATCAGGTGGCTGGCGCACCCGCCGCCGTGAAATGGATGTACGCCATCGAAGCCATGTTGTCGCTCAGCCTGCTCTATCCGCTGGCTCGCTGGAGCGAAAAACGCTTCCGCCTGGAAACCCGGCTGATGGCGGGTTTATTCCTGATGACCTTTAGCCTGCTGCCTGTCGGCATGGCCCAATCTCTGCCCTCGCTGTTTTTGTTAATCGGCGTGTTCTACCTGGGTTCCATCATCGCCGAACCGGCACGCGAGACGCTCAGCGCATCGTTGGCCAGTTCACGCGCGCGGGGCAGTTACATGGGATTCAGTCGTTTAGGTCTGGCCATCGGCGGTCTGATTGGCTACTCCGGTGGCGGGTGGATGTTCGATATGGGCCAGCAATTGGCTCTGCCTGAACTGCCCTGGATGTTGCTGAGCAGCGTTGGCATCATCACCCTGCTGGCCTTGTGGTGGCAGTTCCAGCCGCGCCCAGTGGCACCGATCATCTTCAGCAGCTAGTTTGCCCCTTCGAAGGATCTCTTCCATACTTCCCGCACGTCCGGAAAAAGGGTGACCTTTGTCACCCTTAGATTTACACAGGAGAAACGGGATGAAACTCTACATCTACGATCACTGCCCTTTCTGCGTGAAAGCACGCATGATTTTTGGCTTAAAGAACCTGCCGGTTGAATTGATCGTTATGCTCAATGACGATGAGCAGATGCCCAAAAAACTCATCGGGCAGAAGATGGCGCCCATTCTGCAAAAAGCCGATGGCAGTGCGATGCCAGAAAGTATGGACATTGTCCGACTGGTGGATAAACAGGATCGCGAGCCGCTGCTTAACGGCAAAAACAACCCCGCCATCAGCGAATGGCTGCGCCGCGTTAACGGCTATATCAATAAGCTACTGATTCCGCGCATCGCTGATGCCTCGTTTGCGGAATTTGCCACGCCGGCAGCGCGTAGCTATTTCCGTGAGAAAAAGCAGGCCAGCGTCGGAGATTTCACGGAGCTGCGTAAACACGCACCCGGGCTGATAAAAAACATCAGTGATGACCTGCGTCAGCTCGATAAGCTCATCGTCAAACCCAATGCCGTGAATGGCGAACTGTCTGAAGACGATATCAATCTGTTTCCGCTCCTGCGTTCGCTCACCTTAGTGGCAGGCATCGAATGGCCGAGTCGCGTCGCGGATTACCGCGACAATATGGCGAAGCAAACCCAGATTAATCTGCTCTCTTCCATCGCGGCATAGCCCCGTCCGATGAGAAACGCTGCGGCGTTTCTCATCCCTCTCCTGGTGACACCTGGCCCGGTTTCAGGCAGGCTATGGCTGTTTTGCCGTATCGTTCAGGATGAGGATCTATGAAAAAGGCGATGTCTGGGCTATTGGCCCTGTTTTTAGCCGTGCTGTTGAGCGGCTGCAATCAATTGACGCAATACACCATCAGCGAACAGGAAGTGAATCAAGCGCTGCAGAAGCGCAATAACTTCGAAAAAGACGTCGGCGTATCCGGGCTGGTCAATGCACACATCGTGCTCAGCGATCTCACCAGTCAGATTGGTCGTGAAGAACCCGGCAAGATTACCCTGTCCGGCAAAGCAAACATCAACGTCAGCTCGCTATTTGGTCCGCAGCAGGCTGAGATGCAGCTGAAGATGAAAGCGCAGCCGATTTTCAATGCACAGGAAGGCGCGATTTATCTGCATGATATTGAAATTGTCGACGCGCAAGTACAGCCAGAAAAGATGGCGTCCATCATGAAAACACTGACGCCTTATCTTAATGAGTCTCTCAAACGCTACTTCAATGAGAAGCCTGCCTATGTACTAAGCGAAGATCGTAGCAAAGGTGAAGCACTGGCGAAGAAATTTGCCAAAGGCATTGAAGTAAAGCCGGGACAATTGGTGATTCCGTTTACGGATTAACCTCAACCACCGCACCTTCGGGTGCGGTTTTTGTTTCCAGCAATAAAATCCCGTGCAAACGGTTGCTCACACCCTTATGATTACTCCCCGGCCTAAACGTGCCCATTCGTTTTTTCTCAGCCGGAGCCTTTTTGAATGACAGCCCAACCCCAGCAAATCACGATTCGCCGCCCTGACGATTGGCATATCCATCTGCGCGATGGCGCGATGCTCAATGCCGTTTTGCCTTATACCAGTGCGGTCAATGGTCGTGCGATTGTCATGCCAAACCTGGTTCCACCGGTAACCAGCGTAGAGGCCGCCATTGCCTATCGCGAGCGCATTATGGCGGCGCTGCCTGCTGAACACGCTTTTACGCCACTGATGACCTGCTACCTCACTGATTCCTTAGATCCGGATGAAATTGAGCGTGGCTTCCGCAACAGGACCTTCACCGCAGCGAAACTCTATCCCGCGCATGCCACCACCAACTCCAGCCACGGCGTCACCAATATTGATTCTATCGCCAGCGTGCTGGACCGTATGCAGCAGATCGGCATGCCGATGCTGGTGCACGGTGAAGTCACAGATTCGCACATCGATATTTTTGACCGCGAAGCGCGCTTTATCGAAACCGTGCTGGAACCGCTGCGTCAACGCTTCCCTGCCCTGAAAGTCGTGATGGAACACATCACCACTAAAGAAGCGGCAGAATATCTGGCCGCGGGCAACGACCTGCTGGGTGCCACCATTACGCCGCAGCATTTGATGTTTAACCGCAATCACATGCTGGTGGGCGGTGTACGTCCTCATCTCTATTGCCTGCCAATTCTGAAACGCAACATTCACCAGGAAGCACTGCGCAGCCTGGTGGCCAGTGGCAATCGTCGCGTATTCCTCGGTACGGACACCGCACCGCATCTGCGTCACCTGAAAGAGGCGAGCTGCGGCTGTGCCGGCGTGTTTAACGCACCGACATCACTGCCTGCCTATGCCACGGTATTCGAAGAGTTGAATGCGCTGGAACATTTCGAAGCGTTCTGTTCAGAAAACGGGCCGAACTTCTACGGGCTGCCGCTGAATGAGGGCACACTGACGCTGGTCCGTGAGTCCTGGACAGTGCAGGACACCATCAACGTGGCCGATGACACGCTGGTGCCGTTCCTCGCAGGTGAAACCCTAAACTGGCGTATTAAAGAATAATATTGCACAGCTTGCCTTTGGGATAACTTTACTGTACAAATAACCAGTATATTATCCCGGAGGCTTTTATGCGTGTTGAAATTACCGTAGCGAAAACTCAGCCCCTTCCCGCAGGTGCACTGGATGCACTCAGTGCCGAACTCACCCGTCGTATTTCCCGTGATTTCCCCGATGACGATCACCATGTCAAAGTCCGTTATGCGGGCGGCAATCAATTGAGCGTATTTGGTGGCTGTAAAGCGTCACGCGAACGCATTAGCGATATTTTACAAGAAACGTGGGAAAGCGCAGACGACTGGTTTATTACTGATTAACTGCCACTGTGCCGTTTTTGCCGGGTTTCGCCACCCGGTTTTTTTGTTTTAATTTCCCTCTCGCCAGATAAAGTCGCTGCATCTAGACTCATGTTTAACGATCCCCTATCCTTGCCTCGTCATGCTTACGGGAGGTGTTTTACATGACTACTGAAAAACCAGAAGAGGCGATGACCTTCGGTGAATTGCTGGCATTAATTGCCGAACAGCAGCGACGTTTAACGGTGCTGGAAAATGCCTTTGCCAGTTTGACGTTCTGCCTCGACGATCGCGCCAGTCAGTTACTGGTGCATAATCTGTCGCTCGAAGCGCAAAATCAGAACCACGACGCACAGTTACAACAGCACTTTACTCGGCTGGCAGAAGAGATTCAGCGGCGTAATGGTCAGGTACCTCCGGCAGAACAAGCCTGAAGCCTTCCCCTTTTTTCGGCATAAAGTTTTCCCTTAACGCCGCCGATAACTACGCTATAGCCACTGTTCAGACTATTGAATAAATGCCCAGCACACCGGGCACTTTATTATTCGACAAAAGTCGCATTCTGAACGCATTTATTATCGTTCTCTTTTTAATCGCCACACGTTTTAACTATTGTACCGCCTGTTTCATGTTATAATTGTTCCGCTAGTGCAAGAAAAGCCGCATTGAACCTCAAGAAGCACTTCGTTTAACGAGTAATAAGGAGGTTATAATGGACAGAAATAAAGACGTCATTCAGACTCATCCGCTGGTTGGATGGGACATCAGTACCGTAGACAGTTATGACGCCATGATGATCCGCCTGCACTCGCTATCATCGCAGGATCAGAAAGAAGAAGAAGCTGACGTGGGCCCCACCTACTGGCTGACTACTGATGTAGCCAGACAGTTCATCTCGATACTCGAAGCTGGCATTGCAAAGATTGAGTCCACAGAGCAATACCTACGCGATAATCAAAAGCACTAATTTCTTACTTCGCGTGAAAGGGCACCCAATAGGGTGCCTTTTTCATGGGCGTGATTTTTTTGATATGCTGTTGAAAAATTTCGTCGTTTGGCAGGAGTGATGTGGTTATGGTTTATGATCTGATTGTGGTGGGCAGTGGATCGGTGGGTGCCGCCGCCGGTTTTTACGCAACCCAGGCAGGCTTATCGGTATTGATGATTGATAGTGCCCATCCTCCGCACAGCCACGGCACACACCACGGTGAAACACGCCTGATTCGCCATGCCTATGGCGAAGGTGAACGCTACGTCCCGCTGGTGCTGCGCGCACAAACCTTGTGGGATGAGCTGGAACGTCAGAGCGGTGAACGCATCATGCATCGAAGCGGCATCCTCAATCTGGCCCCCCTCACCTCCTCATTTATCCAGAATGTCATCGACAGCGCTAAAACATATCAACTGGAAGTAAAAATCCTGCAGGCAGACGAAGTGCGCAAGCGCTGGCCGCAGATCTCTGTGCCCGACGGCTACATTGGGGTATTCGAACCTCACTCCGGCTTCCTGAAATGTGAGCAGGCAGTTCGTAGCTGGATACAGCTGGCTGAACAGGCGGGTTGTGCGCAACTGTTTAATTGCCCGGTGAGTGAAATCGCTCGCGATGGCGATTTGCAGCAAGTCACTACCCGCGACGGTGTGTTTCGCGCGCGTAAATTATTGGTCAGTGCAGGTACCTGGGTGAGTGAACTGGTAAAAGATCTGCCGGTACAACCGGTGCGTAAAGTCTTCGCCTGGTATCAGGCAGATGGTCGATACAGCGAGAACAACCAATTTCCTGGCTTCACGGTGGAGATGCCTGATGGCAGCCACTTTTATGGCTTCCCTGCCGACAATAATGCATTAAAAGTGGGGCGTCACGATGGCGGGCAGCTGATGCAGAAACCCGAAGATCGTAAACCTTTCGGCAGTATCGCTGCAGACGGCAGTGAAGCCTTCAGCTTCCTGCGTCAGTTCTTACCAGGGGTTGGCGTTTGCTTACACGGTGAGGCCTGCAGCTATGACAACACACCTGACGAAGACTTTATTATAGATACCCTTCCAGGCGAGCCCAATCGATTAATTATTACCGGCTTGAGTGGACACGGATTTAAATTTGCCAGCGTTTTAGGTGAACTTGCCAGTGAATTTGCCCAGGATAAGCCCTTCTCCTTTGACCTGAAGCCGTTTTCACTTTCGCGCTTTGCTTAACGTTGTCTCGCTGGCGCCCCAGGCGCCAGCATTATTGACGCAAGCTGACATTAATAGTTTTTTCCTGACATTTTAGTGTTAAGATTGCCGCATTAGGTGTAGCAATATTCCATTCCATTTTATTTCCCCGCCAGCCGTACAGCCATCGTCAATATTTCTGACGCAGACATCGATATAAACGCACAATTTCCGAATGTCTTGTTAAATTTTATAGAAAGGTAAGCTTAATTGCTTTCATATTTCAAAATATGGATGCTTATTACCATCTATTTCCAGATATGGATTCACTTTTATGTGGCGTAACTCCAGACAACATTTCGGGCTAATGACGATTATGTTGCATTGGCTAATGGCGCTGGTCATTTACGGCATGTTTGCGCTGGGTCTGTGGATGGTCGGATTGGGATATTACGATGGCTGGTATCACAGAGCCCCGGAAATCCACAAGGGTATTGGCATCCTCCTGTTTGCCACATTACTGCTGCGCCTTGGCTGGCGTGTTATCTCTCCCCCGCCCGCCCCCTTACCACACTATTCCCCCTTAATTCGCCGCTCCGCCAGCCTGACTCACGGGCTGTTGTATGGCTTGTTATTGCTGCTACTGGTAAGTGGCTACCTGATATCGACCGCCGATGGCAAAGCTATCTCTGTGTTTGGGTGGTTCGAAGTGCCTGCCCTGTTAAGTGGAGCAGGTGCACAGGCCGATTTGGCTGGCGCTCTGCATTTGTGGCTGGCCTGGGGGTTAGTGCTGTTTTCCGCCCTGCATGGGCTGGCTGCATTAAAACACCATTTTATTGATCGAGACGCCACATTGAAAAGGATGCTGGGTTACCGCATCCCGTTAACCTCTGAAAAGGAGAAGTAAAATGCTTAAGAAGACGCTACTGACACTGAGTGCCGCCAGTCTGTTAGGCACCAGTTTGCTGGCCAGCGCAGCAGACTATAAATTTGATAAAGAAGGCCAGCACGCCTTCGTACAGTTCCGTATTCAGCACCTGGGTTATAGCTGGTTATACGGCACATTTAAGGATTTTGACGGGACTTTCACCTTTGACGAAGCCAACCCTGCGAGCGATAAGGTTAACGTCACCCTGAACACCGCCAGCCTCGACACTAACCATGCCGAACGCGACAAGCATATTCGCAGTGCCGATTTTCTTAACACCGCCAAATTCCCGCAAGCCACTTTCGCCTCAACGGCAGTCAAAAAAGAGGGTAACGATTACAAGATCACAGGTGATCTGACGCTCAATGGCGTGACGAAGCCGATCACCCTGGATGCACGCCTGCTGGGCGAAGGAAAAGATCCCTGGGGTGGCTATCGTGCCGGCTTTGAAGCTAACGGTGAAATTGTATTGAAGGAGTTCAATATCACTAAAGATCTTGGACCGGCATCGCAGAAAGCAGAGCTGATTATTTCAGTAGAAGGTGTGCGGCAGTAAGGCAGTAAGCAGAACCAGCCTGAGGTCATGCGATCTCAGGCTGGATGTCGTTTACTTTTTCTCTGGCGCGGGGATCGCCATCGTCATATTGAGTAAACCACGCGACTTGTTAAACACTTTATTACCGTTTTCACGGCCTGCGCGGCGTGAACGCTGCTCTTCCGGTGTTAATGTCGCCTCTTCCATGCACAGCGGGCTGCAGCAGTTGTGGTATTTCTCCGCACAACTCGGGCACTGAATGAACAGCAGATGGCATCCGTCATTGACGCAGTTAGTGTGACTGTCGCACGGCACGCCGCACTGGTGGCAACTGGAGAGAATATCGTCAGAAATACGTTCGCCCATACGTTCATCAAACACAAAGTTTTTGCCTTTGAAACGGACAGGTAAACCCTGCTCACGCGCACGGCGGGTATATTCAATGATGCCGCCTTCAATGTGGTAAACATCATTGAAGCCTTTGTGTTTCATCCACGCACTGGCTTTTTCGCAGCGGATCCCGCCGGTGCAGTACATGACAATCTTTTTGTCTTTATGCTCCTGCAGCATATCCACGGCCATCGGCAGCTGATCGCGGAAGGTGTCGGCGGGGACTTCCATCGCCTGATCGAAATGGCCCACTTCGAATTCGTAGTGATTACGCATGTCGACAAACACCGCATCGGGATCATCCAGCATCGCATTGACGTCTGCGGCTTTTAAATAGGCACCGACATCGCTGGCATCAAAGCTTTCATCTTCAATGCCATCGGCCACGATGCGCTCACGAACTTTCAGGCGCAGTACCCAGAAGGATTTGCCATCATCGTCCAGCGCAATGTTCATTCGCAAGTTATTTAAAGCCGGATCAAACGCATACAGTGCGGTTTTCATGGCTTCATACTGGCTGGCAGGCACGCTGATTTGCGCGTTGATCCCCTCTTTTGCCACGTAGACGCGTCCAAATACCTTGAGCTTTGTTAGCGCAACGTAGAGGGCATCACGGAAGGCTTTCGGATCGGCAATCTGGAAGTACTTATAAAAAGAGACTGTGGTACGCGGCTCGTTTTCAGCCAGCATACGTTCTTTCAGCTCTTTATTGGAAACAAGGTTATGTAACACTGGCATGGTGTTCGATCCTGTTAGCAATCAGAGAAATTTAGCGCGCACATGATACCTGAATTCCGCTCGATGCAAAGCCCCTGGTCAGATAATCCTGAATGGCGTGATTACCGACGCAATTCTCCGCCGCAGTTGTAGATTAATGCGCAATCTGACTGCCTTACACCCGCCTGCAGGCTATGCTTGATTTCAGTCAGCACGAAAAAATGGCATAATCACGACAAATAACAGAAACCGGACTCTCTGGCACAAGACGCAGGATACTGACATTTCCATGACTCAACTTCCCCAATTTTCCCGTGAACTTCTTCACCCGCGTTACTGGCTGACCTGGATAGGTATCGGCTTTCTTTATCTGCTGGTGTTACTTCCTTACCCGGTGCTGCATACGATTGGCTGTGGTCTGGGCCGCATTGCCATGCGCTTCCTAAAACGTCGTGTGGAAGTCGCGCAACGTAACCTGGAACTCTGTTTTCCGGATATGCCCACCAGCGAACGTGAAGCCATGGTGAAGCACAACTTTGAATCGGTTGGCATGGGGCTGATTGAAACCGGTATGGCGTGGTTCTGGCCTGACTGGCGTATTCAAAAATGGGTGGCCACTTCCGGGCTCGAACATGTCAGCCATGCGCTTGCGGAAAAACGCGGCATTTTATTGATTGGCATGCATTTCCTGACGCTGGAGCTAGGTGCTCGCGTGTTTGGCATGCACAACCCAGGCATTGGCGTTTACCGGCCGAATGACAATAAGCTCATCGACTGGCTGCAAACCTGGGGACGCATGCGCTCAAATAAGAGCATGCTGGATCGTAAAGATCTCAAGGGCATGATTCGCGCCATGAAGAACAACGACATCATCTGGTACGCGCCTGATCATGATTATGGCCCGCGCAGTAGCGTGTTTGCCCCTTTCTTTGCCGTGCAGGATGCCGCAACCACCACGGGCACGCATATGTTGATTCGATTGGGCAATCCCAGCGTGATCCCGTTTCTCGCTCGCCGCCTGCCCAACGGACGCGGTTATGAGCTCAAAATGATGCCTGACATTCGCCATAAGTTCTCGCTCGAGAATGAACTCGATACCGCTATCGTGATGAATAAAGTGGTAGAAGAGACCGTTCTGTTGGCACCAGAGCAGTACATGTGGTTGCACCGCCGTTTTAAAACCCGCCCTGAAGGTCAACCATCGCTGTATTAATGTGATGTGGAGCACAGTCCGTGCTCCACGCTTTCCTGAGAAAATTTGCGTTATTTCACGACGATAGTCTGTCAATTTTAGTCAAACCGGGCCAGTCTGAATTCAGGCTGATGGCATTGTTCGGTCCATATTTAACTTTATCCATGGAGCAGAATAACCTGTAGAAATGCAGAATATTAATCTTTGTTAACGAAATGTAAACACTAAAATGCGCATCTCTTTGAATTCTCATCCAGCCGCATCAAAAAGCTTCATCCATGGAAACAGGTGGTCACGGATCTAATTTTGACGCATTCCAGGCCTATTCCTATTTAATATTGCTGAATGCTTTTGATCCGCTTATCAATCCAGTAAAATTAACTTACATAACAAGGCATTGTCTTAGTCCACCCCCTCTATATTCTGTTTCTATAAAAGAAGAGCTATGCTTATTCCTTTCTGGAATTTGTTAGCGAAATCGATTCCAGTTAATTTCAACCGTGACAGTTAGCCAAATAACTGCCCTTCTAAAAATATAAAAAGATTACACACAGCAAATATATCGCAGGAACCTATAATATGAATAAAGGCATCTATTACTACGTGACAATCAGTACTGATCAAGAGGGTTATCACCTCTTGCATCGGAAAGAGTGTAAACGTCTACCCGTTAAGGAGGATATGGTTTTTATCGGTACGCTCTATAATTTAAATCAGGCTTTATCAACCGCTCGTATTAATTTTAAAAAGGTGAAACCCTGTATTAAATGCTGCATTCGTTACTCTGCTCCTATTATTCGCGAGTCAGTACGTCCTGTACTGCATTTCCCGCAAAAGATGATCTAAACGGTTTGGGCGGTTGAATTGCATTCATCCGCCCGCCGTTATTCTATGCCCGTCCTGCACACTTCCATTTTTCGTCTATTCTTCTGTGAAATCCCTTTCAACAGACATGGAGTTCATTATGAGCTTATACAGCACGCTTGAAGAAGCTATCGACGCCGCACGCGAGGAGTTTCTCGCCAGCCAGACGGATGTGCACGAGGACGATGTCAGCGTGAGCCAGTTCTCGCTACAAAAGTACGTGATGCAGGATGGTGACATCATGTGGCAGGCAGAGTTCTTTGACGGTGAAGGTGAACAAGGTGAGTGTTTACCGATCTGCAGCGGTGAAGCAGCTCAGGCGGTATTTGACGGCGATTTCGACGAGGTGGAACTGCGTCAGGAGTGGCAGTCGGAAAATACCCTGCACGAGTGGGATGAAGGGGAATTCCAGCTGGAGCCCCCACGCGATCTTGAAGAAGGTGAAGTTGCGGCAGAGGAATGGGAAGATGACGATAGCCCATCGGATAAATGGGCGTAAGCGTTACTCGTAAGGGCCGTGGCTGGCATCGACGGGCAGCAGCAGCGTATCCATCACCAGCGAGAGTGGCAGATCAAGGATGGTCAGCACGCGCCATGGCCCGTCACGCACATCCCATTGCACACCGGGATAATACTGGCTGCCATGTCCCTGTCCTGGAATGGTTCGGCTGATAATACTGCCGCAACCGCTCAGCACGAGTGTGGTGGCACACAATACGGTTAATTTAAGGAAATAATTCACAACATTTACTCACAATGAACTGGCGTTAGTTTAACCGGGTCATGGGTGGAATAACTACACCTGCGCGCGTAAAGATTGTGTTAGTCAGAATGTTGGCAAAAAAAAAGCGGCATCGCTGCCGCTTTCAGGGTTTTCAAGGTTAGCGCTGTGGAAGCGCCTCAGGATTGAGTTTCAATTTCTGATAACTCTCCACCCATTGATGATATTTCTCTGCACTTTCCCACAGGCGTGAGTGCACGCGCGCCAGCACGACTGGGTCACTGATCAACTGCAAACGTTGTTCACGGTTGAGTTTCTCAGGCGCATCGCTCAGAGCCTGGTCGACACGACGGTCACGCGCATGATCAAGCAACGCACTCTGTTTATGGCGCGACGTGGCCATAGCGGTTGCCAGGGCGTTGAATGCCGGGTTGAACAAGGCGTGCATAAAGCCATTCTTCAACGCACGCTCGCGATTCAGTTGCAGGTAGTGATCGGTATCAACCAGTTCTTTCGGTGGTTCATACTCTTCCGGGATCAGGAACAGCTTCGCATTCTTACTCTTCTGCCCCACCGTTGCACGGCTCGACATCACCGACACAAACGGCGACAGGATCAGTGAGAATACAATCGGCGCCAGCCACCACAGGAAGTTCAGATCAAGCACACCCATACCGGCCGCCCAAACGATACCTAACAGCATCTGAGAACCATGACGACGGAAAGCTTCGCCCCATGGTGTGGCATCGTCATCACGCTGCGGTGAGTTCCACACCACTTCCCAGCCGAGGAACGCGCTGACCACGAATACCGTATGGAACAGCATACGCACCGGTGCCAGCAGCACCGAGAACAGCATTTCCAGAATCAGCGAGCAGAACAGGCGAATGGCACCGCCGTACGGCTTGGCACCTTTGAACCAGATCAACACCACACTGAGCAGTTTCGGCAGGAACAGCAGGACCAACGTGGTAGAGAACAGCGCGATCGCCAAATCAGGACGCCACTGCGGCCACACCGGGAACAGCTGGCGCGGTTGCAGGAAGTAGGTTGGTTCCATCAGCGTATGTACCACCTGCAACGCGGTGGACAAGGCGAGGAACATAAACCACAACGGCGCTGACAGATAAGACATCACACCGGTCAGGAACACTGCACGGTGAACCGGGTGCATCCCCTTCACCAGGAACAGGCGGAAGTTCATCAGGTTACCGTGGCACCAGCGACGGTCACGCTTCAGTTCATCCAGCAGGTTCGGCGGCAGTTCTTCATAAGAGCCCGGCAGATCATAGGCGATCCACACTCCCCAACCCGCACGGCGCATCAGCGCGGCTTCAACAAAGTCATGCGACAGAATTGAACCGGCGAAAGAGCCTTCACCTGGCAGCGGCGCTAACGCACAGTGCTCGATGAAAGGCTGAACACGGATGATGGCGTTATGCCCCCAATAGTGCGATTCACCCAACTGCCAGAAGTGCAGACCGGCGGTAAACAGTGGACCGTAAACACGGGTGGCGAACTGCTGGCAACGCGCATACAGCGTATCCATGCCTGACGCTTTTGGCGACGACTGGATAATACCGGCGTTCGGATTGGCTTCCATCATGCGCACCAGGCCGGTGAGACACTCACCGCTCATCACGCTGTCGGCATCCAGCACCACCATGTAGCTGTAATTGCTGCCCCAGCGACGGCAGAAGTCATCGATATTACCGCTTTTACGCTTCACACGACGACGGCGACGGCGATAGAAAATCTTGCCTGCGCCTCCGACATCACGCACCAGCTCCATCCAGGCTTTCTGCTCAGCGATGGCGATATCCGCATCGTAGCTGTCGCTCAGAATATAGACATCGAAGTGCTCGGCATTACCGGTGCGCTGCACCGATTCCCAGGTGGCACGCAGACCGGCGAATACGCGTTCAACGTCTTCGTTACAGATCGGCATGATCAGTGCAGTACGATGCTCCGGATTGAGCGGCTCATCACCGGTGGTCGAATACGAAATGCTGTACTTGTCGCGGCCCATCATCAACTGCAGGAAGCCCATCAACGCGGTCCAGAAACCCGCAGACACCCAGCAGAACAGAATGGCAAACAGGAATAATATCCCGGTTTGCAAAATGTAAGGCAGGATCAGCTCTACCGATTGCAGCCAGTTCTGGTTAAACAACTCGATCGGATCGAGCAGCGTCCAGCCCTGATAGGGCAGAATGGTTTTCATGTACCAGGTCGCCACTACCGTCTGCAAAATCGTCAGAATCAGCAGGACATAACGGCGCATAGAACCAACATGACGCCACTTATCTTCGGTCTTTTGCTCTTCCGCTGTGGCATAACGCGGCGTGGATTTTTTCCCACGCATAGAATCCCATGCACGCGCGATAGGGTTGGTGCGCCAGATCTCAGGGAACATCAGCGAGCGCTTCACTTTAGGCATCGCCTTCAGCGTGGTGCGGTCGAGATAATCCTTACTGAGTTGTTGACCCTCAGCCAGTGAATCCGGCCAGGCCATCTGTACGCGTGATGACACCGATTTTAGCGGCGCATCATCCGGGCGATCGCTGGCGGCAACATCTTGCCCCAGCGCCGTATGAATAGCGTGGAACGCCTGGGCATTCTGTAACGAATCACTCAGACGAGCGCGCCCCGCCGCATCAAGCGGCAGGGCCTCCACGTAAGATTGAGGTAAAAAAGTCGATTTATTCATTGGCAGGTAGCTGATAGCTCCAGGTTTCCGTCAATGTCTTGTCGCCGCTCACCAGCGCCGCACGCATTTCGGTCGGCTGCTTGTTATCTTTCACGCGCAGACGCAAGACCAGACGCCAGCCTTTAGTCACCGGGTTGTAGCGCACACTCTGCTCAACCACGTCGGCGTTGTTGCCCACACTGACCTGAGGCGCAACCTGGGTATTGTCCGGCAGTTTGCTCATCGCTTTACCGACGAAGTCGATGGTAAAGGCGATAGAACCATCCGTTTGACGCACCAGGTTAGACTGCTTCACATCACCCGCAGAACGCAGCGTGTTTTTCACCCAGGCCACATCATCCTGATGCAGTTGGTTTTCATCACGCGTGAAGTGCAGACGATACTGGAAGTTCATCTCTTTGCCCGGCTCTGGCAATGACTCTGGTGTCCAGAAAGCCACAATGTTGTCGTTGGTTTCATCCGCTGTCGGGATTTCGACCAGTTCGACACGGCCTTTGCCCCAGTCACCCTGTGGCTCAACCCAACCGCTTGGACGCAGATCGTAGCGATCGTCGAGATCCTGATAATGGCTGAAATCGCGGCCACGCTGCAGCAAACCGAACCCTTTCGGATTTTCGATGGTGAAGGTGCTCACCGCCAGGTGTTTCGGGTTGTTCAGCGGACGCCAAATCCACTCACCGTTGCCCGCGTGAATGGACAGCCCATTCGAGTCATGCAACTCATTGCGGAAATTGGTCACCGGTGAAGGCTGGTTAGCGCCAAACAGGAACATACTGGTGAGTGGTGCCACGCCCAGTTTGCCGACGTTATCACGCAGGTAAACTTTAGACTGCACATCCACCGTCGACTCTTTACCCGGTTTGATAATGAAGCGATAGGCACCGGACGCACGTGGTGAATCCAGCAGTGCGTAGATCACCAGCTGCTTGTCCTGAGGTTTTGGACGTTCAATCCAGAACTCTTTAAAGCGTGGGAACTCCTCGCCTGATGGCAGCGCGGTATCAATGGCCAGGCCACGCGCAGAAAGACCATACACCTGACCTTCGCCAATCACGCGGAAATAGCTGGCGCCCAGGAAACTGGTGATTTCGTCGTCTTTACCCTTTTTGTTTAAAGGATACAGCACTTTAAATCCAGCAAACCCGAGATTCTTGACGGAATCAGCATCGTGTTTCACGTTGCCGAAGTTGAAATAGTCAGGGTTATATTTGATTTCACGTACTGATGAGGCGGTGACTTCATTAATTTTCACCGGCGTATCGAAATACATGCCCTGATGGTAAAACTCGAGCTTAAACGGCGTGCGCAGTTTGCCCCAGTATGCTTTGTCGTGGTTAAACTGGATCTGCTGATAATCCGCAAATTTCATATCACGAAACTGAGAGGGTAAATTGCTCTTCGGCGCTTCGTAACCTTTCCCTGCCAGCGCCTTGGCTTGTTTTGCCACATCATCAATGTTGAACGCCCAGCTATTGTTGGCGTACAACGCCAGCAGAACTGCCGCGCCTACCCAGCGCATTTTTACCAGTCCCACTTTTTTATTCACATTATTTAGCACATCCCCCCCTTTCGTGTGCTCAGATCAAACCCGTTTATCTTAAAGGATTATTCGGTTTTCCGACAGCTTATGCACAAGATTGTTCCGCTGATTTGTAAGCTGAAAGTGTGCTTTTCGGATAATTAAACCCTTCAGGTTAAGATACAGAATCACCTGATAGTATACGCTGTTTACAGGCGGTAGAATTTTCATCCAGCATAATCCGGTTTCAGGGTGAGACCGGCAAGTAAACTGACAAATTGGAAGCTTATGAGTTCAGCAAAACCCGAACGCGAATATTTTCTCGACTCTATTCGAGCGTACTTAATGTTATTAGGCGTGCCCTTTCACGTCTCGTTGATTTACTCCACACAGCGCTGGGCCGTGAATAGCCACGATGCCTCGATGTGGTTAACCGTTTTGAATGACTTCATCCACGCCTTCCGCATGCAGGTGTTCTTTGTTATTTCTGGTTATTTTTCCTACATGCTGTACCTGCGCTATCAGCCTCAACGCTGGCTGAAGGTCCGCCTGGAGCGCGTGGGGATCCCGCTGTTAACCGCCATTCCGCTCATTACCCTGCCGCAGTTTTTTATGCTAAAAAATCTGACCGACAAAGTGGGTAATTGGGACAGCTTTTCTCTGTATGACAAGTACAACACGCTGGCATGGGAACTGATTTCTCATCTGTGGTTTTTACTGGTTTTAGTGATTCTGACGGCACTCGGCATGCTGACCTTCCGCTGGCTGCGCACTCAGCAGCGGAAGATTGATTATCAGCAAGTAGGCTGGGGGAAACTGACGCTGGCATTGATGGCTTATGCATTGGTCTGGTGCCTGTTCCGCCGCGCGCTGTTCTATGCCGTACCGGCCGTGTTCGCCGATGGTCTGTTCAGCGTGGCCGTGATGCAAACCCTGACGTTCCTGCCATTCTTTATGCTGGGCGCATTAGCATGGAAACATCAGGCGCTGAAAGCCTTGTTTGTGCGTTTCAATCCGGTGATGTGTTTTGGCGCCAGTGCGGTATTTATCGCTTACAGCCTGAATCAGCGATACAGCAGCGGTGATGGCTGGCTGTATGAAATCGATGAAGTGATCTCAACCCTGATGGGACTTTGTATGCTGAATGTCTGCTTTAGCTTTGGCCACAAGCTGCTGAACAGCCATTCACCTCGTATCATGTATTTAGTGAATGCCTCGCTGTTTATCTATCTGGTGCACCATCCGCTGACGATTATGTATGGCATTTACGTTACCCCGCACATTAGCAGCAACACCCTGGGTTTCTTTGTCGGTCTGCTGATGGTGTTTGGGATTGCCTTTATGCTGTATGAAATCCATCTGCGCATCCCGCTGCTGCGTTTCCTGTTCTCCGGTAAACCACAGCGCAATACGGTTAAAGCGCCCTCTGCCACACGTTAATCTGCATCAGCCCCTGCAATGCGGGGGCGATTGTTGTCCGGTGCGCCAGGATGTCTTTGTCATTTACAACAACCACTCCACCGGTAAGCGCCACACCAATCGCACCAGCAGTCGTTGTATCCACGTACACTGCGGCTCATGCTTGTGCACCACCTCACCGGCTTCACCGGCATACTCAACCCAGTTCACCCGCCCCCAGTTGTCCAGACGCAGTGTCCAGGCGCGATCGCGCATCCCGGCTATAAAGCGCTGATGGGTTTGCTGCGCCAGGGCTTCACTCTCAATCACCAGTCCCATTTCGGTATTCAGCACCGCAGAGCGGGGATCAAAATTAAACGAGCCGATAAACACCTTTCGGTTATCGACGGTGAAGGTTTTCGCATGCAAGCTTGAGCCGGAATTACCGGTTAACCCACGGTCATGCGGGGCTTCACTGGCATTAGCTTGTGGCTTCATTTCATACAGCGCAATTCCATGACGCAGCAGCTTTTTACGCCAGCGCGCATAACCTGCGTGCACCACGGACACATCATTGGCCGCCAGTGAATTGGTGAGTATGGCGATTTTGACACCCCGCCGCTTCAGTGCGACCAGATGAGCCACGCCGGCACGCGTGGGCACAAAATACGCCGAGATGATATCGAACTGCTGCTGCGGCGTGCCAATCACCTCCAGCATGCGTTGCGGCAACAGACTGGAACGTTTTGCTTTGCCCAGTCCCTTGCGCGGATCGTCACTCAACAGACGCGATTCGGCCCACGTCATCTGCATTGATCCCTGTTCCATTTGGCTGACAAAAGAAGAGTGCTCCAGCCGCGCCAGATAACGCTGAACGGCTTCACTCTGCTGCCACTCTGCCGGTAAACGCACAGCCTGATGGGCATCGCCCGAGACATCCACCACCGCGCGCAAGGGTGAAACCGCTTTGCTCTGCCAGTAGCGCTCGAAATCGTGCGCGACCTGATGTACCACCGGGCCAATCGCCAGCACATCCAAATCGGTAAACAGCGGCTCATCGCCAGTACCGAAATATTCGTCGCCGATATTGCGCCCACCGACCAGTGTCACGGCCCCATCCACCGTCAGGCTCTTGTTATGCATGCGTCGATTAAGTCGGGCGAAATCGGTCAGGTAGCCGAGCGCGCGTAGGGTGCGAAAGGAAAACGGATTGAACAAGCGCACCGCAATGTTCGGATGGCGATCCAGTTCGGCCAGCGTGTCATCCAGGCCCGGCGTATTGTTGTCATCTAATAGCAAGCGCACTTTGACGCCCCGTTCGGCAGCATCCAGCAGCGCGCTAAACAGCAAACGCCCTGACATATCGTTGTGCCAGATGTAGTACTGCACATCAATGGTGTGCTGCGCCATGCCCATCAACAGATAGCGCGCGGCAAAGGCGTCCAAACCATCGTTGAGGGGATGGATGCCACTCATCTCGGGATGCAGCGCACAACGTGCATCAACAATCTCTCGTAACCCTTCGCCCGATGGCGGCTGCTGAACGGATGCTGCTTCACTCATACCGAATCCCTGAATTCACTGGATCTATTATTGTTGGTCTTGCTCGCGCCGGATGGCAATCAGAGACATCTGCTACTGCTCGCTGACGCGCCTTTAATTTACAGTCTAGACTTAGGCTTGCGTTCTGCCCCCGACGTTTACCGTGAGGAGAGGATGATGACTCAGCAATCCCCGCGCCATCACCCGCAGCTTTTCCGCAGTTTCTTCCAGGGTAGCTTCCCCTGCTCCACCGCCTGTCGCAGTGGTGGCCGGCGTATGGATATGGTGATCAGTAGTGGTCACGACATGTTACTGGAGAAAGATTACGCTGCACTGGCGCAGGAAGGATTACACACTGCCCGCGACGGTGCACGCTGGCATTTGATCGAAGCCACGCCTGACAAATACGACTGGCGCAGTTTTTTACCCATGGTTCATGCCGCCGCACGCCATGATATGCAGATTATCTGGGAGCTGGCGCATTTTGGATACCCGGAACATCTCGATATCTGGCGCAGCGCCTTTGTCGATCATTTTGAGCGTTTCGCACGCGCCATGGCACAACTGATGCGTGATGAAGGCGTTGAACACCCTTTTTTCACCCCGATAAACCAAATCTCGTTCTGGTCATGGGCAGGAGCCGATGTTTCCTGGCTTGATCCCTATGCCAGCGAGCGCGGCCGCGAACTTAAACGCCAGCTGGTGCGCGCCTCGCTGGCGGCGATGCAGGCGATTCGTGAAGTTTATCCTGACGCGCGCTTTGTGCTCACCGATCCGCTGGTACAAATCGCCGCCGATCCCGACAACCCCGACAGCAAGCCCTACGCAGATGCACAGCATCAGTCCCAATTTGAAGCCTGGGACTGGATTGCCGGACGCGATGCGCCGGAGCTGGGCGGACGTGAAGATTTCCTCGATATCCTCGGCCTGAATTACTATCCCGATAACCACTGGTTTTTTTCCGGCGATACCATCCCTGCTGAACACGCGACTTATCAACCGCTGCATCGCCTGATGCTGCAGTGCTGGCAGCGCTATCAACGTCCACTGTTACTGGCAGAGACCGGTGCGGAAGGTGACGCACGCGCTCCCTGGCTGCGGCATGTCACGGAAGAGGCGCTGTTAGCACTGGATGAAGGGGTGGCGCTGGAAGGGATTTCGCTCTATCCGGTAGTCGAATATCCGGCCTGGGCCGACGATCGACGTTCACCTGGCGCGCTGTTTGGCCTGGGCGATCCGAATGGCAATCGCACGCTGCACGAAGCGCTGGCGCTAGAGCTGCGCAGTCAGCAAATTAAGTGGCACAAGCGGGAGCAGCAGGATTAAGAGTTTTGCGTCGGATGAACTTTTGGCGGACAAGTTTGTACATCAAGTGTGGGATCGGCGGGATGGCGCACATCAGTCAGCCACGTCATAGTGAACAGAAACACCACGCCAATTAAACAGGCGGAGAGCAGGCCAATTATGGCGATCAGTTTGTCATCTCGGGCTTCCATCGACATCTCCTTGCAGGCTTCCATGAACTGTTGCTGACCTTAGCTCATCCATAATGTCACCATCAGGACGAAGATTATAAGGGTAACAGAGGTCACTGCAAGTACCACAATAGCGAAGTGCGCATCATCCAGAGATTGTCGTAAAGGCTCGTCGTGATCGTCAGGTGGCGCGGGTGAACTCATGTTGACTCAATAACAAAGGACTTTTATGCGCAGGATTGCCGCACTGAGTGTAATGGAATGCGTGGCAAGGTACAGAAATATTTCAGTATAAAAGGACAACAGGGACGCGATGGCGTCCCTGTTAAGCGCGGATTAGAAATCGTAGCTCATGGAGACTTTCAAGGTGCGAGGATCGCCCTGGTAAATGTAGGTGCCGTAGCTTTCTACGCTTGACCAGTACTTCTCATTGGTGACGTTATCAACGCCCACGCGCCAGACCATATCATGGTCGTTCAGCTTGGTGCGGTAACGCACACCGAGATCCAGCGTGGTGTAACTATCCAGCGACTTGGTGTTCTGCGCATCGGCATACTGTGAGCCTGAATGGTTAACATAAGCCGTGGCTGTTAAGCCATCCACCGGTTTGATGTCGTATTCGGCACCCAGAACAAAGTAGTAACGAGGAACGCCAATCGCCTGTTTGCCATTCAATGTGCCGTTAGCAGATTCGGTGATCTGTGCATCCAGCCAGGTGGCACTGCCGTTCAGACGGAAACCTAAAACCGGTTCGCCAAACAGATTCAGCTCAACCCCGCGGTTACGTTGTTCGCCGTTCAGCGCATAAACATTATCGCTGTTAGTGATCGCGTTAGGTTTGCGGATATCAAACAGAGACAGCGCTCCACCAACACGATCAAAGTCAACCTTCACGCCCACTTCATTCTGCTTAGAGTGCGCGATCCCGGTGGTTTTACCGTAGTTGGCGGCGGTATTTGGCGCCGCGCTACCCGGTTGCAGGGCTTCGGTGTGGTTGGCATAGAAAGAAACCTCTTTCCATGGCTTATACACCACGCCGTAAGTTGGCATCCAGCGGCTGGCATCAAAGCGAGAATCGGTATCTTCCGCACCTGTGTTGTTATCGTAGCTGCGTACCACGACTTTCTGATGACGAGCACCGGCAGTGAACAATACGGTGTCATCAAAGAAGCCTAAGGTATCGCTCAGCAGATAACCCTGAGTACGCGTGCGGCCCGTGGTCAGCGGATCGTGGTAATCACCACTGCCTGAGGTCGTTTCCGGGACAGCAGTGGTCGGGGTGTTATAAATATTGGTGTCTACTGACGCTGCGCCATAACGCCACGCCGTTTTATTCGCCTGAGTGACAGCAGAATAACCAAAGTTAACTTTGTGGGTGACAAATCCGGTGGTGAAGTTACCGCGAATACCCGTCATGCCACTGAAAGCATCGCTGATACGGTTGGTATCTAAGCGGCCATACTGCGCATCGCCGCTGGCATCGGAGACCGCCGGGCTGGCATACAGGCCAATTTCATGGGAGTGCTGAGCACCCACCGCACCGTACCAGGTCCAGCTATCGGTTAAATCATACTCGGCCTTCGCCATACCGAATTCACTCTCGATATTGCTGTAGACCCAAGGCTGGCTGGTGTTATGCGTGGCAGCTGTGGGGGCAGGAATGAAGTCCAGCCCACTCACGTTGACGCCGATACGGTCACCGTGGAAGGTCTGTTTCTGGTAGCCGACGTCCAGTAAGGTACGCAGGCGATCGCCACGGAAATCCAGGCCAAGGGAAGCGGCAGTGGTGCGGCGTTTAGCGCCATGCACTGCGGTATCACCTTCACGATCCAGTACATTGACGCGAACGCCAAATTGATTGTTATCACCAAAACGACGTCCGGCATCAACCGATCCGCCCACCTGAGAAGACGACGTGTAATCCAGGCCGACACGCGCCATTGGCGTATCTTCCGCGTGTTTTGGCTCAAGGTTGATCATGCCGCCAACGCCTGAGGTTGCCGCACCGTTAACCAGTGAGTTAGCGCCTTTAAACACTTCCACGCGATCAATCAATTGGGTATCGATGACCTGACGCGGCACGACACCTGGCAGTCCGCCATAGGTCATGTCATCGCCATCCAGCTCAAAACCACGAATGCGATAGGTTTCAGCGTAGTTGCCGTAACCCTGAACGTTCTGCACGCCAGCATCATTGCGAACGACGTCAGCGATGGTTTTCGCCTGCTGATCCTGAATCATTTTCGAGGTGAAGCCGATGACGTTAAACGGCACGTCCATAGCATTCTGCTCACCCAGCATGCCGAGGCGGCCGCCGTGGGCAATTTGCCCGTCGAGGTATGCTGGCACTAAATCATTGCCGCCGGATTTGAAATCAGCTTGTGGCGTCGCGGTCACGGTCAGCGTCTGCTGTTCGTTTTTGGCCGCGGTTGAAGGCGTTGTGGTGTTGGTGGTAGCAGCCATCACTGGCAAACAACCGGCACTGACCAGAACAGCAAGCAGCGTCGGTTTCAGTCCGGGATTGAAAGGCGAAGTACGCATGGATATCCCCTGATACGAAATATATTGATAATCATTTTTATTACGGTTTGCGATTATGCGGAGAGCGAATGCGAAAGCAAGCAAAATCGCTGAACTTTCTTCATCACACGTGGTCAGGTACGCCAGATCGTTAAGAAATCGCAAAGATTGCGGCTTTTATAAGCAATAGCCTGCATTTTCACGCATATTTCGTGGGGATTTGAGACCGGTAAAAATCAGAGGCCAGCGGCTTTATGACCATCGCCGCTGGCTCAAGGAGGGGGTTAAGCGTCGCGCCAGCGTTTAAACACCAGCGAGGTGTTGATACCACCGAAGGCAAAGTTGTTGGATTGAATATAATCGGTATCAATTGAGCGTGATTCGCCAATGATGTAGTCAAGATCGCCGCACTCTGCAGCGGGCTGTGTCAGATTCAGCGTGGGCGCAAACCACCCTTCTCGCATCATCTCAATGCTCATCCAGGCTTCCAACGCGCCGCAAGCACCGAGCGTGTGACCAAAGTAACTTTTCAGCGATGAAATCGGCGTGTCATTGCCAAAAATTGCCGCCGTCGCCTGACTTTCAGCGATATCGCCCCGGTCCGTCGCCGTGCCATGGGCATTGATATAGCCAATCTGCTCCGGCGTGACGCCCGCCGTTTTCAGCGCGCGTTCGATGCAAATCTGCATGGTTTCACGCTGCGGCTGGGTAATATGTGCCGCATCACAGTTGGTGTGGAACCCTACCAGTTCGGCGTAAATGGTGGCGCCGCGTGCCTGGGCATGCTCCAGTGATTCGAGAATCAATGTTCCCGCACCCTCGCCAATCACCAACCCATCGCGCTGTTGATCAAAAGGTGACGGCGATGAATGCGGTGCATCGTTGCGTTGACTGGTGGCAAACAGCGTGTCAAACACCGCCGCTTCGGAAGGACACAGTTCTTCCGCACCGCCTGCCACCATCACGGTTTGATATCCATGGCGGATCGCTTCCCACGCATAGCCGATCGCCTGGCTGCCTGAGGTGCAGGCGCTGGAAGTCGGGATCACCCGGCCGCGCAGGCCAAAGAACAGCCCGGCGTTCACCGCCGTGGTATGCGGCATCATCTGCACATAGGTGGTGCCGGTAATGTTATTGGTGTGCTTTTCCGTCAGCATGGTGGCAAATTCACTGACCGGGCCGGTGCTGCCAGTCGATGAACCATAGGCAATGCCGGTTTCTCCGCTGGTCAGCACCGGGTGATCGATCAAGCCCGCCTGTTCCAGCGCCAGCTCGGTGGCGCGCGTTGCCATTAACGAAACACGCCCCATGGAACGAATGCGTTTACGCGTGTAGTGCGCAGGCAGTTCGAAATTATCTACCGGGGCACCAAGCAAGGTGTGCAATCCGTCGTAAATTTGCCATTCCGGCATTTTCCGCACCGCGTTTTGCCCCTGCTTGATGCGTGCGGCCACCGCGGGCCAGTTTTCGCCAAAGGCGGTGACGCCACCCATGCCCGTAACCACGACTCGCTGCATCACAGCATACCTCCGTTGATTGAAATCACCTGACGCGTAACGTAGCCCGCAATATCCGACAGCAAATAGCTGGCCAGTCCGGCAACTTCCTCAGCCGCCCCCATGCGCTTCATAGGAATGATCTTCAGCGCTTCGTCGATCACCATCGGCTCCAGATCCGTCATGCCGGTGTCAATCAAACCTGGCGCGATACAGTTCACGGTGATTTTGCGTTTTGCTAACTCGATTGCCAGCGCTTTGGTGGCACCAATAATCCCCGCTTTGGCTGCGCTGTAATTCACCTGGCCGCGATTGCCCATGATACCGGACACCGAGGATAAGGTGACGATTCGGCCGCCTTGACGCAGACCAATCATCGGCATCACACAGGGATGAATCACGTTGTAGAAGCTGTCGAGGTTGGTGTGGATCACGCTGTCCCACTCATCTTCGGTCAGGGCCGGGAAAGCGCCGTCGCGCGTGATACCGGCATTGTTCACTACGCCATAATAGGCGCCGTGTTCGGCGATGTCGTTTTCAATTGCGGTGCGCGTGGCCTCGCGATCGGCCACGTCAAACTGCAGAGTGCGCCCCACTCCGCCCGCATCCGTGATGTCCGCCAGCGTCTGTTGTGCACCCGCTGCATCACGGTGGTAATGCACCACCACGTTGAAACCATCCTGCGCCAGGCGAAGCGCAATGGCGCGGCCAATCCCTTTACTGGCGCCGGTCACTAATACGCTGCGCGTCATGGCTGCATCCCTTGTTGTAATTGATTAAGTTCCTGTTCATCCGGCTGATAGGTATTCAGCCGACCGCTGGCAAGGACCGCATCCTGACTGCGGATCTCGCCTTCGAAGCTACCGAGCTTGTCGTCACGCATCAGCAGGTGCATTTCCACCCTAAGCGTGCTGTCTGCGGCAAAGGTGGCAGCAGCGGCACGATAGCCACGTCCACCCAGTAACATGCCGGGACGGATATCCCGTTCGCCGCGCTGTCGGGCATGAAAGCCTGACCAGACGCCAACGGTCTGCGCCATGATCTCGACGCCAAACCACGCGGGCAGTTCGCCCTGCGCATTAAGAAACGGAGCGAGTACGCCCTGGTGGTTGATGGTCACTTCACACACCACGCGCTCGTTGCTGACCTGAATCACGCGATCCAGCAGCAGCATCGGTGCACGGTGCGGCAAATAGTCGCCCACCGGCAGAAAATCAGTCATGAGGCTTTCCTACAATCAGGCAGGTGTTGTTCCCGCCAAAAGCAAAAGAGTTTGAGGCGATGATGGGACGCGCCAGCGGCTGTGGCAAAGTCAGCAGTCCGCAAATCGGCAGCGTGCTATCCAGGGTAGTGGCGCTAAAATCCTGCGCCGGTAACGCCAGATTCTGCTGCACGATAAGTGCCGCCAGCGCCGCCTCGGTCGCACCCGCCGCGCCGAGCGTATGGCCCGTTAGGTGCTTAGTGGAACTACAAGGCACACTATCGCCAAACAAGCGATGAACCACGCCCGACTCGACCTGATCGTTGAGTGGCGTCGCGGTGCCGTGCAAATTAATGTAGCCGATATCCTGCGGCTGCAATTCGGCCTGCTTCAGCGCCATCTTCATTGCTTGCTCGGCGCCAATGCCTTCAGGATGCGGAGCCGACATATGCCAGGCGTCTGATGATTCACCCGCACCAAGTAGCGCCAGCGGCTGAGGCTCACGCGTGAGCAGCAGCAGCGCCCCCGCTTCACCGATAGAAATACCGTCACGTTCTGCACTGAACGGCGCACACTGACGCTCGGATAACGAATCCAGGCTGGCAAAGCCGTTAATTGGCATGCGGCTCAATGAATCCGCACCGCCCACCAGCGCCACATCCACCAGACCGGCCTCAATCAAGCGCTGTCCGCTGATTAACGCGCGGGCGCTGGAGGAACAGGCAGTAGAAATCGTGTACGCCGGGCCATCCAGTTCAAGATAGTGCGCCAGGAAGCGCGACGGATCACCCAACTCTTGCATGCGGTAATCGTAACCCGGCAATCCTACGTCGACTTGACGATCGCCCTCGTCCACCCCTGACGTGCTGGTACCCAGCACCACCGCCACGCGCTCACGACCAAACCGGGCAATCGCCGCATCCACGGCCGGACGGATCTGCGCCAGTGCCGCCAGCAGCAGCTGATTATTACGCGTGTTATGCGCGGCAAGTGCGTCGGGCACTGACGGCAATTCGCCCGGCACCTCGCCCAGCCAACAGGTTTTACCTTGCTGCAACCAGCCTTCGCGTGGCTGCATGCCGGGGGCATGGCCTGACGCCAACTGCGCGGCAATCTGCTCCAGTGAGTTGCCGAGCGCATTCACCATGCCAAACGCCGAAATGTAGATCATGAGGATGCGTCCAGATGCTGGATTTGAATTTGATAACCGAATGCGCGCTGGTCGATGCTGATCGGTTCACGCACGGTTCCCCGTTGCAGATAGCGAATCAACGTCACTACGTTACCGGCAGGATCGCGCAACTCACGACGATCGCCATCGTCGATCAACTGCCAGCCTGGCGGCAACTGTGGCTGCCATGCACTCAGCGGCCAGTGGCTCAGCATGACATCCGCTAGCACCTGGCTGGCAGGCGGCATTTCGGGCAGCGCCATCATCTGCTGCGTATGAATCCCGTTTTTATCATAGGTCACGCGGAACAAGCGAATGCCCAGTGAGGACAATCCCGCCAGGCTGATTTGCTGTGAATCGGCGCTTAACAGCACCAGCAGTGACTGGGTTTTACCTTTGGCGTGGCCGGTCAGCAGTTGCTGCTGCTGAAACGCGGGTGAAATGCCCGGCGCAGGCAACGTGACGCGCACGCCCGGTTTCAGCCACGCGGTGGGCCGATTGGATGCGCTGTCATGCTGTGCGCAACTGCTCAACAGCAGACTCAGCATCAACAACAAAGCACCTGTTTTCATCGTTGCTTCCTTTTCCCTGGGGCCAGCGCCAGTGGGGCCAGCAAGAATGCACAAAAGATCCCGCTGCACAGCACCGTGCCAAAACCACTGATCGCCGCCGTGCTGCTGAACACCAGCATGCCCAACGTCAGCAGTGTGGTCATCATCGCCAGCGTGACGGCCAGCATTGAGGTCAGTGGCGTACCGCGCGGATTACTGAAGAACAACGTGTAATTGATGCCGATGCCCAGCACCAGAATCAGCGCCAGCAAGGCAAATAAGTTCAGGCTGGCGCCAATCCAACCTAATGTTGCCAGCGCGGCCGCCAGCGACAGCCAGGAAGGCAACGCGCTCCGTATGCCCGCGGGTAAACCCAGCCGTACGATATAACTGACGGTGATCAGCAGCAGCGCGAGTGCCAACAGGCCACTCAGCAGCGTACGCCAGAAGCGGAACAGCTCATCGTAGCTGGCTTTGCGATCGACCCAGCTCACGCCCGCCTGCTGCGTGGCTAAGTCCATTAACGCCGCACTGTTTTTCACCCCATTGACCGGTACCAGCACACTGCTGCGTCCATCCGGCAACGAGAGCCATAGCAAACGCCAGCCCTCACTCAGCGGACTCGCCAGCCAGTTATCGGCTTTGACTGGCATCGCCGTTAAGTCGGCATGGGTTAACGTGATGCCTGCCTGTGTTAACCGCGCCAGGATAGTTGGCGCGGCCTGCTGCAACAGCTGCAGATCCTGCTGTTGCTGATCCAGCGAATTAAGCGGCAATACGCGATAACCCGCCATCCAACCCTGCTGCTGCGCCAGTTGCAGCTTTGGTGTTAATTCGCTGAGACGCTGCAATGCCTGCTGTTCGTTATCGCCCCATACCACAAACCAGGTTTGATCAGCCTGCTGTCCCGTGAGTTGTGCCAGTTGGCGATCCTGCGCCAGCAGTTTCGCGGGAGCGCTCTGCAGATGGGCAATATCGTCATCGACATGCAGTTGCAGGATACCGCTCAATGCATAGATCGCCACCAGCAGTGGCAATCCAACTTTTAACAGCGTGTTGCGGCGCCATGCCGCTAACCAGCGCGCCAGCCACACCATGCCGGGGATGGGGCGCACCGGCAGGCCGCGCACCAGCCATGGATAAAAACAGATCACCGTCAGGCAAGAGGCACTTAACCCGCTGGCGGCAAACACCGCCAGCTGGCGCAAACCGGGGAACGGTGCCAGCAACATCAGTAGCCAGGCAATCGCCGTGGTGCCCAGTGCCAGCAGTAAAGTGGCCCGCACCTTGTGCAGGCTTTGCCATGGCGTGGATTGTTCGCCGTGTACCATGCGTTCCGTCAGATAGTACAAGGTATAATCGGCAGAGATGCCGACAATGCTGAGGCTCATCACTAACGTCGTGAGATGCAGCTCACCAAAACAGATCAAGGTCAGCACCGTACCCGCCATCGCGCCTATCGCCACCGAGAGCGCACACAGCGCCAGGGGCCGCAGCGAGCGAAACACCAGCCACACCAGCAGCAGCAAGCCGGCCAGTGTGATGCTGCCGAGCGTTTCGACATCATGCTGCGCGCGCTGGCTGGCATCATCGCTAAACAGCACGGTGCCACGCGTTAACAGCTGCGCATCTGGCCAGCGCGTTTTTAACTGCTGTTCAAGCTGATTGAGGGCGGTCACCAACTGATGACTTTGCTGAATGCTAAAGGCGTTGCTCGCCAGTTCACCGTGCAGGAAATACCAGCGGCGCTGCTGGGCGTCATTCACGGTTAACCAGCCGTTATGCAGCACCATTTTGCTGGCATTCTGCTGCAGTGCCAGCTGCGCGCCACGCACCAGCATCAGCGGGTCGTTTTGAATTTCTTTACTGCTCACACCTGCAAACGCTGAGAACAGTTGCGCCAGAATCCAGTCGGCTTGTGCCGTACCGCCGTTTTGCAGGCGTGCGCGCGTCAACGGATCGATCAGGCCGTTACGATGCTGGAAGGCGTAGGTGCCCCAACGCTGCATCTGGTCATCATCCAGCGCACCGCTAACCTGTTTCAGCATCGGCAGCGCCTGAAGCTGCGCTTGCCACCACTTTGCCACTTCATCGCCATGCGCATCATCGGCGCTCACCAGCCACACCAGTTGGCGATCCAGCCGCTGCATAAAGCCTTGCTGGATCTCAGCGGGTGCCTGCCCGAGATTTTGTTGCGGCAATAAAGCCAGCACGCTGCTGTTTAGCTGGCTGCGCGGCAACAGGATGGCCAGTGCCACCGCCAATGCCAGACATACCGCCAGCCACAGCAGCGCAGCGGTTTTCTCACTGCGCTGGGGCAAAACGCGCTCGCTCTTCATCAGTCAGTTGTTTCGGCTCGGTGCGGGTGTCACTTAAAGTGATGGCGGTTTTATCGCCCTGCTTATCATCCAGCGTAATGCTGTTAAGGAAGGCTGCGCCTTGCAGATCGATGCGGTTGAAGATTTTGTTCAGCGGTGCCGCCTTCGGCGTCAGGCTGAGCTGCCACTGGTCATTCCCTTTATCGTGGAAATCGAGTTCGAAATTCTCGCGCAGCACCTTTTCGTCGGCCTGAAACAAGGCGCGCAGCAGATGATTGAACTGAAACATCTGTGGATTGCTGTCGGCGGTGATCACCTGCGGCGGCTGACCGCTCATGCTCTGAACCATCCGCTTATCATCAAGAATCAAGGTCATCACAAACGGCGTGGCCTGATGCCACCACAAACCTTGTTGCTGGGCGAGTAATAGCTGGCCACGCGACACCAGCGGCTGCGACATACCAGAAATGGTGCGCACCTGCTCGAAGTTGGCGCGGATCACCGGCTGGCTGGCAAAACGCTGCTGCAGCTGATCCAACGTGATGGCCTGTGCACTGGCACACAGCAACGTCAGCATCAGACAAAGAGTTCTGATCACGGTTTGACTCCCAGGCGTTCAAATAAAATATCGGGTGAAACGAAATTCATCTCCTGACTCACCGCATCCACCGCCACTTGCAGCGTGTGTGCTTTGGTGGTGACCTGGCCCGCCACATTGCGGATGACATAATCGATACGCAAGCGGTTCTCGTATTCCGTAATGCGGGCTTCCACGCGGATCACCTCTTCACAGCGTAACGGCTGGCGGTATTTGACACGCGTGTCCACCACTGGCCAGACAAAACCGCTGGCGGTCATCTCAGCGTAGCTATAGTTGATGCTGCGCAACAGCGCTTCACGCGCCACTTCAAAAAAACGGAAATAGTTGCCGTGCCACACCACGCCCATCGGGTCACAGTCGTGGAACGACACGGTTAATTCAACCTCAGCGCGCCAGATATGTTCACTCATCGCGGCTCTTCTCCTCTGGTAACGTCCAGAAATCGTAAAAGTTAAACCAGTCCAGCGGCGCCATCAGCGCATGCTGTTGCAGTCGTTCGGCATAGCGATCCACCGTGGCCTGCAGCGCCGCCTGTCGTTGGGCTCGCGGCAGCAGGATCGGATCGGCAAAGGGTTCACAATGCACACGCAGTCTGCCCTGTTCCCGCAAGGCAAACATCAACAGCACCGGACAGCGTAAGGCAGCGGCCAGCACAAAAGGCCCCTGCGGAAACGGTGCCGGACGGCCCATAAAGGCACTCCACACCACGCGGCGTTCGCCCCCGCGCTGACGATGCACGGCGGTACGATCGCCGACAATCGCCACCCATTCACCGGCATCCAGTTTTTGCTGCAGCAGAATGGCCGTATCCGGGCCGATATCGGTGACCGGCATCAGATTTACCCCGGCCTGCGGCGCGATGCTCTCCAGCACCTCGCGAAAGCGCTGGGCGTTATCAGTAAACACCAGCGCGTTGATCACCAGCCCGCTGACCTGCTTTGCCATCGCGCGGCAGGCTTCGATATCACCCAGATGCGAAGCGAGGATCAAATGTCCTTTGCCATCCGCAGCACGGATGACCGCTTCGGCACCCGGCGCAAAATCAATATCGCGCCCCCACTGCACCTCTCCGCGCCAGCTGGCGACTTTATCCAGCATGCTGTAACCAAAGCGCAGAAAGTGGCGATAGCTGTTGATCGGCGCCGGCAGGGCAATCTGCTGTTTACTGGCTTCTGCCTGCACCCGCGTCAGCCATTGCTGAGAAGCGTTACGCGCCTCACGTCCGCTCAACCAGTAAACCGCCACCACCGGCCAAAGCAACAGCACAAACGGCAGCCGCCCGGCGCGACGGTACAACCACAGCATAAAACGCAACCCGCTCTGCCCCCGGCGTTCTGGCGTGGCGGCCCAGTGCTGCGCCGTTTTACCCCGGCTCAGTAACTGTGGGATACGCGGCACCATGCCAAAGAACAGGCGCGTGTGCATCCATGAGATACGCAGGTTGTCGTGCAAGGCATCAAAATGTGACAGGCCGCTTTCCGGATAGGTGACGCGCGTGCTGATAAAGCGGCTCGGCGTACCCTGCCAGTAGAGTCGCACCATGATTTCGGTGTCGAAATCCATGCGCTGGCCAATCGGGTGGCGATCGCAGAGTGCTAATGAAGGTTGCAGCGGGTAAACACGAAAACCGCACATGCTGTCTTTTAGCGAGAAGGAGAGCGTTTCAATCCACACCCAAAAATGGGTGATGTAACGGCCATACAAGCGGGATTTCGGAATGGAATCATCGTAAACAGGCTGGCCGGAGATCAGGCAATCGGGATGGCTTTCCGCTTCAGCCAGCATGCGCGGCGTGTCTTCCACCTGATGCTGACCATCCGCGTCGAGTTGTAGCGCGTGGCTGTACCCTGCTGCGGCGGCTCGGCGCATTCCGGCGATCACCGCCGCACCTTTGCCCTGATTCATCGGCAAGGTGAGGATATCCAGCTGTGGGGCCTCAAGGGCGGCGATCTGCTGCTGCGTCTGCGTATCACTGCCGTCATCGACGATAATCACCGGCAGATTAAAGGGAGCCAGGCGCGCCAGCACCGAGGCCAGCATGGCGCCATGGTTGTAACAGGGAATCAGAACACAGGGGTTGAAAGGCGCATTCAGCACAGGCGAATCTTCCCGCTGCTGGCAATCTCAATACTGTCCACGCGAATCAGGCTGTAGCTGAAGCTCAGCAGTGATTTGTCTTCCTGCCAGCTCAGCTGTAACTCCAGCTCCGCATCAGGCGGCACCGGCTGCTGAAACTTGATGTTCTCAATAGAACGGAAGTGTTTACCGATGGCCAGGCGTGACAGGCCGTAATGTAAAGCCCAGTCGAGCTGCGCCACGCCGGGTAAAATCGGTAAGGTCGGGAAGTGGCCGCGGAACCAAAACAGATCCGCGGCAGCGTGCAGGCGCAACGTCAGTGTTGCGCCCTGCTGCAGGGCGTTAAGTTCAACCGGCAACATCAAACAGTTCCTCAATTTGGGGCCAGGCACGTTTACTCTGCGCCGTCACCGGAATCGCGTTGACGACACGCCAGTAACGCGGCATGGCGACGGGTTCAAGCCAGGGTTGCAGCGCGATTTTCCATTGTTTTTTGCGTTGGGTCAGCGTTGCAGCATCCAGCGTGTCCGGCAAAGCCAGCACCACGCCAATCGCCTGGCGTCCGTGACGCTGAATCGCCAGAGCGGCAGCATCTTCCACGCCGGGTAAGGCCAGCAATCGTCGCTCGATCTCACTGAGAGAAACGCGCTTATCTTCGATCTTCACCACCCGATCCTGACGCCCCGCCAGCTGAAATACGCCGGAGGGCTGTTGCACAATACGATCGTCGAGCGGCCAACCCTCAGTGGTTTCCAGCAACGCCGAAAACACCCGCCATTCAGCAGATGCCTGCTGCTCCAGCCTGACCTGTGGAAAACAGTGCCACGGGGCGTTTTCTTCCTGCGCACAGCGCCAGCCCATCACGCCGGTTTCGGTGCTGCCGTAAATCTCATCCACCGCACAAGCGAAGGCATCCTGAGCACGTTGCGCATCAGCCCAGGGCAAAGCCCCGCCTGCCGAAACAATCAACGCACACGACGGCGCTTCCAGGGCAGGATCAAGGCGTCGCAAAAAGGCCGGACTGCTGATAAAGGCGTAGCGGCGATCGCGACGCTGTTCGGCCAACTGCTCACCGTAAAAAATTTGCTGGGCGGCGAGTGGCAAACTTAACGCCATCGGTAACACAATGCGAAACGTCAGGCCATACAGATGCTGATGGCTCACTGAGGCAATGACGTGGCATTGCTGCAGACGTTCGGCCCATAACGCCGCCAGCCACTGCGCTTCGAGATCGAGTGCACGCAGTGATTTCACTACGCGACGTGGGGTGCCAGTGGAACCGGAGGTGAACAACACCAGCGCGGCATCCCCGCCGATGGCAGGCAGCTCACCCAGCGCCAGTGCACCGTCCCAGCGCAACTGTGGCAGGGACACCGCCAGCGGCATATCGCTGATCACGCCATCCAATTGTTCTGCCATCTCTTCAAGCTGCGCGGCCCGACAATGTCCGGGGATCACCGGGGTTTTACCGGCGTGCCATAACGCCAGCAGCGCAGCCGTGAAGTGATAACTGTTATCGAAGCATAACGCCCAGTGCTGGCCCGGCAGCCGTTGCAATGTTTCCACTAACGCCATCACCTGCTGGCGCATTTCCGATAACCAATGCTGTTGCTGCCCTTGCCAGGCCACGACACGATCCGGCGCTTCGAGCCAGTCGCGGATACTCACCACCTTCATGCCTTGTTCCTCATACGCTGACGCAGCAGCCATTCGCCGCCCATCAGCGTGCCCATCAGCAGATAGCTGATGCACCCATTCCAGAGTGTCCACAGCGAGAGATCATTGAGCAGGCAAGTGACCAATGCCACGCTGCCGTTAAAAATGAAAAATCCACACCATACTTGTGTCACGCGCCGCGTATAGCGCACTGCCCGCGCGGGCAAATCCGCTTCACGCAGCCGCGCTATACGTTCGACCAGTGGCATGGGGCTCCACAAAGATGTGCCAAACAGCAGCAGCATCAGCGTATTCACCACCACCGGATACCACAGCAACAAATGCTGGCTGCGCAGTAGCATGCTGGCAAGGCACAGTGAGGTGCCCACCAGCGCCAGCAACAGCATCACTCGCCCCATCGCGCCCTGCGCGTGGCGTAACTGCCAGATGCGCCAGCCAAACAGCAAGGCTAACAGAGCAATCACACCACGCCATTGCGGATGAGTGACAGCGAGCCACACCAGAAATGGCCAGGCCAGCAGGGCCAGACCATTTAACAGGCGCAGAAAGGCTGGCATGCCGGAAATCAGGCTTCGTCGCGCATCAGTTGATCGACGGCATCCACCACATCCTGCACGGTGCGAACCGCACGGAAGGCTTCAGGTTTGATTTTACGGCCGGTACGCTTTTGCAGGTGCACCACCATATCCACCGCATCAATGCTGTCGAGTTCGAGGTCTTCATACAGACGGGCATCCGGGCGGATATCATCGGCATCAATTTCAAACAGCGAGGTGAGTAGCGAGGCCACTTCCTGGTAAATTTCGTCTTTATTCATCATTTTGACTGTTCTCAGGCTTGCTGTTGTTCAACAAACGCGGCCAGCGTGGCCACGGAAAAAAAGTGCGCGCGTAAGGTTTCGCTTTCTGCGGAAAGCTGTACGCCGAAGCGATTTTTCACCGCCAGTCCCAGCTCAAGGGCATCGATTGAATCGAGTCCCAACCCTTCGCCAAACAAGGGTGCGTCGGTTTCTATATCGTCCGGGCTGATATCTTCCAGATTCAGCGTGTCGATAATCATCAGTTTGATGTCGTCAATCAGTGCTTGCATAACTTACTTTGTCTCTTCAGGGACCAGTGCCTGTTGCAGGTGACGCGTCAGGCGACGCGCGGCGAGCGGCTGCGCATCTTCTTCGGCTTCACTGAAGGCCTGGCTATCAATACGCGATTGTACGCGTACAGTAAAAACGGGTTTAACCAGCGGAATCTGATACCAGCGACTTTGCTTATCGAGCATACGCTGGGTGCAGCTAATATGTACCACGCGCAGATCGCATCCGGCACGCACCGCGATATTGGCGGCACCGCGTTGCAGCTTCAACGGTTCACCATAACGGGTACGCGTACCTTCAGGAAAAATCAGGATGGTATCGCCGCGCGCTAAACGCTGCTGGCTATCTGGCAATAAGGTATCGGCTTCGCTGTTAATCAGGTAATCGGCAGATTTGATTACGCCATTAAAAAAAATGTTGTGCTGCAATTCGGCCTTAACCAGACAATCCATTTCCGGCAGTACCGAAGCAATCATCACATAATCGATCAGCGAGGGGTGGTTGGCTACAATCAGGCAGCCGCGATCCTCGCGCAGTCGTTCCGCACCGATGATCTGATAATCGTAGACGCCGACAAAGCGACAGAAGCGCAGGAAACAGCGGAAGCTCCAGGCAATGCTGCTGCGCGCAATCTGACGCCGACGCAGACCATCGCGCTGAATCAACAGCAGCAGGTTAAACCAGGTCACAGACAGCAGCAGACCGCCAACGCTGAACAGCGTAAAACTCACGGCGGTCATCATCAGTCGCCAGTAAAAGTTGCAGCCAGCACGCCAGCGCAGGGCTAACGAATTATCCGCCATGATGACGCTCCCAGTGCCACAGGTGACGTTCACCGGCAATCGTCATTCGTGCGTCACCCTGCAATATCGCCTGCAGGAATTGCAAACTTTGCGGCAAAGTCTCGGCTTCGGGGCGCGCAGGCTCTGCTGTGCAGCGCCACTCATTACCGGATTGCAACAACAGAGCCACCGCGTAAGGGGCGTTGAAGCGATCAATTTCGGCTAGCCACGGCTGATAATAGGCAGGTACAACGCCGTCAAAATCCACCAGCAGCACCTGCGCGTAGCCCGCCTGATGCAAAGCCGCGACCTCAAGCAAACCCTGTTGAAAGCTGTCCATGCCCGCTGAAATCGACGAAGAGACCAGCGGCTGTCGCGCCGCAATGGTTAAGCTACCCACCGCAGAGTTGTGTACGGACATGGCAAAATCGGTCGGAGACAGCGCCTGCTGATCTTTTAACGCCGTGAGTATGCGCAGATTACGTTCCAGCTCACCGTGGCGGCTGGTAAACACAATGGCATCCACCGTTTGACGTGCCAGTAGCGCCAGCCCGCTCTCCACAGCCGCACGGCTGCCCGCGCTCAGGCGACGTGCAGTCATCATCGGCAAAAATTGGGGTTTGGCGATCGGTAGGGTGGCGTCCAACGCGGTTTGCTGCCCGGCCCAGTGCTGCCACTCATCGGCAGTGCTGTGACCTGGTGCAATCGCGTGCCAGTCAACCAGGGTGTAAGCGAGTTTCATACCTGTATTCTTTCATCAGCCTCAGGGATGGTCAGATTTTCGCTGTGCGGCATCCCTTCCCTGCTTGCGTTCGAGTCCGTCATCCGTCTCATGCGAATGTCGCCGATTAACAAGGCGGGCACATGGCCCGCCTGTTTTCTCTTTCGGCAGCGTTAGCGCTTTCTTTAAAACATTATGTCAGCGATCACGCATGGCGCTTATTTTACGGCCTGAACCGCAAGACGCGTCTGAATACCCTGGTTCAGATTCTGAATCCAGCGGTTGTAGTTACGATGGATCTGGCCGCTGCCCGCTTTCAGATTGGTACTGCTCACGTAATCAATGCGGTAGCTGTTTGCAGCATAAGTGATGCGAATGTCGGCCGTATGACCGCGCTCGGACAGCTTACCGTTCATCACGCCCGGGCCTGCTGGGGAAATCACCCAGTGGTTGGCCGCACCGGCTTCAACGATGGCGCGCTGCATTTGAGTATCCGTGTAGCTCTGCCCAACGGTCTGGCTCACGTTCTGAATGGGTGCGGTGCGCGGTGCGCAACCCGTCATTAATGCTGCTGTCACGATTAAGGCAAGCGCCGCTTTTATATTCATCATTTCCTTTGTTTCCCCTGTCGTAGCCAATCACCACAAATGGCGACCGTGTGCGTAATTGAACTTGCACTGATCCGTTCAGACTTTGTAAAGCGCGCGAATAATACCACTATATGTAAAGACAAGTAAAAAAAAGCACGAATGACTTAAGCAGCGCCTCATTCCATGGAAAAAGCGGATATTGCCGGGTTTACAGCGTAAAATCTGCCGCAAAACCGGCTTGTGGCATGATGTTTAGCCCTGCCAGCCGCCGCCGAGCGATCGGTAAAGATCGATTTGTGCGAGCAACAGAGTGTTTTTCACTGAGACAATATTGAGCTGAGTGTTAAACAAGGTGCGCTGCGCGTCCAGTTCATCCAGATAAGAGGCATAACCGTTCTGATAACGATTACGTGCGATGCGGTATGCTTCTGTCACATAGCCTTCTTGCTTCTGCAATTCCGTCAGCTGTTCCTGACTGCGACGAATGGCATCCAACGCGTTATCCACATCCGAAAAGGCACCGCGCACCACTTTCTCATAGCCATAAAGCGCCTGATTACGTGCGGCCATCGCCACATCCACCTGCGCCGTCAGTGCTTCGCGGTTTAATAGCGGTGCGAGAATGCTGCCGCCGATGCTCCACAGGCGGAAGGGATTGTCCAGTAACTGATGCAATTGATAACTTTGCAGCGTGCCGGTCGCCGTCAGATTAAGCGACGGCAATAAATCGGCCTGCGCCGAGGCCAGCGAGGCATCCGCTGCAATCAACTGGCGCTGCGCCTGCACAATATCCGGGCGGCGGTTGAGCAACTGAGACGGCAACAACGTCGGCAGCGTCTGCGGTTTGATGTGGTCGAAGTTGCGGGTACGGGCAATCTCGCGCGGATTCATGCCCACCAGCACGCTGAGTGCATTCTCTTGTTGTTCGATTTGATGCTGTAACTGCGGCACCTGCGCTTTGGCGGTCTGATATTCCGATGCCGCCTGCATCCACTCCAGTCGCGAGGTATAGCCGGTTTCAAACTGGCGCTGTGCCAGATTTAGCGAGTTTTCACGCGTGGCCAGCGTGGCTTCTGTGACGCGCAATTGTTCGTCCAGCGCGCACAAACTGAGGTAACCGGAGGCCACCGAACTGGTAACCGTTAATTCAGCCGCTGAGGCTGCAGCACGCTGGGCATCCAGAGACGCTTGCGAGGCAAGAATGCTGTTGCTGCGACTGCCCCAGAGATCCACGTCATAGTTTGCCTGCAGCAGTCCCTGGAAGACGGCATTCTCATACGGCTGCCCGGTCACCGCCGACAATGCACGCTGATGCGTGGCGGCAACCCCGGCGGATAGCGTGGGGAAATTATCCCCCTGCGCAGCACGCAATTGCGCGCGGTACTGATCGACCCGTGAACGGGCTATCAGGATATCGCTGTTATGTTGCAACGCCTGGTTCACTAAGCGGTTAAGGTTATCGTCGCCAAAGCGTTGCCACCACTGTGCTTCGGGAGCTGCCGATGGGCCAACCTGCTGGCGCCAGCTGTCCGGGATCGGTAAAGATGTCGGGGCCTTTTCCACTTCGGTCGCGCAGCCGCTGACCATCAACGCCATCAGCGAGGCAAGGATTAACCGCTTCATGGCGAATCCTTGTGCGGCTCTGCTGCGGTATCAATATTGACTTCAACCGACATGCCGGGACGCAATCCTTCGGTATCGCCGAGGATTTGAATACGTACCGGAATACGCTGTGCGATCTTCACAAAGTTACCAGTGGCATTGTCTGGTGAAATGGCACTGAATTCCGAACCGGCGGCGGGGGAAATAAATTCAACCCGGCCGTCAAAACGCTTGCCGTCCAGCGCATCAACCCGAATCGTCACAGGTAATCCTGGGCGCACACGTGCCAGCTGTGTCTCTTTCAGATTGGCGATCACCCATTTGTTATCCGGCACCACTGACGTCAGGCGTGTACCCGCCGTGACATAGGTCCCTTTACGCACCGACAATTGCCCCAGCTGTCCGCTGTCGGGCGCAATAATCCGCGTATTGGCCAGATCGATATTGGCCAGTTCCAGTGCGGCTTTGGCACTGGCTACATCACCTTCCAGAGAACCGCGATTCACGATGACCGTTTGTAAACTCTGCTGCGATACCGCAACCTGCGCATCTGCCTGGCGAAGTTGCGCTTGCGCCTGCGCGTTAGCGGCACGCGCCGCGTCACGTTCACGTACGGAGAGCGACCCATCGGCCGCCAGATTTTCGACACGCTTCAGGTCAAGGCTGCTTTTCAGCGCCTGGGCTTTGGCATTCTCCAGCGCAGCTTTATTGCTGAGAATATTGGCTTCCGCACTGCGGCGCTGCTGTTGGTTATTGTTTTGCGCAGCGATTTTCATATCCAGCTGCGCTTGCGCCTGATGCACGCGCTGGCGATAGATCCGATCGTCAATGGTCATCAGTAACTGCCCTTTGGTGACCGGTTGTAAGTCCACCACATTGACGTCGGTCAGATAGCCGCTGACCTGCGGGCTGATAAAGGTGACCTGCCCGCGCACATAGGCATTCTCCGTTGACTGAATCGTGCTGGTAAACGGCCACAGCTGCCAGGCGTATAAAATCACCAATACGCCAACAATCACAATGCCGCTGCCGAAAGCGATGGAAAGAATGCGTCGGCGGTTGGCGCGTTCGCGCTCCGCAGCCTGAATATCGTCCTGTTGGCTCATGAATTCTCCGTCGGGTTTGAAGCTTGCTGACGCTGTTCTGTCAAATTATGGCGTGCCTGACGCCAGTTGATATAACGCAGCCGCGTCAATCGCCACAGCACCCACATCAGGGTGATCAGCGCCATCGCGGCAGTCAATAAATAGGTGTCGTTGTAGGCCAGCACGTTAGCCTGTAGTGTGGCCACGGCTTGAAGCTGGCTGCTGCTTTGCGCACTGAGCAGGACGTTGTCGGGCAACTGGCTGCTAAACAGTGAACTGTATTGGCTGAGGCGCTCGGTGACATTGGGATCAAGCTGTGACAGCTGATCGCCCAGCAGGCTGGAGTGGTACTTCTCCCGCCACGTCTGGAAGGTGCCGAGAATCGCCGAGCCAATTAGCCCGCCCAGATTTTGGCTCATGCCAAACAGCACCACAAAACTCACCAGATTTTTCGGCTGCGTCACCACACCGCCAATCCCTAACAGCATCGCGGGTGCGAGGAAGAACGCGCTGCTAAAGCCGAGTAAAAACTGACTGACATACAAGTTGTTGCCACGTGTCACTGGGCTGGATTGTGCATCCATGTACGAGGCAATGATCATCACCACCAGCGAAGTGACGATCGGCCAACTGAGATGCGTCGGTTTGATGGTCAATGCACTGGCGATCATGCCAAAAATCACCCCAGCGATAATCGCTAAAGCCAAGCCACGCATCTGGTCATTCAGCAGCCCAAGCTGTTGCAGGAAGCCCACCGCGCCGGTGTTTTGCTCGGCCAACACAATACGCATCATGATCATGACAATGCCCAGTCGCACAATCATGCCGTTGCTGAGCCATCGGGTGTTAATCAGTGGATTCGCGCGGTTATGTTCCACCACCACTGCCGCAACAATCAGCACCAACGAAATGGCTAATGAAATACCTAACCACGGCGTGGTAAACCACCACTCGATGCGGCCCAGCGATAGCACGCCGCACAGCAGTGCCATGCCGGGTGCCAGCAGGATAAAAGTGACAAAATCCATTTTCTCAAAGGCCTTGATACGGTCGCCCGGCGGCAACTTCACCACCAGAACACAACCGAGCGCTATCATCGCCAACCCTAACTCAAATAGATAAAGACCGCGCCACTCTTCCAGCTGGAGCAATTCGGTAGAGAACAAACGGGCGAGCGGGATCGCCAGCTGGGATGCGGTAATGCCGATCACCAGGGCTTTGAGTCGGTGTTTCGCCGGCCAGGCCTGAATTTGGTAATAGATGCCAAGCGAGCTAAGCGCCGCGCCCACCATTCCGTGAGCAGTGCGCACAATAATGGCGGAACTGAGATCGTTGGCCAGGATATGGAAGAACGCCACGATGACGTAAAGCACGAGAAAAGCTTCGGTGAACAGCCGCAGGCCAAACTGCTGACGAAATTTAACCAGCAGCAGGTTGATGGAAATGTTGCCCATCACGTAGACAGCCGGCAGCCAGGCAATCTCATTGCTGTAAGCGCCAATGGTGCCCTGAAGATTGGTGTGGTTGGCTGTCACCAGCGCATTTCTGAGCGGGCCGGTGTTGGATATCAGAAGTCCGTTAATGCCAATCG